>OZ010572.1:134968477-135105977 GCA_963932145.1 Acanthosepion lycidas
AATATATAGTTGGTAATTTTCCTATAAATATGGTATTGTTGATAATATTTTTATATAAAAATGTATTGCTGGTATTTTTACTATAGAAATGTATTTTTATACTTTCATAATGTTTTGTCTTTTTTTGGGAAGTGGGGGAGTCACTATTCACCCATAGCTTAGACTCTAGCAGGTGCTACCACCCCGGGTCAGGGTGAACCTGGGAGTAACAGAAATTAAGAGATGGTTCCACACTCCTCGAAAAACTCGAGTCTCCTGATCAGAGGCCTTGCTGCCAGATTTAGTTTATCATTACACCCAGGATTTCTCACTTAAACAGTGTCTCTTATATGTTTCTCTATCTTTCCCCATAATCAAAACAATAGTCCATTATTTATAGGGTATTGGTCGGATGTAACAGTCATGCTGACTAAGAAATTAAGAAACAAGTAGAATTATAATATTTTATTGTTGATATATTTAAAAGGAATTATATTAAATTCAACTAAAAAAGGAAAAATAAAGTGCTGTGTAAATTTCATTTCTCTAACATTCAGCAAAAGACAACATTGGGAACTCTTAGTTCAACCTAGTGTTTCTACACATTCAAATATTGAATAACAAAACAAATCATTTGATAGGGAATATTTTTTAATATCAACTTTCTGGATTTATTCAGTTTTGTCTTATATCTTTCTTGAAATGACTTTGAAAATCAATACTCAGCTTGCCAATAAGAAAAAATAATTCTATTCAATCAACCCAGAAAAGTGACAAATATTCTTGCTTATATTGTATCATAAAACAACAAGAATTTTGTAGTCTTCACACCAGAGAATTAAAATCTGAAGAAATAGAAAATTGACGCCAATTTTGACACCTTATGAAAATGTAGATTGTTAAAAAGGTATTTGAAGGTGAGCAGCACTTGACATCATCTCAGGTGTTGAAATATCAAATTAAGAGAAAAGGTTCCTATTTCAAAATTACATTAAACCAGTTTGCTTTATGAACCACATTTCTATACTTTTACATTGATTTAATGATGTTCTACTTTGCCTACAAGAAAGTGGTTGAATCTGAGTTTTGGTGCAGTTCATTATTGTTTAATACACAAAAAGACTTTTCTCATGTGTTATCATGCAAACAGACAGCCCTTGTTTAAATAAATTCTTGCTGCCAAAATAAACTATATATAAAAGTGCTAATAAATTTAAGACATTGAAAAAAAAATTGATACAAAATGTTGATTTCACAAACTTCAAACTGAGACAGTATTCAATTTTTTAAATTTAATTTTGTAGCAAAAAAAATTTATTCAGAACTCAACAGCCCTTAAGTTTCAGGGTTGAGACAAATGCATGAATACTGCTTATGTCACCAGGACTGACATCTTAAACCAGAACATATGGTGAGCCTCACTGAATAAATAGTTTTAATTTATATGTAAATTTTTGAAGATTATAATTATCAGGGAGGCAAGAAATCAGGAGTGAGTTCCATAAGTGGGAAGAAAAGAAAATGTTAAAATAGAAGTGACAGTTACATCTAGATAAGTCAACAGTAAAATAGTGAAACTTAGTCGTACACTTAAATTCATGTAGTTGGGGCACACCATGGAAATAAGTTCATCAGAGCAGTTGTTGAAACTATTTGTAGAAAAAAAAGCACATCAGTAAGAAAGTGACTGAAGTCAAGATGCCTTTTTAGGAACAATTATTTTACAGAACATTCTTTGAATTTTATTTTCAAGAATACAAAGATGTACAACAAGAACACCAGACCAGAGAAGGAAGTTTATGGGTGGTGTGGCTGAGTGTTGGATTGGCTGCAGATAATTATGTTGGGGTAGGTTACTTAGGAAACTAAGAGTGAGGTATTGTTTATTAAGTTTTAAGTTAGTATAAAATAAAATATACCATACCAGAATAGGTGAGTGGGGGAATTAAAACTAATCATATGAGTAAAGATTTTCCAAGCGTAGCTTAGATGTGGCACAAGGCTGAAAGCAAGGGGCATCCAATGACAATCAAACTCACTTTTCAGAAGTAACTAACCTAGCAAGACAAGGTTGCTAACCATTACACCACGCCGAGGTGCCCAAACTTATCATATGAGTATGAGATGCCTCTGAACAAATCCTGCTTCAGCATTAGCAATGTATTTCGTAGAAGACGAAGCCGTGAGACAGTCACACCCATAGTAGATGCATTCATAAATAAATTGAATTGTTCAGAAATACAGCTGTAAGAGTATCCTTCATCATGGTATTGAGAGGCCCCTACTGGAGACTACTTCACAGTCTAGAACCCATTCACATCTGTTTCAATTTTTCTTGCACCATACAAGAGAAGGATGTTTTTCACATTTTCTGCAAGAGAAGGGTTGGCATCCAGTGGGATCTTTTTAACCTTGAAGAACTGTTTCTTTTCATTTGCTCTTTTTTCTGCACCTTCATTAGGTGAGTGAGATTTCCTGACAAGACTTTTTGCTTCCATGTCCCCTTGTCAGTGCTTCCAGATGATGATGGTTGAAACCACAAGAGATGGGGGTTCCTTTTTCAAAGAGCATCATTATCTCTTTATTACAGCCCCAATTCTTTACCACCCAGAGAATAGATCAACAAGAAGGTATTTGGAAGATGATAGTCCTTCATCCTCACCATGTAGCCAGCCCACTGCAATTGATTCTTTTGTAGCATATATTCAAAACTTGAATATATATATGTTTGTGTATACTTACTAAAGATAAAACTGCTTTGGTAGGTGGCATTGCCCTATGGTTACCCGATAAAGACACAATTAAAATCAATCTCTAGCCCCTTGGCTGAATGATTGCAGTTGTACAAACTTTTCTACAGCTCCATCTGAAAGAAGAAATTGATTTCTGCTTTAGAGAAACTGTAAGAATTTTCTCCTTTGCAGATCAAAGAATTTGGTTAATGAAATCTGACGGCTCTGGAGCACAGCTCCAAGATTCAGTAACCTTGTTATCTCTTGAGTAAAATGATTGGCAGATGGTACAAGCACAATTTATCTTCTTTTTTTTTTTTTATTTCATTTTTTTTTTTCATTTTTAATGCCAAATTTAATTTTCTTATCTTTTTTTATAAAGAGTGAGGATCAACTTTAGCCACTTCCTAAATATTCAGACAGGATTATATCAAAGTCCTCTTAAAACCAACCAAGCAGCTGCTCTCTTCTGTTTTAAGTAAAGGATTTTAGAGAAGAAAATGCTTCCTCATTTAAATTTTTTTTCAACTTTTTATTGGTATTCAGAAATATACTGGAAATCAAAATATAAGTATTCCTTAAATCTATCTATGATCTAAATATGCATACTCTTGAGTGCTTAATTGATGTGGAGTAGATAAATGGTAAGGTATCACAAATGAATTAGGCAAGACGCCTTAAATAAAAAAGCTCCAAGTGATTCAGTAGAAGTCCATTAGAGTCAGGCAGTCTGCTGTCTGGCTAACAATTGTCAAGCTCTCTGTCTTTGGGCAGTGTACAATTTAGTCAGGGCTTTCAAGAGGGCTTTGAGAAAAATCAAGTAATGAAAAAGTCAGCAAAGAAGCACTAAAAAATTCTTGAGATTTTACTGGATAATGCCAAATTCAAATACACTGTCAGACATGTCACTGGCAGAATTAATGTTCACAAAAAAAAATTAAATTGGTGTTCAACAAATTGTTACGAGGTCAAAAAAGAATAAAAACAGAAAACAAAAAGGACACAAAATTTTTCAAAATTGGCAAACAACTGTTTTTCAGAGTAGATAAAAATGGAAAAGAAATGTGGGAAGATGATATAATAAGGTCAAGAATTAGAAAAATGATATATATGGTAAAAGAAAAAAAAAATGGGAACACAAAAGGCATTGGAATCAGTTAAAGAAAAAGTTTACTAAAGTTAGGCCCACAAGAATGTTGATGTACCAGCACCCCAAGATTTCATTGAACATACAAGTATGATTACCAGAAAACGGAAACATACATAAAAACTAGAGGTTGACCCAAAACAAAAGAAATACAAAGTTGAGTATATTGGCAAACTTTCCAGATAGGTGGAGGAGGAGGTGAATACTAAGAAATAAAATAAAATATTTACTAATAAGAAAATTTCAAGGAAGGGGGGATGTTGTGGAGTAAATAAGACACCTTCAGTAACACAAATGAACTAGGGAAGACAATTTAAATAAAGAACTCCAAGTGAGTCAGTGGAAGTCCATTGAAGTCAATCGGAAAGAATTTCTAACAGATGTCATGGCAACTGCCAAAGCAAAACATAATATTATAACTGCTTGCAGTGAGTTATAATGCTAATAGAAGTGGGAGACAATTTGTAGGGGTAGGAAATTTCCCAGCATTCCCAAGCTAAGACTACCCCATTTATTAATTTCCCCTTTTTGATACTTTAAGTGATTTTCCAACTTCACCAGTTTTATTAAGAAATTCCATTTATTGTATATTGAGAAAAATTCCAACTCACCCAATTATTAATATTAATTATATTAGGTTGGTGCAAGAATAATGACGTTTTTGACGTTAAAAAATACGTCAAAAAACGTCATTATTTTTGCACCAGCCTAATATTAGGCTTCCAAGAGCAATCATGGTTCATAAACGACAAAATATATTTTTTCTTGATTAAGTACAAATTTTTTACGAGGTAACTGATAGAAAGATGTGTTTCTCCCATTTTACTGTTTCATGCAATTAGGCTTGTTCAATGGCTTGTTTTCTGCTTCTAATGTTTATCATGTAATCAATTCATCATTTCTTAGCAACCCAACACCATTAAAACTTTACTAAATGTGCCCTATTATTATTACTAAACAAGGGGCTCATTTCTGTGAATGAAATTGAAAAGTAACTTTTAAACTCAGTCATATTACCTTTTGATTTGACCTCAAATAGGCTCAATAACAATAAAATAAATTTGAAATGTTTCTTATTACTATAAGTATTACTTTTAATGAGTAGGTATGTTTGGGCCAATATCTATGTTTTATTTTTTGTTTTTGTTTTTTAATTCAAAAAGCCTGTCCATGGAACTGCCTTCCTCTTACTTGCTTCCCTGACAGCTATAATCTCCAAATATTCAAATGCAATGTCAATCGATATCTCCACATGCCTTGATCTATTACCTGTTCATCACTTCATCCTTTCCTCTATCACACCTCTTTACTCTTGCTCCCACTCCCTGTAACCCCTTGTGTACTAGTGGCACTCCCACTTTGCTTGGGGTGAAATGATTAAAAAAAAATGAATAAATAAAAAAATAACCATGATTTGTCTTGGAAATGATAGCGAAGTAGTTTTATATGCCCTGCCCCATAGGCTCCACAGTGACTTTATTAATACACAACCTCAAGTTAGCTAGCTTTTTACTCATAAGTGTTCTTCCCCCAAAGAAGTCACAGGACACACTGAACCCAACAGGAGCAGAGAGAAACAGCAACTAACCTAATTACCAATTTTTGGAGATGGATAGCAAAACATGGACTGATTAGGATAGTAAAAAGAGAAACATTGCTAAGAGCTGCAAAGGATAGGAAGTTGTGGAGAATCACGATTACCAATGTTCTGAAGGGACATGGCATATAAAGATTTGTTCAAGGCCTAGATATCCATCAATTATTTCAAAATCAAACCAATTGTATTTATACCAAAAATGAAAATTGTCAAAAAAGAAAAAGGTGGTGTAAGACATCTCAAATGCGGAGCTTTTTTTTTATCAAACCTTAACAAAGAAGATCATTGATAAATTTCAAATATTAAACAAAAATAAAATGAAATTACCAATAAAAATTAATTAGTCATGATATTTTGTTTTTTCATTGTTTGCCCTATAAGGAAACATTTGACATTCACTGACTGGACAGCCAGTGATATTTTCAGTTGAAATTTATAAAATCTTTCTCTTAAAACAATTTTTTAGGAAAATAGGTTTTCTCAAGTACAGTAACTTTTATTGCTCTTTCCAGTATTGATGGAGATTTACTTCCTAACCTTTTGTTTGAAGTAGTGCAGAACATCAACATCTTGACTGTGTCATTATTTTCTCTAGACATTACATGTTATATATCGATAAGGGTTGATCAAACACCTGGATGCTTAAAAAGATTTATGACAGGTTTTCTTTTTTTTTGTGACATATGTTTAGGAATAACTCAAGACTTCAGTGTTAAAATAAAACATTTAATTACAACTACAAATAAATACTTAACAAGAACAAAGGAGTAAAAGTCAACCAAAGATAATTAAACATTTCAGTGAATACATTGTTAGTAATGTGGCTTGGCTCAACGTCTGGTAAATCCTAAATCAAAACACAGGTCATTGACACATTAATTCCCACTAATTCAACTGGATAGTTCCACTCAATAATCACTTCAGTCAGTAGCCTGACACCACTATTGATACACCTGGTGGAAAACATGTATTCATAAGTTCAGAGTGTTATGCTTATATAATTTCTTATCTCTATTAATATGTCTGATTTTAGTTTTTATACACAAATCATTTTTGAAGGTCTATTCTCTAACAGCTTGATTTTAATATTCACTTTTTATCATGCAAAATGGTTGGTTGGTTTGGTTGTTTTAGTTTATCAGCATATTAACTTCTGTGGGTTATTTAATGCTAAACTCTATTTTGTATGCAATTTTATGGCTTCAATTACAGATACTTTGCACATAATTTTATTCTTTTCAACCACAGATATTTTGTATGTAGTTTTATACTTTCAGGATATATATATAAAAAGTTCTCAGCTAAAATTTGGGAAATTCTCTTTCCTTAATTTAAACAATTTTTTTAATTTATTTTGTAATCTCTTCTTAGGCAGAATATTTTCAACACCACCTTATAAATACAAGGTATCCCATCAAAATATACTCACTCTCTAAATGACAATAAATGCAGTGTTTATTGATTCCCAAACAAAATTACAGAGTAAACTTAAGAAATATTAATGTTTGAAATACAAAGAAGATTAATGATTTAAATTAAATATTAAATGAAATTAAATGCATGGATTAGAAAAAAATAAGAATGTTAAAAAAGTTACAAAAGTCAAAAAGTAAATACATTATGTAGTCCTATTTAGATAGTATTTTTCAATGACCATAGCTCAAAAAGTTTCCAGTTGTTGGTGGTCAGGTCTCCTGTTTTGTATTTTAAAGCATAATAATCTACAACTGATGATCATGAACATCTGAGTTTTATTTCAAGGGACATTTTCACAATCTTAAATCTCTTAAATTATGTTGGGGCTGTATAGTTATATATTTTATCACTTCCTGAATTCTGCAAGCATCTTCAATAACTTTGAAACACAGTTTAAAACCAAGCCTCAAAATATGACATCTTTAAGCCGATGTAATTTCCTACATATTTTATCTTTTCATGGTCCTTGCTATTTTGACAGTTTTTAAGTGCTCACTTTTTAAAGTGTCATAATCAATATCAATGGTTGCAATATCTGGTCTTTATTTCAAGGAATAAGACACCATTACCTCTTTTAAAATACTTAAACCAGTTTTGGGAAGTATGGTCAGATATTGTTTCATTTCCTTCCACTTCCTTTATTTCAAGGAACTCAGTTTAAAGAAATGCCAATCTAAATATATGTGCTTGCAATTATTATGTCAGAATAGAATTGATAATTATATATTATTAATATAGTGTAATCATCCATAATTATTAATTGGGTACTTGGAATAAGTTTCAATGTAAATATATGTAAGAAATGTAAATACATTGATACATCATTATATTGACATCTCGAAAAACATTATTCATATTGTAATCAATTTAATAGATTTCCTAGTATGTTCATCTATGAGGGTGGCTAGCTAAGTCCTGTTCAGGCACATTTGTGTTTCTTCAAAACTCACTGAGCTGACCTGCAACTATGCTGAGTGGACTTTAGTTAGTTTTTGGAAGAGAGCACATAATATAGCATGATGGGCAATTGAACAATGCCAATACGTTTAAAGCCTCAGTCATGACTTATGAATTTGTGTTAACACAAAAATCAACAGATTCTGAAGAATTTTGTCAACCCAGATTTGATCACAAAGCTTGGATAACTTTTTATTATGATTTTCAGTCACTTCCCAATGATGTTGCATACGAGGATCATCTCCTCAGGTTGGTATAAACAAGAATTCACCTCCTTGATAAATTAACCATAATGACATTTGAATCTGGATTTCATGCTCAGAACACTAACAGTCACTTCCCAATGATGCTGCATACTAAGATCATCTCTCCAGGTTGATATAAACAAGAATTCACCTCCTTGATAAATTGAACATAATGAGGTTTGAATCTGCATTTCATGCTCAGAACACTAACAGTCACTTCCCAATGATACTGCATACTAAGATCATCTCTCCAGGTTGATATAAACAAGAATTCACCTCCTTGATAAATTGACCATAATGAGATTTGAATCTCGATTTCATGCTCAGAACACTAACAGCCATTCCCAATGGTGTTGCATACTAGGATCATCTCTCCAGGCTAGTATTATCAAGAAGTCACCTTGATGAATCCATGATGGTGATATTTGAACCCATGTTTTATAGTCAGAATGCTAATATTCTAATGAATCAAAGATATGCTCACTTCAAATCATAACTATCTGCATTATATATATATTATTCATATCGTCTTATAGTTTTGGGTAATTATTTGGTGTCAGTATACAGACAGCCAATGATTCAAACAAATAAGTGTATAAATAAATCATTAAATGTACCTATGACAGGTTCTTCACATTATATGATTTGTGTAAGCTTTCAACTTCATAATCTTTGTGATCAGACATAATCAGTTTTCATAGTAGCAAAGCTCAAAGTAACTTGATCAATTCAAATTCTAAACTGAACTTACAGAACAGCAAATAATTCTTATAGATTTACTATCAAGCAAAGAGGAATAATATAATCAATTTCAATTAGAAATCTATAAGTTTATGATGAAAGTATTATCTCAAGATAATTGAAAGTCACTGTCCTATGAGGATCAGTATCTTGTGCTCACAGACTACTTATCTTCAACCATCCAACCCCTTCTTAGATTCCAAAGAACTTTTTCAATTCTCTGAAGTTGAATGTCCTGAATGATTTTACAAATAATTGATCTAAACAGAAAAGTAATGAAAGTAATAAATCTTAACATTGATATTTCTCCTTTCAGAACAGATCATCAACTTTGACTCTATATTCCAAAACTAAGAAAATAGTATTTCTAGCACTTGATCATAAAAGTTAGCTTGAAACATATCACATTAGGTTACTAGATGAGAATATCAAATCAGAATAGATCAAGTTCAGTAATCAGTTTTATGACAGCGCTTTCCCTGAATCTATCAAAAAAATCCAGGATATGCATTTAATAAGTACTGAACACTTCAAATACCTTGGTGCAGGGATCAGTTTTTTGTAGCCTTTTTATTTAATCATTTCACCCCAAGCAAGACAATAAAGCCACTAAGATACAAGAGGTTAATGAGTGTTAGAGAACATGAGAAAGAACTATAAAAAACAAAAATTAATTAGACATTAGACATTAGATATTAATTGATATTACATTTAAATTTCTGAAGATTCAATTTGAAGGGAAGCTATAAGCTAGAAGAGACTTCCACAAGCATGAAATGCATTATAAGAAACTGCTAGCATAGAACTTATGATTATATCTAGCCATTTCAATTGTAAAATGATGAGACCTTGCTGCCAATCTAGTACTGCACTTAAATTCATAAATCTAGGTACTATAGAGGAAACTTGATCAGAACAATTATCATGAAAGTACTTATAGAAAAGGCACAGGGCACATTATGACATTGGGAAAGTAAGTGAAGACATTATGCCAGGACATATGAAATTGCAGATTTTTCTTTGGATTCTATCAAGAATCTTTAAATATATAGCAGAAGCACCAGACCAGATGTAGCAGCAATATTTAAAGCAAGGACAAATGGTAAACTTATAAATATGGAAGAGAGATTAAGGTGAGAAAAATTGTCTAGCACAACACAGAAAACAAAATTTCATAGTAGTGGACCTAGCAATTGAGTCAATATAATCTTTCCATTTCATATCAGTGGAAAACATTTAGTCTGAGAGGGTGCAATATGTCACTCTCCTGGAGGTTAGCATCTACCATCATGACAAAAAGTAAAAAGGGTTCTCTGAGACGACTAAAAGGGAGTAGTTTCATTTTAGAGGTATTAAAATTAACAAGCCATTCCTTGCCCCAGTTAACAACAGAATGTAGATCATTTTTGAGATCAGCTGCCAATTTGACCTCATTGAACCACACAGACTTACTATTAAGACAGGAATAAATGATTGTGTCACCAGCATTGATACCAAGTTGGCCACTGATAAAAATTAGGAACAAATTAGGACACAAGCATTAATGCAAAAAGATCTGAAAGAGTGATTGTACAAGACATCTTCAATGAAATTTTCATTTCACTAAGAAAGACTGAATCAGTTCAAAGATTCATCCAGAAATACTTATGAAGAACACCAATATGCCAAATTCTGTCCAAAGCAAAAGTCTGAGCTTCACTGTTCTTAAATAAAGCTTGATAGACTTTTTCAGCAATAATCATTAATATATCAGCAGTTGACCTAAATAAAGTAAAAGCCATATTGTTTATCTGAAAGAAGATCCTGTGAGTGAGATGCTTAACCAATTCAGAGTTGATTAGAGCCTCTAGTATTTTGCCAAAAAGATGTAGAAGGCTAATAGGCTGATAGAAGGATCAGATAGTTCACCGAGTTCTTAAAACAAGAACTACAGATGAGGATTTCCAACAAGCAGGAAGCAACAAAGCACTTATTGTACATTTTAGAGAGAAGGGATACAATATCATCTTTGTTTTCATTAGGAACAGAGATTACTTTAATTCAATTTAATTCAAATAATTATATTGAAGTTTTAGGCTCTTGTTTTGAAATATGAGAACTCTTATGTAGCGTGTTGGAATCATATTTTTAAATAAATAATTATATATATATATATATATATATAACTTTTTGGCTTGTAGACCAATGAAATTTCTTTATTTAAGACCAGGTTCTATTTATTTTTTCTTCCATTCAGAACATTGTTCTGCTTATTAGGAAGAATTTGAATATATATTGTCCAATGTTTACTGTGGGCTTTTAACCTTCAGTTTTTTTTTAAGTATCACATATCAGTATGTAGTCATGTTGTATTGCCTCTTATGGCAGTAGGTGTCGCATCACGTTTTGTTTAAGTATGACATTTTTGCATGTCACTTTGTGGTGTCGTGTTGTATTGCTTGTGTTACATCTTCATGTGTCAGTAAGTATATCAAATTTTATTTAAGTATCGCATATTTACGTCTCAGTTTGTGCATCATGTTGTATTTTTTAGTGCTGTACCTACACATGCCAGTATGTCTCATGTCAAATTTTTAAGCATCATGTCTTTATATGCCACTTTGTGGTATCATGTTCTTTTTTTTTTTCAAACTTAAAAATTCCTGTACCTGTCAGTACAAGTTGGTGTAAAAGTCATATTGTCTATTTCAGTTCATGAGGTAGACAAGCAAAATTAAAGGTTCCAAACTTCAACAAATAAAATTTCCTACAAGAGACATTCCAAGTGAATAAAAGCATTGGTTAAATAAAACAAATTGCCTAGTATCTGTCTATATTTCTGAGATGAGGTGTTATGTACACTATTTACATTATTCAGACTATTGTCCTCATCTTTGTTGCCATATTTGTCACAATGTTTTGGTCATTCAGGTCAATGGAATGTCGAACTGAAACCTTTATTTCACTCGCTGGGGTAGACTGTTCTAGTTCCCCATGCTATGTTTAATGGATGTCAGTTATCAATTATAGTTATCCATTATCTAAGTTCTCTACCGCCTTAACCAGATATTGAACTCACACTCTTTGGATCCTGTCACTAGATCTAACTAACACCTTTATCCAGTGTGCCATGTGTCCAGTGCTTATATTGTAATTTTTTGCTGTTATCATTGCATGTTTTCTAACAGAGCTCATATTGCAATTTTTGTTGTTATTATCACTTTTCTCTGGTACTCTTTATTACTAGTTCCCATATTGTATTCATTTCTATGCATGGTCGGCTCAGGAGATTTTTGTGACCTAGTATATGTGCTGATTCCTTAAGTTTACGAATTTTCCAATGATATTCTTTGTCTATGATTTCAACCTGATCCCACAGCAGGTGGTGATTTCTCTTTTCTCTCCATATGTGCTCAGCCACACCTGATTTTCCACTTCCCCTCATGTTACAGCTTTCTGGTGTTCTTGAAGCCTTACCTTAAGGGGGTGGCCTGTCTCCTCTTTATATTTCTTTCAACAGCTGCACGAGTTGGCAAACTTTAGTCATGTTCTCCTCTATGGGGGGGTCTTACTTGGGAGAGATATCCGCAAAGCGTCATCTACCTTTTGAAAGTTGTCCTGATGTTATATGGACTGCAGATCCTTTGTATTTTCTCTGATAACCCTTTCACATAAGGCAGGTTCTACTGGACCATGGGAACTCAATAAGACCTTTGATAGAGTTCATGATGGTGAAAGAGAGTAACATCACACTCCCACTCCTGGATGCTCTAATATCTCAAACAGAGCATGGGTTCAAGACATCTGTATACTGTAAACTGACATTCACCAGACAGTACCTCAATTTCAACTTCCACCATCCATACAGCATAAAGAAAGGGATCATCCACTGCTTACAACACTGAGCAAAAGTCATAAGTGGTGACCCAGTGACATTAGATAAAGAATTGGTCAGTATAAGTAGTAACCTACAACGTAACAACTACCTTGGATACATGGCAGTGGCCCCAATAAACTGGGGTAGGCGGGTACAACAAGAGGAGGACAACAACACTCAGAAAACAGTCTGCCTGCCTTATTTCTTCAGGAGGATGGACCTTCATAGCCATCTCCATTACCAGAGGAGAGAAAGGGAATGACGAACTTGATGCCAGTGGATGGTATGGTATTCTTCTTGGTAGAACCACATCACTATTGTTTCCAATCTCCTCTTCACATACAAGGACATTTTCAAGAATTCACTGTCATATAGGAGGACTGATACAATATCAACAGGAGCTCAGCACGCTTTTCTTTGTTTCTAACAAAATTTTCCTGTTTCTTAATATTTGTTTACCTTTTGGAAGACATCTTTTACTATTCCAATGTACCTTAAGATTTCAGTGTCACATTTCTATTGTCTGTGTAGTAACATTAAAGATAGTAGCAGTAGCAGCTGTAAAATTATCAGTAGCAGCCTTAAATAAACCTTATATCAGCAGCTCAAATATAAAAATCACATGAACTCTAAAGTAATTCTGTTTTCTAGGTTTTACCTCTTCTGAACTGCTGACATGAACTTTCCATACTGAAGCTAAAAGGGTTGCGAATGTTTCACGTAAAACACCCGACACAATCAATTCCTACTATAATATATTAATGACCATTTCATTTGTGTATACAATTTATGCCTAACAAAAACAACTCTTGTTTTAAACTTTACTTTTGTTAATTGTTTTAATAAATGTTATCTTTGAATCGCAAATCAATTGGTCTGTTATTTTCTGCATGTACTCTTTACACCACCATTATTCCATGTGCTATAAAATGTTCCCATAAGAAACCTTACATGTTTAATTATTGAAGTAGCTAATCCCTAAATCTGTTTAAATAACTCCCAGATACTTAAATTCACATACTTGCTTAATTTTGATGTCTACAATTCATAGCTTACAACTTGGCTATTCTTCTTGCTTAACTTTTGTGAAAAGTTACAGAATAAAAAGAGATTCAGCTTCTGACAAATACATTAAACTGAATACAAATAGAAAATAGTATAAGTCGTGAAGCTCTATACTAAAATGGTAAATGTTAATACAAAAATCTGTCTTACACCTGAAACCTGACATAGTTTCAAAGATTAATTGATTTGAAGCCAACAGCATAAAAAAGAACAAGCCAGCAGTCATATATTTTCAGACTGAAATGGTAGAAATTTGCTGCTTAACCATGGATAAAAATTGCTCTTGGCATAAAAATAGATCAACTCTTGGAAAATCTTTATGGTAAGATAATACTGTCTGTAAAGATGGATGCCTATCCAATGGGTGTCATTGATTTTAGAACAAGTTATTTTAAACTGACTGCTCCATCAGTGAACTATTCATATTCAAAACTTGGATATAATTAAACAAGTAATGTACAGTATTTCTGATAATCCATGAGTATAGCAAAAATTTTTATAGGAAATATACAGATTAAACATGATTTTTTATATTAAACATGAATCCAGATTCCTTAAGTTTTTTCTTGCTAGGATTAACTTCTGAAATCTCACAAGTGTCTTTTTCTTGAAAATAATCTTTTCTTTTTCTTAAGCTGAATTAAAAAATTCTTATGCTTAAGATAATTTACAAATATTGTTTGAGTAAGTTCTATAGCTTCACACATACAAACAGGCATACATACATGTACAATCGTATGTTATAATAAATCCTACCCATGATATCATAAGTTATAAAAATAATAAGTATAAATATGGCAACAAAGATGAGGAGAATAGTCCAAATAATGTAAATAGTGTGCATAATACCTCATCTCAGAAATATAGACAGAGACATTGATACTTTGAATAAAGGAAATTGGTAGCATGGAAAATTCAAATGCAATTTATAATTTGCAAAAAACTCATTAACTTTTACACTTGGAATTACAGTATATTTATATATATTTTGTCATCATTTTTATTTTAGTTTGATGTTCAATTGTTCAGATATTCTCCAATGTACCCATCTACTTTGATGTTCAATTGTTCAGATATTCTCCTATGTACCCATCTACTTTGATATTCAATTGTTCAGATATTCTCCAATGTACCTTACCATTTTAAACAGTTATTTCATATCAGTAAAAAAGTATTGGCAGTAATTGATAGCTTATAGAAGGCAGAAAAATATTATAAATATTTGCCTTAAACATTTTACCAAAAGTTCAAAATTATTATAGAAATTCATATGTACATTATGTATATAAAAAGGCAGCCACTCACTTCAGATCATCTGCCTATTCAATCAATCAACTATTCACTGAAAATTATGAAAAAAGATAACTTCCAGAAAAGTCCCCAAAAACTAAACACGAATTTAGCCGATGCCAAGCAGTTTGCAGAATTCACAGAAAAGAAATAATGTATAGGCATAGTCTACTGTAGTCTCATATCTTCACTATCTGTGGCACCAATTTGTTGAATGCTGCTTGCCTTGATCCTCATTCAATTATGACTTATCCTTTGTTTATCTACGAGATTTGGAATAGAAATTTCTTTAAAAATAAATTCATCCTTTATTAAATAAAATCTAATAATCAGTTGATATATTTTACATTTTTAAAGTCAATGTTTTTCACCTATTTCCTCTACAAGTGAATATCTTTTCACACATCACTTTGCACAAAATCTCCATATAAGAAACTTGAGTATCTGTGAATTTTAATATTTGGAGGGAAATCTGGAACCAATCCCTCAGGGACAGCTATGTATATATGTGTCTAAAACTGAGATCAACACTCAGTCACAACAGTCTGTTTCATACTTAAATGCAATTTTCAGGCAATGAAGATTATATTTAAGCATAAAACAGACTGTCACCACTGGGTGCAGACCTCAATGTTAACTTTTATATTTATATATGCTATATCCCTGATATGAAGCACTTTAACCCCCAAAACATAGCCATGCATTAAAGCTATATTTTTATTATATACATATGTGGTGGTAAAGCAACAACTCAACTGATAGTAGCAAATAGGAAAACGCGAGGAGGATAACCGACAAAACAGTGTCACACGTCCAACCTTCTCATGAGCAAAAAACCCAGTACTCAGAAACAAAAATGCGCCTGCTTTATACAGCCGAGGACCGACCATGATTTGCATGCGAATGACGAGACAACGAGATTTCGCATTAACTGTCCGAGACCGCCTGGCATAAAACATGGGCGCTGCCATTTTGTTTTGTTTTTTTTTTACCACTGAGCAACTGGAGTTTGCACGACGCACAGATTCACGGGTGTTTCCGAGGTAGGCCATTTTCACAATTTTCCCCACAATATATTAGGTTGGTGCAAAAATAATGTCGTTTTCTCACATACGTTACTATGTGATAAAACGACATTATTTTTGCACCAACCTTATATATATATATATACATACACACACACATACACAAAGCATTGTGACTGAGCATACTAGCCTTGTTCAAACTGGTTATGCCAGATTATATCATCTCTCCCAGCTAACTACTACAACAGACAGGGTCTTGGTCTCAATGTCCACTTTTACATATATGTAGTATTAGGTTGGTGCAAAAATAATGACGTAATAATGTCGTTTTTTGACGTTAAAAAATACGTCAAAAAACGACATTATTACGTCATTATTTTTGCACCAACCTAATAACATTCAAAAGTACGCATGGAAAAAATAATATAAAATAAAAGTTAATATGGATTTTGGCAAATTTACTGATAAAAACAACTTATTTGGAAATATGATTTAATAAAGAAGTTGATAGACAGAACTTGTTTGCATTATTTAACAAAAAATATTTGAGAGAATTCTTGCTGCTGAAATACACCTTTTATATATATATATATATATATATATATATATATATATATATATATATATATATATATATATAAGGATGGATGTACTGAAAAGTTCTCAATTTGCTCAAGAAGCCCTTCCCCAAATCTGATGATTTGTCATTTGAAAGTGGGTCAGACAAAGAACTTTTCAGCACACCTTTGTAAATAATAATTAGCCATTCAAATTTTTATCATTATGTCTGCAGTCCTAATCAAACCACCCAAATATAAACAGAATCCAAATAATTAGCCCCCAGGGTGGCTTGAATTCATTACATGATTATCTTTTAACTCTCTCTTCACTTATTATTTATTGCCATTCCTAATTAAGCCAGATGATAAATTTCCATTTCAAACACTTCATTTTGTTATGCTTTTGTTACAAGACAAGAATCCTTGAGTTTACGATCTCTTGCCAAGATGATTAAGAAAATGAAGGATTTTTTTCTTTTTGTTATTTATTTGCATGTTGTTGAACAATCAGCCAACAAGTGCTTGCCCATTACTTTTTAGATAAACAACAATTGCTATATTCTCAACTCGTATTATACAAACAGACTTGTCTTTGAAGAGGTCAAGAATTTAATTTTCTTTCTTCAAACCATGAATCACAGAGTGCAAATATTATAACCTGGGCAAAAAGTAAAGTGAGCAATTGTTTTGTTATTCATATATATTGCTTACCAGATGCTTTACTAAGCTGAATAAGCAGATCTTTACAAGTGTAATCAATTTAATGCCCTACTTTATTGGCCTTGTGGCAGACTATGGTAAAGAAAAAATATATTTTTTACCAGGAAGATCATATTATAGTTGAACCTTTTAGCATGAGATGATTGAAGAAAATTTTTAGTTTTAAAGAAAATGGTAAATGCAGCTCCACAGTCAAAATAATACAAAACTAATCATGTGTCATGCCAAATATTGAAATATAAACAGAGATTTGATGGCATCACCAATTTTAAAAGTACAAGACTAACCACAAAATGATGAAGCTTTTCATATTCTTTAGAATTAAGTTTTTTTATCATTTTATGTACTATATACAAAACTTTTAAAGTGTACCTTTATTAGTTAACAACTTAATATATGCAGATAAACCTGTGTTGATGGCACCCACAGAAAGAAAACTGCAGGAATGCCTAGATAAAGTAGGAAACGAAAAAAGAAGAATGGACCCACCATCAGTTGTAAAAAGACAGAACCTATGATCATTAGCAAGAACAGATAAGATGTGAGCTACAAATCAGAGACATCAAAAACAAGCAATCTTCTAACAGAAGTGTGAATGTAAATTAAAAAGGCAAAAGATGCCTAAAAGTCCACTGGACAAGATTAAGAAGAATGAAACAAAGCAACTGATGGAAAACCCAAAAGAAGACTACATAGTTAGTTATGTGCCATACATGATACATGCTTAGGCAATCATGTATCTTTTGATACATGACTAATGAAGCAGATTTTTTCCTGCAGTAGGTTGCCATTTCCTTCTGCGGTAGACCAGTTGCCATCTAATGCTATAGAACTCAGTCTGTCCTGCTATTTACCCATAGCTGAGAAGAGAAGAGGAGGATTCATACCTTTCCCAGAGGTATTAACATGTAAGTCAACATAATGGATTCAACTGGAATTTGAACTCTGCTCTCCGATTCCTCAATCCAAGCCACTATCCATTACTCCACTGTGCCTTCCATGGGACTACATAGACTGTTTTAAAAAGTGGTAGGAACAGTGGGATAAATGTGAGAGGTACCAAGGAAAGCACTTTGAAGAGGACTAAAGTACCACTGCTGTAGTGAGGCCATGTTGTTATTAATATTAAATGGCTGGATTACTTTCATGACAGATATTTAATTTTTTTTCTGTGAAAACACTTCTGGTATTTTCACTTGGTCATCCTTGGTTTTGCTCTAATTATATAGCAACTAAAATGTCTCTCTTCTCAAAAGGAAAAAAAAGTGGGAGTAAGAAAGGAAGAAGCTTTTTGAATTTGTAGGTCTGATGAATTGGATCGTATTTACGAGTCCAATGGAATAAATTATGACCATGGAATATTAGTGTTTAAGCCTTTTTATTATATATATATATATATTATATATATATATACACACACACACACATATACCATATATAATCATGCACAAGCTGAGTACCTGTATAGTGCAATCCCTGAATTTCTTTGCCTTAATTTTAACCCCACTGGAAAAATTTACCTTTATAGTCAGTGAAAATGCATGATTTTAACCTCTTCAAAAAAAAATTATCTGCATATAGTGTGACCCCACCCGAGCCTATTTTTTTGTGTAAAAACTGATTAAAAAACTTGTACTATACTCAATATACTATACTTATATATATATATATATATATATATATATATATATATATAGTATGTTTTTATGTTTTTATATATATATATATATATATAGTATGTTTTTATACTTATATATATATATATATATATATATATATATATATATATAGTATGTTTTTATACTTACATATATATATATAGTATGTTTTTATACATATATATATATATATATATAGTATGTTTTCATATATATATATATATATATATATATATATAGTATGTTTTTATACTAGAATTCAAAGTATGCAACATTTCAAATCCACTCATGGTAGAGGGTTACAGTTAAAATAGTAATGAGGAATGAAATGTATTATATGAATGGATAAGAAGGTTGTAGAAAGTGAAGATTATAAGGAGAAAGAAGATAGATACTGACTGGCCCCTGACTTGAAGATGGTTCATGGAAGCACTCACATGGAAGTCTGTTTCCACAAAGTAGCAGTTCTTAGGAAAAAGTCATTCTTACTTCTGGGACATGGAGGAAATGGGGCTGATTCAACTTTGTGAATGTAGCATGGTGTGTCCTAGCTGTAAACGTCTGAACTGCTGAAACTGAAGAATGGAGCACTCATCTGACCAATTGACATGGAAATAGTGATGGCATAGCAATAGGCCGATATATATATTTAGTATATTTCAGCAGTTGTTGCTCTTATAAACATGTATGGTTAAAAAACAGCACTTGTTAATAATGAGACTCTCAAAAACTGATACGATTTACTTCTTAAAATACATTTTTTTCTTACTGAAAACACTTGACGATGACTCATGGAAGTTAGAAGCTTGGACTAATCAACATGAATTTTTGCTATTTTATCTATACAAAAATAAGTACATTTGCAAAAGAATATTTGTACATGAGAAAAAATACCATTATAGGCATAAAATGTTTGCTGCTTATATATATATATATATATATATATATATATATATATATATATATATATATATATATATATAATTTATTGAAAAATTATAACAAATATGTTACAAAATCACTACAAAAATAGCCATTTTGTTTCAACACTTCTGTTGTCTTATCAAGTGATGGTGTTGACATTCAACACCATCACTTGATAAGACAACAGAAGTGTTGAAACAAAATGGCTATTTTTGTAGTGATTTTGTAACATATTTGTTATAATTTTTCAATAAATTACATTTGGTTTACTCTGTATTGAGCACTCTTTTAAGAATAGTATTTTTTGGTTATTGGAATTGGGTATATATATATATATATATGATTAATACAAATAAAATTTGTCACCTGACAGTTTCACTATCATAAGCATTAACTTCCTTTGATTTGGACTCTTCCAGAATTATCCACCTTTTGATGTACTATATATATATATATATATATATATATATATATATATATATATGTCTGCTTCATCTGTGGCATTTATTTGCACCGACTGAGTGTATCAATAGTTCCGAAAAGTGTGGATGGTTCTTCACAAGCCTTCATCACTTTAATCATATCACTTGTGTGGGTTTTCTGGCGGTTTACCTTGATTCATTCTTATCAAGAGCAAGATCTAAAAGGTCAACCAATCTAACAGTGATCTCATCTCACAATCTTCACACTTGCTCCATATGTGGCCTCCTAGTGGGTCTTAAATGCTACTTAAGATTATCGCATAAACTTTCATAACTCAATCAATAAGCTGGCAGATCCTCATACGTCGAAACCGACGGGAGAGTCCATTATATATATATATATATATATATCCTCTTGTATTATTGGTATTGGTATTATTTACTTCTAGTACTCTCATGGATTATTCTGTTTAAAGCCTTTGTCAAGGTACTTCTTTAGTTCTGTTCATTATTACAATTTAATAAACAGAGTAGATTGAAGGATAGACAAATTTTTTAAAAATATGTATCTCCTAATCTGTGACTAAAAGACTATCTTAATTAAGAGCATTAGTCAGATATCTACAACTACATTGCCGAGTATGTTACTTTCAAATCTACTGTAAATCACCTCAAAGAATAATACATGAAACCCACAAACAAAATCTTCACCAGACATGCTCTAGCAATATATGCACAAAGAGAAAACAAAGATATTGATGATTATGTTCAGCGGTTACAACTACTAGCTAAAGAACGCAATTTCAAAGCAATTAAAGCTGCTCAAAACTGAAACAACTGCTCTATACCTAGCACAGAAAATCTCCAAATCATATTCACATCCGCTCCCATCAGCTGTGGGAGCCATAGCATTGGAAAACAAAGATTCATTTGTCAGTGATGTGTATGCCTTAACAAGTGCTAAATGTTATTTTTGTGGTGGATCACATCACAGCCATAAAGTGTGCATGGCCAGAGAGCCTACATGTCACAAATACAGCAAAAAAGGGTCACTTTTCCTAAGTATGTCAGTCAGTCGGTTGGTACTTTGGCCACCTCACTTACTCAACCTTATACTTTGGTGACCACTAGACTTAAAACAAGCTACAGTGTACATATTGATTGGCAAAAATGAGGCTACTGAACTAATGGACACTGGTAGCTCTGGATCCTTCATTTCACTCAACTACAAAAAAAATGACAGATAAAAAAACCCTGCAGTAGGGAATGTGTCCATAGATTCATCATCCTTTAATACTTCAATAAAAGGGCAGTGTACTGTCAATTTAAACTTATTAGGTGAGTGGTCTTTGAATGTTACACTTTATGCCCTTCCCAATCTTTGTAGTGATATAAATCTCAGGCAAGACTTCATGAACCAACATTCTTGTGTATCTTTCGCATTTGGCAGTCCTAAGAAAAGCCTATCTAGAGTTCAACTGCTTGTAGCCTACCATCTGTGATGGTATATATACCTTAATTATTTTTAAATCTTGATCCAGACTGAAAACCTACTTCTACAAAATTTAGGCAATTTGGAACTGCTTATAAACACTTTATTGAAACTGAAGTTATAAAATGCTAAGAAATGGAATAATTGAGGAAAGCATGTCTCTTTGGTGAGCCCAAATTTTAATTGTTGATAACAAATGAGTAAAAAGAGATTAGTTGTGGATAATAGTCAAACTATAGATTCACTCCACTCAACACTTACCCCCTACCATGGATAGATGATCTTACTTCGGAAATCTCTAAATATAAAATTTATTCTTCTTCAGAGTTAAAGAGGAGAAGGGGAAAACAAACCATACACTGTGTTTGAAGCTAATGGTGAATTATACCAGTTTTATTCAGTATCTGTCTATATTTCTGAGATGCAGTATTATGTACAATATTTACATTATTCGGACTATTGTCCTCATCTTTGTCATCATATTTATTACAACGTTTCGGCCGTTGTACACTCTAGCCTTCTTCAGGTGTTTGGAATGTCAAACTGAACCCTTTATTTCGCTCACTGGGGTAGACTGTTCTAGTTCCTTGTGCCATATATAATGGATGTCAGTTATCAGTTATCTCCTGTTAATTTCCCTCTGAAAGTTCTCCACTGCCTTAACCAGATATTGAACTTACACTCTTTGGGTCCTGTCACTGGATCTAACCAACACCTTTATCCACTGTGCCATGTGTCCTTGAGGGCATTCCAACCACCTGAAGAAGACCGAAGCATACAATGGCCAAAACAATGTAATAAATATGGTGACAAAGATGAGGACAATAGTCCGAATAATTTAAATAATGTACCAGTTTTGTTGTATTCCGTCTGAGGTCACTAACAGGGTATCTTTCTTTCAACACGTAATGAACAACATTATTACAAGGAATAACTTGCATGGAACATATGCTTATGTAGATAACATAGTTATAGCTGACAAGACTCAATAAGAGCACAATAAAATTTTCACAAAATTTCTTGAGATAGCCAAATTACATAATCTTACTTTCAATGAAAACAAGTCCTCCATATCAACCACTTGCATAAATTTTCTTGGCTACACAATATCTCATGGGATACTTAAACCTGATGCTGACCAACTATACCCACTTAAAGAATCACCCATCTCTAAAGATAAAAATGCCCTTTGCAGAGTCCTTGGTTTGTTTTCTTATTATTCCCAATGGATATCAAAGTTTTCAGATAAGATTAAACCCTTAATTATGACTGACTCATTCCCTTTACATTGAAAGCATTCTGAAAACTTAAAGAAGAAATCAAAAGTGCCTTACTTTACATTATTGAAGAAAATATCCCACTAGTAGTCGAGACAGACATGTCTGATATGGCAATTGCCACTGCTTTGAATCAGGCTGGCTGTCTAGTGGCTTTCTTCTCACGATCATTAATGCCAGCTAAACAAAAGTAGACTTCAGGAGAAAAGAAGGCTTTAGCTATTATAGAAGCTGTAAAAAGGTGGTCTTATTTACTTATCTGGTTGACATGCTACCATCGTTATGGACCAGCAGGTGGTGAGCTTCATGTTTAATACTGAGAGACCTGGAAAAATTAAGAACAATGAGATGGAGAATGGAACTGGGGAACTATAATTATAAAATTACTTATAGACCAGACAAGGATAATATACCTGCTGATACACTCTCGCGGGCTCATTACGGTGCTATCCTACACAAAGAAAAGTTTTACAAGATCCATGATTGTCTTCAGGACTCGGGTATAACCATGTTAGCCTACTTTGTTAAAGTCAGGAATCTACCTTACTCTATGGAAGATGTAAAAAAACATATGCACTGACTGTCGTGTTTGTTCAAGATGGAAACCACATTTCTACAAACCTGTAAAAGTTTTCCTGATAAAAGCTACACAACCAATAGGAAGAATCAGCATAGATTTTAAGGAAAATCTTCCTTCTAAATTGCAGAACCATTATATGTTAGCAGTAATAGATGCGTACTTTCAGGTTCCTTTTGTTTTCCTTGCCCCAATATGACAACTAGTGTAGTAATTAAATGCTGAACTCAGATTTTCACTGTGTTCAGGACTCCTTTCTGCATCCACTCTAACCAGGGTTCCTCATTTCTATCTAAGGAACTGCATGAGTACTTCGCTAATTTGAGTATAGCTATGAGTCAAGCAACCTCTTATAGCCCCCAAGGAAATGGTCAGTGTAGAAGTTGTTCTACCCACAGTACTACATGCCACAAAATATCTTCTCTGTACTTCAACAAACACTACAACCCACAAAAGAATATTTTCATATCAACGCCAATCACCTAGCCCACTTGGTTAGCCACACTTGGTCCGGTTCTCTTATGTCATAATGTCCATGCTAATAAATACAAACATTTAGTTTACGAGGTTCAGCTGTCAGGCGCCAATCCCAAATATGCTAATGTAAAATTCAATGACTATGGTATCTGTGCATGCTTTAGCTCTTGTTGAGAGCTTTGAGGAGAACCAAAAATTAGAGAACAAGATACTCTTGTGGAAAAGGGCACTACAGAAATGGGAGGACCCAAGTCTGTTATCCACTCTAAACCATTGAGTAACCTTGAAATACATTTGCCGTTGCCCTCTAACATTGAGAATCAACATTCTACTCTGATTCTTGAAGATTCAGTGACACTAAGACAATCTTTAGGGAATCGAAGAAAACAGTTACAATATCCAGAACATTAAAAAAAAATAATTAAAAAAGAAAATGAAGTAGAGGAATGTTATAAGCATTAACTTATCCCAATTTGGACTCATCTGGAATTATTCACCTTTTGCTGTACTATATATATATATATATATATATATATATATATATATATATACACACACACTTTTACTTGTATTCTTGGTATTCTTATTTGCTCTTAGGCTCGGCATGGAATACTCTGTTTATTACACCTTTTGTCAAGGTACTTCTTTAATTCTATTCCATATTACACTCGCACAGTTGGATATATACATGAGGGTGCTGAACACTTCTCATTCATTTCATTAGATTTTGGGAAGTAGTTCTGGGCATTAACTTTTCAGCAACCCTATGTATAACAAGTTTTGATTAAATACATATGTTGTTTTCTGTAAATAACTTGAAACGATCCTATCTATTTCCCATGTGTAGTCAGCTTACACTCAGCATGATATATAACAGCTAATAAAAGCACTTTACCAAAATGATTCCAGAAATTAAAAATATGTCTTAGCACAATAGACTTAAAAGCCTTTTCTCACCTGAAACTGAACATTTTAGACTTGATTTAATACAGCTATTTAGACGAGTAAATTCAACTGATGACATAGGTCTCAAGAATTATTTTCCTAAAAGCAAATATTCTTTTTAGCAGTGAGTGGTGAATGAGCTGAACACTCTCCTTCTTCTAGCAATCAAAGCCAAGATTTTAGAGGTTTTCAGAAAAGAGATCAAAATGTATTTTGATTATATTGCCAGATATTAACTGTATCTGTGTACAATGTGCTTCTTCTATTACCTCAATGTTTTGATAATTCCTGTTTTTCCACAAATTACCAGTGCTTTTTTGTTATATATTTTTATCTTCCATCTATTTTCCAATTTTGGACAATGGCTGCTAAGTTAATAATAATCAAAATAATCACTCCCAACTCAGCTGTGGCTTATGGCCATATCATGTTAAAACAATGATCGTACAAGATCACTAAAGTTAAGCAACATTGAGCATGGTCAGTACCTATATAGGTAACTGCTGAGGAATATCAGGTGTTGTAAGATGGAAGTAGTGTAATGGATAATGGCTCAGAATTGGAAATCAAAGAACCAAGTTCCAATTCCAGTCAGGTTCATTATAGTTACTTATACACAAATACCCTATTCTCGCCCTCCCCTAGCTGTATTAATTTGTAGGACTTGTATCAGTAAATCATTATTATGCCCAAAAAATGTTCTTACCATCTAAAAAGATTTCTGACTTTAAATAACCTGCTTGATAAAAAAACAAAATCAATCAATCAAAAAAACAAAAAGACAACTCAGCTGTGAATGAAATTAAAGCAATTATTTTTTTTCTTGGCAAAGCAATCTGGGATTATTTAAAAAAAGAGATAATATGATAACCATTAAATTAACTTAGGCTTCAGTGGGATTCTCAGCAACAATTGATCTGATTCTTAACACCTCTTGCTTTGGCTGTCTCACCAAGGTGTTGTAGCATTTAAAAGTATTGGATTTGTGTCATTTTCTAAGTCAGGAACAGAAAAGATGGTTGAGTACAACAGCCAAATGAACATGGAAGTGATGTCATGCTATTGATCACAGATCATGAGAATGTAGACAAGCAATTCTATGTTATCTGTGATGCTTCATGTAGACAAATATACACTAAAATATATTCAAAGTAAATACACATATGCATGTGCACACTCACACATAAATATTACTATTGTTTGTTTAGTAGCATATCAACTCCATATAGGTCATTTAATATGAAAATTTAATTTTCTTGGAAGCATTACAAAAATGTTTCTGGTAATTTTTTTCACAAAAAAAAATGTATTGCTGGTATTTTTACTATGAAAATGTATTTTTATACTTTCATAGTGTTTTGTCTCCAATTTGGTGGTTAACTATTTCCTGAATTCACAAACTGATAGATTTAATAAACACTATTTAATAAATAAAACAGTTCCCCTATTTCAAATACAGGAATCCACTCTGATAATATCTGAAGTAATAAAAATTTCAGATTAAAAATAAATCCAATCTTTAGAAATATATGTATCTTCTTTTATGTGCCATGCCCCTTCAGAACATTGGCAATAATGGCTCTCCACAATTTCCTGTCTTTGTAGCTCTTAATCAATTTTGTCTTTTTGTTATCTCTTCTAAACCTTATTCCACCATCCATTTACTCAAGTTTGCTCAGTGTTACACATTGTTTTTCTCTGTCCCTTTTGCCTTCAATTTGTCATGTAAGTATCAAATTTTCCAAGCTCTCTTTTCTCTTTATGTACCCTAGAAATTTCAACCATCTCTTTCTGATGGTAAGTGTCCTTTTTGTTTCCTTTTTCTTTGAAACTTCATCCTTGCTCACATATTTGGTCTATGTTATCCTAAGTATCCTTCTGTAGAACCATATTTCTGTTGCTTCAAGTCTCTTCTTGTCCAGCTTTCACTTCTATATAACAGTGCAGTACTCTTTTCTTTGTTTCTAATGTTTGGATTTCAGTGTCACACGTTCTGTCCTCTTTTAAAACACTTCCCAGATATTTAAATTATTGTACTTGTCTGATTTTCATATCTCTAATTTCTACTTTGCATGTCGGGATGTTACTTTTGCTAAGAACCATGCATTCTTTCTTTTTACAAGTGATGTTTAATCCTTTCTTCTCGCTTTCCTTCACCACCTTCTGTCGGAGTTTTTGTAGTTTCCTGTGTCTGCTATCAACGCTGTGTCATCTTATTTTTTTAAAGATTTTGATCACTGATAAATCCTGGTATGCCTTATAATTCTCTCAAAATCACCTCATTGTATATGTTGAATAAGACTGGTGAGAAGACACATCCTTGTCTTACACCCCTTTCTATATTTGGATATGAACTCAATTTCTATTCTCATGCTGGCATTTTGCTGCCAGTATAGGTCCTGGATTATTTTAATATGTCAAGGTTGCTTAGCAGTTCCAACATTTCTTTGTGATGTACTTTATCAAATGCTTTTGCACAATCTATAAAACACAGGTACACATCCATCTGCATTTCTCTTTCTGATAACATTCTAATAACATAAATATTGCATTCTTTATTCCAGTGTCACACACACACTGTCCTATTTCAGTCTAATTCTGTTGTGCATTCTAAAGCAACTAATTGAAATTGGCTAGACTATATATCTGTTGTAGCATACCTACGGACAATAATGGGTATGTCCCCATTCAGATAAATACAGTAGCAAATACTGTATGTTGGTCTGCAGTTAGAGATTCATTGTGGAATTTTCTTGACTCACTACTAGCAGTTGACTACTTCTTCTACGTGATGCTGGTGAATCTTGTATGTGTTGTTCTTGTCCTAAGTATTAACATTCATTACCAGCCTTCATGTGATTTTTCTATTCAGTAACCTCTCCCTAGGTTACAATAATATCCAAACACATATTTAAAAAATTTGATATTAGGTTGGTGCAAAAATAAAGTCGGTTTTTGACGTATTTTTAGCGTTAGAAACCGTCATTATTTTTGCACCAACCTAATATAAAAGATTAAAATTTCAGCATCCTGCTCCTTTGTGCACATGTGTCATTATATCAATTGTAAATATTAGAGGTCCTAAAGAATGAAATGTATCACATGAAACCTTTTTTCCACTTTGTCAGTGATTTTTCTTATTATATATATATATATATATATATATATATATATATATATATATATAGTAACGGTAATAAATCCCTTGG
Organism: Acanthosepion lycidas; assembly: GCA_963932145.1. NCBI lineage: Eukaryota > Metazoa > Mollusca > Cephalopoda > Sepiida > Sepiidae > Acanthosepion > Acanthosepion lycidas. The sequence goes on from OZ010572.1 coordinate 134,996,849, forward strand.
TATATAATCCAAGTGGATCCTAGTAATATAAAATATTAAAACTGATCTATTTATTGTTACCAAGCAATATATTTAATAAACAATAAATAAATCCAAATTACCTCATATGGGGAATAACCTATTTCAACAGACAAAGATCTCAGTCATCTATCTTATCATCTCCAGTGTGGACTGAGTTTGTGTCTACATAGGAGAAAATAGAATTTAACTGTGAAAGCTAAAAAAAATCAACCTGTCAAAAATTAATACAGAATTTATCCATTTCAATGTTTCAGTCAGACAAAAGGCATGAGGCAGGGGTCAGGGGATGGTGGAAGGTACTTGTCTTAAAGAGAAGAAGTTTTATAAAATTAAACCTGAATATTAACCTTATGACATTAATTTGGGGTTATATGAAGAATGAAATATTAATTTAAAGTAGGAGTAAACAGGGGTCTAAAAATAAATTTAAAATATATAGATAAAAGGATGTAAGGGATTAATGGAAAGAGTTGGGGAGTCATTAAAGTAGGGAAAATTTTATAAATTATGATATAGTGTAAAGAGGTTATAGAGGGGGGAAATAAAATATAGAAATTAAAATTAGTTATACTGTCAACATTTGAAGAGTTAGAGGGGGGTGAATATTATGGAAATATGGTATCTAATTAAGTTAAACCTATATAATGGAAATTTGAATTTGTTTTTATGTTGACATTTTACCACAATAGTTGGTGTTGATTATTGCATGTTATTATTCTAATATTTTCTTCTAAGTATAAGTCACACCTATCTCTAAGACTATTAGGAATATGTGCAGAACCTATAATTTTCCAAACTTATTTGTGGTCTCAAACCTTTCTCCTTCAATTCCTAAAATGTTTTTGAAAGAGCTGTTAGAAATTGAGTGCCTATGGGTATAATATCTCCATTTTCCATTTCCATATTTTCTTTGGGGAAAATGATCGCTTGATATTTAACCCTGGTAGATTAACATTTGCCCTCTACTGGTCAATTTATATATATGCTAAAAAAATATAGTTTTGTGGTATATTTATGGGTAAAAGTGCTCAATATAAGGTATAGAGTGTGTGTAAATATAAGACGCAACACTGAAAGGTGACAGTTTTTTCCCTACTTGATATAGGAGTTGGAAAGTAGCATGACTATATATGCTGGTCAATATATTTACATGAAGTGGAGAAATACATTGAAAATTCTTTCTAGTTCCTCCAATATCCTATTTCACATTCAATGTAAAACAAAAGGCTCATAAAATTTTCCTAAATAGAAAAGCAGTCCTTCTTGACAAACCCAAAGAATCAAAAAAATAAATTGTTTCACCCACTAACTCTATCACAACAATAATTGGAAAGAATTTATCTAAATTCAACATAAAATTTGTCAAAAGTACATCCAAAACAATAAAAGACTTAATACAAGACAAAATAATAGAGTAAAACTTGGAGGAGGAATGTATTCTATTGTCTGTAATAACTGCCACATGGAATACACTGGAGAAACCTTAAGGAATTTAAATAAAAGATTTTGTGAACACAAAAGGGATCTTTTACAAAACAACATATTAAATGCATTAGTTACTAACTGTGAGAAGATTGACCACAATTTTTATTTTAAAAAATGCTACCCTAATTAAAAGAGAAAAAAAATTTCTTAAGACGAAAATGTGTAGAAAGTGCTTTCATCACTAGATCACCCACAGTAAATTTGCTTCCAGGTTCTTACAGCATTTCACCATTCTTGACAGAACGTCTGTTATCACAATCAAGATATTTATTAACAAACATGATGGAAACAAAAAAGATAGAATCTAAATGAAATCGGATATATTATACACCCAAAACATATTAAGAAAAAAATTCTTTTTTTATTTAAGATCCCCAGCATCTCTTGTTTGTGTGCATATATAGTCATATCAATGTAAACATAAACTTAGTCTGATGAAGTACTGGACAAAATGCATCCCACAAAAACTTTTTCCACTTTTCATACTTTTTCCTAAAAAACAAAAAATAATGATATATATATATATATATATATATATATATTATGTGCACAGTACTTAGTGGAAAGTGCTCAATATCAGTGATAGAGCTAACATATTCAGTTGTATGGATATGAGTTTTTGACCCTGGGTTTCACGTTTTTGCAATCATCAGACAAACCTGTCTGATCATCACAAAAACGTGAAACCCAATGTGTGTGTGTGTGTGTGTGTGTGTGTGTATATATATATATATATATATATATATATATATATGTATGTCATGTGACCAAGTGGTTAGACCATTTGCTTTCAGACTGAGACCTGGATTCAAAATCTCACCATGTTTGATTTGTTGAGTTCTTGATGTTATCGACCTGTGGAAGGGATTTCAGTGTGTGGCACTATTGGAAATTGCCTAAAAACCACAGTCTGAATGAAATTGAGTAGACAGAACTGTTCAAAAGCCATCGATAGTTTTACTAGCACAAAGTGATAAGTCATCATAACCAAGTGTTTGAGCATATTGGCATTGTTTGAACTGTTGATCACACCAGCAGTATTGCCTCAAGGCACTCCCTGTTGTTAACAAAGGCTGGTTTTCTATGGCAACTAGTGAGGTCGCTACACAGATTTTTGGTCACATGAGACATCATCCAGTCTATACAGATTGAGTCTCCTGTGCACAGCACACGTGATCTTATGTTACTTACACCGGGGAGGGGGGTGCAGGCTGTATCCACTACACTCCCATCCTCGATCTCACTATCACACAGGTAGCAACTGGGGTGGGCAGCCTTTTACATCTGCAGTTTGGCAGGCTTACCTGCTTCTTGAGGCAGACCTGTCACAATCTGTCGATCTTCATTGTTGTCACCATTATTCGATTGGTTAGAGTGAACATCAGTTGAATGGTCATCTTTATCCTTCATTGCAGTTACTTACATCTCATTATCACTCGACATGGTGGTTTCATCTTCCACAGAACTGTTTACCATATGAGGAAAAGGGCAGAAGTTTCTCACATGACGTGGCCTTCCATCCACATAAACTGTTTGGGGACTCACAGTCACACTGCAGATGCCATCCTTTGGTGTAACATTGTACCAGTAAACCACTTTCTGGATAGAGCATTGCGTTCTCACAGCAATTCGATTTATGGATGTGTGCAATCGCTCAGCAATGCAGTTTCCAGATGGTGTATATGCACATCGGAAATGCAGACAGACAACCCATATCTCAGCAAATATTCTAAAGCTCCTGCTGTTAAATGTTCTGTTGTTATCTGTCAAGATCTCCTTAGGTGGGCCCCTCTCAAAAAAGATAGAGTTGAGACACTGGATCACAGTAGCCAAATTTTCTTGTCATAGAGGTTGCCAAATGGCAAACCAAGTGAACCCAGTCTACCAAGGTCAGGTAGTGAGCACCACTGTAATGAGTGATATCTATCCCTAGTCTATGCCATATATTTGCTCTTTCTCTTTTCACCATCGGATTAGTACCGAATTGATTGACAGACATTCCAGGCAGGATTTAACAGTACATCTCACAGCCTCTTCGTCATAGAGCAATTTTCCTGACAAAGTAGACTGATTTACACTAAGGTGTCCACTGTGTGACTGTATTTGCCTTATCTGACTCTATTCAATAACACTGCCGGTCACAGCACATACCTGTAGCACAGGTTCTGCTTCATTCTTCATTGCAACCAGCCACCTCTGTGGGACTCTGGTGTTTCTGTTTGCTTTGATCTGTTTTGATTTGATGAGCATAATGTCCACCATTAACACATGCTCCTTCACTCCACAAAGGTTTGCAGTTGCCACCTCCTCAGCATCTCACTCTGTCAGTGTGTTCATGAGCCATTGACACACACTCACTCATACACAGCAAATCAGTTTTTAAATGTACAGCCTTAGCTTCCCAGTGAATGGCCAGATTTACCGCCTTTATATTAGGTTGGTGCAAAAATAATGACGTAATAATGTCATTTTTTGACGTATTTTTAACGTCAAAAAACGAAATTATTACGTCATTATTTTTGCACCAACCTAATAGCATCTGGCTTCATGAGGTTAATGCGCTGCATGTCTGACTCTGGCTACCGCTAACATGCATCTTCGATAACAGACCCGTGCGATTCAAGCAAGACTCCAGTGGCCAAAAAACTTGCATCAACCCCCACACCAAGTTCTTTGCTATCAATGCACCACTTGCATCTACATGGGTCACCTTGTCACACCCTGGTAAAAGTTTCTGTCAGTATTCTTTTTAGTGGGGCATCGTTGGTTTCGTCATCTTAACCTTTCATCACTGTGGTTGCTCTTCACTTGATGACACCAGCCGCTACTCACAGCCATCCACAGGCTGGGATGTGTCCAACAAGATGCCACAAAAAGAGAATACCTTCCACCTGGTGACTGCCTCTGGGAAGCACATTCCTGCACTTTCAAAGTAGAACATTGCCTTCCCCACAAACAGTTAAGCCAAGTATCTGAGCTCCATTTTTGATTGCTCTGGAATTTTGCTTATCATCTTATCAGTCCAAAGTGCAACAGGTTTTCAGTGACACTAGTTGCAGAAGTGATATCCTCATTTATGTACAGGTCGTCAATGTACACTGAGGTTGACTCTAATTTTTTCATCCTGAAATATCACAAGATCAATGACAAATCTCATTATATGGGGAGCAATATTCATCCCAAATCCCAATCTGGGTCAGGCAGTACCTTTGGCCATGAACAATAACAGTTTGGTATGGCCAAAGTCGTTCATTGATGCGTACCTGCAGATAAGCTGATCCAAGATGTAGCAGTGCAATGTTCAGCCCCTTGCATTTTCATTTTCTTAGTTAGTGTCTGCAGTGTACACATTAATATGGAGGTTGAATTTCCTGTAGTCCATTATGGGATGCACTTTCAACTTGTTTTGCTGCATGACAACCATCAGCAAAAGTTGCCCTTTTGGGGGTTCAAGCTTCTGCTCGTCATATGGAATAAGCCAACCTGACTTAGAAATAGACATTCCACCCAAGACCTTGATCACATCTATTCCAATTAGGAGTTTCAAATCCATGGTGGTTCTCTAGCACTACCAGGACAACCATTACAACAGACTTTTCATTTCCCACACAAAGGCTGACAGGCCTAACACCGCATTCTGCCACTAATGGTTAAGATGTCGACGCCTCATTTCTTCCACAATCAGCACATGTTCTTGATCATTAGGGTGTGGGAGCAACCGGAGTCCACTAGCATGATGCACTTCCTTCCACACACATTAATTTCTATCATTGGCAGTGCTGAGTTTACAGCTTGATTGGAGAGGAAACAAGCACTGAGTTGCTGTCCACTCGCACTTTTCACCAGACAATCTTAGGATATGTGGCCTATTTTATTGCAGTTATAATCATAAATACAAGGTTCCCCACCTCCACTGAGTAAACTTTAACAATCTTTGGGTAAATGATTAAGGTCATCGCATGAACAAAACATTTCATTAGAACCCCTAGGAGGAGGTTATATAGCCTTTTGGTGTATCTCTCATGCTGCTACTACTACCAAGTCTTCATCTGGGTTCTTGTCTTTTATTATAGCTTAAGTGCAAGCAAGCATCTGTTTGATGATCAATACCTCTATCTGAGAAGAAGCATGGAGCCATTTCACATGATTTGACAACCCCTTGACAAAAGAGCACACCAACCCACAGTCACTGATACCCCTAAACAATACGGCCAGTTTGCATATTTCTGCCAAGTACATATCAATGGATTTCCCTGGTCAAAGGCTACACTCAGAGAATTGTTCATATGCAACAAACCCATCTGGCATGAATACTGTGTAAAGGGCCAATTTTATATATTCAACATCTGCTTTTTCCTCTTCACGTAATTGCTAATAGATGGCAAACACCCCACCAGATAGTCTTAGAGGAATCACATATTCTGGCCACTTTGCACATCCAGCAAATGAGTTCTGTCTTTTCTATCCATTTTATCACGTTTGTCCAAAATGCTGAGCCATCAAACTGATATAAGATGGATATCAAACTTTCCCACCAACATAGTTTGCAATATTGCCAAAATAGGTTTTAAGTACATGTGGCTGAGTTATTGAAATTCACTCCTGTCACACTGGTGGAGTCCCTTTAGTTACTCCCCGGTGTTAACAAAGGCTGGCTTGTTATGGCATCTAACAAGGTCACTACACAGATTTTTGGTCATGTGAGACATCATCCAATCCACACAGATTGAGTCTCCCATGCACAGCACAGGCGATCTTATGTCACTTATGCCGGGGGAAGACAGGCTCTGTCCACTATACAAGCATCTCTCTCTTTGCACATGGGTGTACTCAGAAATGAGTTGCCAGCTATTATATATATATGTCAAAGAATGAAAAGAATATAAATTCAAACATTCATAACATTAATTTAAAAAAGGGCTCAATACAAGAGCAGAGCAATAGATATTTATTATAAACTGTTTAAATATATATATATATATATATATATATATATATATATATATATATATATAAGGTTATTTGAACATACACCTTCAGCAGGCCATAAATAGAAGATAACATAATGTAATATTATACAGCATGAACCAAATTCATACATTCCTATTTCAGACACATTGAAAGAATTAACATGGCAATTTCCATTCTGGCACATGAAATAAAGGGAAACATATTCATGCCGCTAGCCACTAACCAGAGTAATTAAGAGATATCCCAGTCAACAGGACAAATGATATATGGCTCTGTGGGGACACTGCAATGATACTCACAGTGACACACACCAAGTACAGATTACTTCCGATAGTGCTGGAGCTTGTGAGCAATGATGACCATATCATATCTCATTATTTGTTTCCATAGGGCCTCAGGGTTAATGCTACTGCCTAAATGAAGGTGCTAGACATGATGATTGAATTCTGGATAAAGGCTATCACCATGTGCTGCAGCATGCAAGTCTCGTGTGTGCCACCCCATGACCCCCAACTGGGGATGGGAATGGCAAGCCTGATTAGGGGCCCCAGGCAGTGCTTTGTGAACCACACTATCTTAACATTTTATATTTTCTACCTACATATGTTACAAATTAAACTAAACACAATTGACTATTAAGGGATGAAAATTTTTTTACAGATTTTGATTTCATTCTGGGGGTAGATTTTTTGTCCAAATTTGTGCATATTTTTTTTACAATAGGTTAACCCATAACATTAGTCTTCTTCTGTGCCCTGCCTTGCTCTGAAACTTTGTCTCAAAAGGATACTAGAAACCTTGACAACACAAGCTCCACCTAATTACTCACTGAAAATAGCACTTACAATGTTATAGTGAAATTTCTGAATAGAAGCCACATAATTTTTTTTTGTTTTGTTTTTTGGGTTTCTTTTTAAATCTTTTTTGGCTTAAATATGAAAAATCAACAAAAGCCCACCACCAGCAAAATTTGTTAAATAAGAAAATTATAAACATTATATTTTTATATTTAAATTTTTTATAATTATTAATGTTTTGTGATAATTTTAATAATTATCTAATAACATTTTTATTATTAGATATATATATGGTATATAAATTATTATGATGATTATATTATGAATAAATACTGCATCTTTATAAATAAAGGTTACGTTGTAAATACAGTATTTATTCATTTACTTTTGAATTAGAATTCATTATATAAAGATTTTAGAATCCTAAATACAAAAAAAATACAATAAAACTGATATTTTCTTATTACAGTTGATATAGTATCTATCTCACTCATTTTCATATCTAGCTATTATCTATCTACACCCTTGTGCAAATTAATTGAAACAACCACTTAAGTTTCTTATTCTTTCCTCATATGGTCAATTTTAGAACCACTGGAGTGACAGGATGTAATCGATTTCTATTTTTTCCTCAGATTAGGTCATTTGCAGTGGTGTGCAGTAATATGAATCTATTTTTGGAGTGTATGATGAATGAAATTTGTTTGACCTTGAAAAATATTGCATCGTCCAGATTGCTTCAGTTTTCTATGGCCAGACACTATTATCTCAACTGTTAATTAGTTGTCCTATGGCCATTGTCTGTGATGGATGTTACTCCATGGAAGCATATGAAAATTGTAACACTGCACAAATACACAGGCAAGCCATACCAGTGAGCAAATCAAAGTACTATAAATTGGTCTGGAAACTATGACCTCAAGCTTTCCCAGTTGAATTCAACAAACTATAGAAATTGTGTTTTATTAAAGTAAAAAGTAAAGTTAAAGGGACAAATGTGGACTTCAAAGAAGAGAATTTATTTACCAGTTTTGTTGTTAACAAGTTTTTTAGTTATTTACTATTGTATTTCAACTTTTAGTTTTGTTTTTTTATAAAATATTTTTATTAAAATTTTTAACTTTGATGCAAAAACTGCAAAAGAAAAATATGAAATTTGTTAAAATTTTAGTTTTTTATTAAGTATTTCATTTTGCTTATTGAAAATATTAAATTTAATCTATTAGCTTGAAATAAAAGCTAAAATTTTAAAAAACCCTTCTTAAAGTAAAAACTTCAAGAAGGGTTTTTCATTTTTTTAAATTTTAAACCTTAAATTCACTAAAAAATGTGCATATCATGATGAAGAAATGCCCCAAATTTAACAAAAACAGTTTTATTGTCAAAATCTTTATTATTAAGACGAAAGACCAAAGGATTTTTGGATTATTAAATTATGTTTATTGATCCTTTTTAAAATCTTCATTACATGTTTTAAATGTTCTAAAAAGGATAAAAAAATATAATATAATTTTTGTTTTTCTTGCATCAGTGGTGGGAACCAAGATTAGTATAGGAAATTTTAGCATCTTTTTTGCAGTGAAAAACAGTGAATTGGAAAATCTTGCAAAAATCAAATAATTGTTGGATTTTAATGAAAATTTCAGAACTTATTCACAAATGAATGAAATTGTTTTAGAAATGTTTTTTTTTATTTTTTAAGAAAATCTTGGTAAAAATATTGTTTTTTTACATCTGTTATCCTCCATTTATTTAATTTTATTAATGTTTATATTAGTTAAACGTGGAACTCCCTGGAAAATTTAAATAGTTAATTTTTTTTAGAAAACAGGACCCCCAGTTACCAGAAATCTGCTCTGAATCATTAAATGCAAAATACAATAAAACTAAGATAATTAGAAATGTTTTTTAATGGATTATATGAATAAGATATATTATGGACACTATTGTCTTAAGAAAACAATTTTTTTGATGAATAATGAATTTTTACAAAAATTGTTTTCAAATATTTTTATTTTTAAAAGATTTCTTTTTATAAAGAAAATTATATCATGGTGATGGATCGTTAAAAATGGTACTAAAATCAGCTATTTTAGCAATTTTAAATGAAAACTGCTTCCAGTCAATTCATATTAGTTGCAAGTGCCAAATGTACTTTCAGAAAACTAAAAGTTCACTATTACATTATTCGGACTATTGTCCTCATCTTGAGGACAATAGTCCGAATAATGCAAATAACATACATAATACCTCATCTCAGAAATATAGACACAAACTAAAAGTTATTAAAATTATCTGCAATCTACAATGTAAGATTAAAGTTTATACAGATTAGCAGATTCATATCAGAACCGAAAGAATCCTCTGTTTAATGGATTTACATTCTCTTATATATATATTTTTGTGTAGATGAATAAATATACACACACACATACAAGGCTGAAAAAAGAAAAAGGGGAAGAATCTTTATAAGATCAGTGTTCCGTTTAAATATGATCACGTCGTCGTCATGTGGGTGATGTTGTGAAAACATATTCCTACATATGCCCACGTGACGACGACGTGATCATATTTAAACGGAACATTGATCTTATAAAAGATTTCAGTTATCTGTTTGGATTGGTCTTGCTCTTATGTCCATCGTCTTTTTCATGTTGAATTGAATATGGTCTAATGTTAATTATGGTTTATGAATATGTCCTGAAGATGGTCTATTAAACCGAAACATCCGATGTTGACATTATATTAACATTAAAACAGCATAATTGTATATTAGGATTTTTGTTTGTTTTTTTCTGTATATTTTTCTTCATACTGTCGGATCTATATCCATATATTTGCTTATATATATATATATATATATATATATATATATATATATATATATGAAATAGTGCACAGTGAGTGCTGGTGGTAAAAAAACAGTTCTTAATGTATATTCAAAGAGCTAAAATTTATACTAATAATAAATATAAATTTTTTAATTTTTTTTTCCTCACTTTTTGGTATAACTCTGAGTTTCATGCATGTGGCAATTATCAGAAACAGATTGAAAACTCTTAACCCATGCCTAACACTTGCTCTGTACATGAAACTCAAGAGTTGTGCCAAACAATGAGAAAAATGTATATTTATTATTAGTGTGTGTGTGTGTGTATATATATTATATATATATATATATATATATATATATATATACACGCACACACACACACACACATATCAGGTTATCCAATAAGTTCTGTCTGAAATATTATATATGTAATTTCAATCAAATTTTACAATATACTAAAATGATATTGAATGATAATCAAATGATACTGATTGATAATCATCTGAATTGAGAAACAGTTAACTTAATATAATTTCTTTTTACAGAATAATTTGACTGAGTTAATTACTCAAATTAGCCCCTGAAATATGTAGGTGTCAAAGGTGCATTTAAGTCACATAATGCTTTATGAGTTTAAAAAAGGCAACTCTGCAGCTAAAGCAACTCGAAATATTCACTAAGCTTATGGAAAAGAATGCCTGAATGAAAGAATTTGCAGAAGATGGTTTGCCAAATTTAGAAGTGGAAATTTCAGCCTTGAAGATGAAGACTGAACAGGACATCTAATTGAGTTTGCTGATGAGCTCCTTGTGGCATCACTTGAAAAAAAATCCTGCAGTATCAGTTGAAGAATTGAAAATGAAGCTTCATTCAAACCATACAACTGTTCATCATCAACCACAAATCCTGAGCTGGCATCTGCTCTTCTCTTCATTCTCATGAACTCATCTCACCCTTTATGGATAGACTTGTGACTGGTGATGAAAAATTAATTTTTATCAAAATGTTAAATGTCATAGACAGTGGCTTCGTAATGTGGAAAAGGCCCAAATACAACCAAAAATAATCTTCATACACAGAAGGTTCTTCTCTCAATTTGGTGTCATTGCAAAAGAATAATTCATTTTGAGTTGCTACCAACTAATGCAACAATCAATGCTCAAGTCTACTGAAATTAGGGCATTTGAACATGGTTTTGAAGAAAAAAAGACCTGTTTTAGTAAATTGAAAAGGAATGGTTTTTCTCCAGACTACCATTTGTTCCATAGTTTACAGAATTGGATCGATTAACACACAAAAGCCATGAGGAGGTCAAAAGTGACATTTTAGAGTTCTTTTCTTCAAAATTGAAAGAGTTCTTTATTAGTGGGTTTAAAAAGCTTGTAAGCAGATGGAAGGAAGTCATAGATAATTATGGAAACTACATTGATGAATAGTTTCAATAAAATGTAAGACTTGATTACTTGTTCTTTATTATTTAAAATACAGACAGAACTTATGGGATGACCTTATATATATATATATATATATATATATATATAATAATAATAATAATAAGTATAAATAGTTTTACTCATCTGGAAAAACCTTAGGTGTTTTGGTTTGTAAATGAACAAACCAATGCCCAAGGAGATAAAAAAAGAACATGTAATTGAGGCAAAAACAATCATTCAGAATCCAAGGTCAGAGTCCAAAGAAAAATACCACCAAAACGAGTAAAGCAAAAGTAACTAAGTAAAGTGCTCAATACACTAAGTAGAGCAAATCTAACTATGAACCTAAAGAGCCAGGTAAACCTACCTGGGTTTCACCTACATGGATCATCAGGGTGCACTGGCTAAAGAGGTAAAATTGGAACAGAACAGATAGATATATAGATAGATAGAATCTGTAAGTAACAGGACTGTTGCAAATAAACTGTGGTTACTAGTTTATAAATCACATATAGATGTAGAGAAAGTACTTAATGCCTATCATATTATTTAGTAAAAACCATTTCCTAAGATGAATTAGGATCAATTATAGATAAAATATGGATCAGAATCCAACAGAATGGTAAGATAAAGAACAAATGGGAAGCATTTATCAATCTAACATGTTTCACTTTTATTAAAGCTTTGTCCGAGATATGAGAATAAGAGAATAAAATAGTAAATCAAATATATAGTAAATTACTATAAAAAATTTCATGAAACTGTTTTATACTACCTTTTATTTGCTATCTATTAGTCTATTTTAATATAAAGATATTTGGAGCACTTGAATATGCTAGACTTAGCAAATACCTAACTGCACAAGGATTTTGGAGTGTACAATGGCATGAGCAGCATCCATTACCAAAAAATTATTATGAGACTCAAATTTCCCATTAACGGCAATTTAGAGCAAGAGTGAAACAGCTTTCTTCTTCAGTTATATATTAAAAAAAATTTTATGACAAAATGGAAATTTTTTTTTCCTCTGACATGTTTCATCCTTTAAGACTACATTACACTAAAATGATGTTCACATTGATATGAATGCACATGTGTAATCACTTCAGCATATACATCCTAAAGGACAAATGTGTCACATGAAAAAGATTTTTCACATTGACATTGATTTTTCTAAAATTGTCCAGTTATATTTTTTTTTTTTTTTTTTAAGCATTTCACTCCAAGCAAGACAGGAAGCCACTAGCATGCAAGGGGTTACATAGGATTTGGAGCGAGAGCAGATAGGAATGATAGAGGAAAGGATGAAGAGAAGGATAATGGATAAATCAAGGAAACTGGAGATCTCTATTGACATTACATTTGAATAGATGGAGATTATAGCTATCAGGGAAACAGGAAAAAGGGAGTTCCACAGGCGAGAGGTGCGAGATATGAAGCTATTGGAGTAGAAGAGACAGCTACATTTAACAGTTTCAACAGTGAAAGGGTGATAGCAGGATGCCAGCTTTGTAGGACACTTGAATTCATGAAGCCTGGGAAGCAGCAAAAACAGCTCATCGGAGCAATTGTCATGAAAGTATTTGTAAAAAAGACAGAGGGATGCGACAGCATGTCTGTGAGAGAGCAACTGCAGATGAGATGCCAGATCAGGGCCAATTGCATTGCATATCTGTCTCTAGATCTTATCAAGAACCCCGAGGCAAACAGAAGGGGCTCCAGACCATATATGGCAGCAATACTCCATGCAAGGGAGAATGGTTGATTTGTAGATTTGAAGGATCGATTCTGGGGAGAAAAATTTCCTGGCGCAGCACAGGGAGCCAACTTTCCTTGCGGTGGACAAATTGACTCAATGTATTTGTTCCATCTCAGGTCAGCAGACAATATGAGACCGAGCAGCTGCAGAGAGGTGCTCTCGGCAAGTTGAGCATCAGTCATTCTAATGGGGAGCAGGAAAGGATCTCTGTGGTGAGTAATAGAGAGCAGTTTTGTTTTTGAGGCATTAAAGTTAACCAGCCAATTCCTGCTCCAGTTCACAACCGATTGGAGGTTCTTTTCGAGACAAATGGCTAGGTTAGTTTTGTTAGCGACACTAGATTTGTTTTTGAGGCAGGAGTAAATTGTAGTGTCATCCATGTAGATGCTACTTGGGAAAAAATTAACATATCATTATCGCACAAATATATACATGGCACGATATAGTAGAGTTAGTTGAGCACTGTCTGGAAGAAAAAGAGTACCATGATGCAATTCACTCTACCAGAAATTTTGAAAACTGCATGCTGTGCTGCTTGGCATTCACACTGGAAGCTCCAATATGAATATTTCAGAGTGTTTGGGTGTCAATCAGAAGAGAGTGCAGAGGATTTGGAAAGAATTGAATGACATATCCAGTCAACATCATGGTGTTTGGAGTAATCACTAGTGATGGTGACGTGCCCCCATTCATCCTACCACAGGGCCTCAGACTCAACATGTAGGCTTACATCAAATGCCTTTAGGAGGTAGTACTGCCCTGGGTCAAGAGGGTGGCTGCTGGAAGACCCTATGTCTGGCAACAGGACTCTGCACCATGGAACACAAACAGAAAAACCGAGGTATGGCTGTCAGTCCATTTCTGCAGCCACATCACCTCTTACATTTGACCACCTAACTACCTTGATTATTATGTATGGGGTACAGTTGAATGAGAGACCAACAAAAATCCTTGTAATACCAAAGAAGAACTGAAAGCAAGGATTATGGCAGGATTCAACAAATTAAATAAGATCACCCAGAAGATTTGCAGGAGATTCCAAAGTCATTTGGAGGCCATACAATTTTTCTCACCAGAATTTATCTTACATATTTATATGACTATCATTCACTGTTGCTTTGAATATTGCTGCCACATCTGGTACTCCTGCTATATATTTAGAGATTCTTGATAAAATCCAAAGAAGAATTTGCAGTGTTATTGGTCTTGACCTGTCATCTTGGCTTCAGCCCTTCCCACCGTCATAATGTAGCTTCCCTGTGCTTTTTCTACAAATACTTCCATGGTAATTGTTCTAATGAATTTTCTTCTATGATACTTAGACTTAATGAATTTAAGTGCAGTACTAGATTGGCAGCAAGGTCTCATCAATTTACAGTCAAAATGGCTAGATGTAACTGTAACTTCTATGCAAACAATTTCTTTGATCATACTTCTCACTTGTGGAATACTCTTCCTGCTTCTTTTTCCCAGTCAACTTTGAGCTTCAAAAATTTATATGTAATGTTAATCATTATCTTCTGTCTTCTTAATTCTTATTCTTTTGTTGTCCTCTCCTTAATAATAGTTTTTCTTATATTATCTAACACTCACTAAACTCTTGCATCGTAGTAGCTTTATTGCCTTGCTTAGGGTGAAATGATTAAAGAATCATCTCCAGTATTCAAAGGGAGCTTCATACACCTTAATATGTTAAAAAATAATAATTTATAGTTCTTCTCTATGTTACACATATACATATATATATATCTGCAAGAGCATCCTGAACAATAGAAAACCCTCCATACCTCTTTTCTTCAACCAGTTTGAGGTCCTGACCTCCTCTACTGACAAGGCTCAATACTTTGCTCGAAAATTCTCATTTAATTCAACGCTCGACTCCTCCGGTGTACCCATATCAGACTTCCCTCTAAGAACTGAGGCCCAATTGAGCAGGTTGCACATAACCCCGTCATTGGTGTTGAGCATTATCTCCAATTTAGACCCCCACAACGCTAGTGGTGGAGATGGCATACCAGCTATTGTCTTGAAGAAATGCACGCCTGAGCTAGCGCCTGTCCTCTCTAAACTATATAACTACTGCCTCAAGGAATCCTGTTTTCCTGACTGCTGGAAGTCCTCATCCATTGTTCCTGTCTTTAAGAACTCTGGAGACCCCTCTGACCCTTCTAACTACCATCCTATCAGTCTCCTACCCCTCTTCGACAAAGTCTTTGAAGCCCTAATCAAAGCCGAAGTGGTTAACCACCTTACCTCACACGACCTGCTCTCAGACAAGCAATATGGTTTCCGCTACGCCCGATCTACAGCTGATGTGCTTACAGCCATCACTGAAACTGTCTACCAAGCCCTTCAAAATAATGGTGAGGCTCGTGCCGTGGCCCTAGCCATCTCAAAAGTGTTTGATAGGGTTTGGCATGCTGGCCTTCTTCGCAAGCTCCATGGTTATGGTATTACAGGTCAATTGTTTGACCTAATACAATCATTCCTGTCAAACCGTGAATTGGAGGTCGTTCTCAACGGATTCTCCTCCAGTTCCTATCCCACAAACGCAGGTGTTCCCCAAGGCTCCATCCTTGGCCCCACTCTATTCCTTATTTTCATCAACAACCTTCCCGATGCCATAGATTCCCAAGTTGGCATCTACGTGGATGACACTACAATTTACTTCTGCCTCAAAAACAAATCTAGTGTCGGTGGCAAAACTAACCTGGCAGCTCGTCTTGAAATGAACCTCCAATCGGTTGTTAACTGGGGCAAGAACTGGCTGGTCAACTTTAACACCTCAAAAACTAAACTACTCTCTATTAATCACCATAGAGATCCTTCCCTGCCCCCCCATTAGAATGTCTGATAGTTAACTTCTTGAGAGCAACTCTCTGCGTCTGCTCGGTCTCACGTTGACTGCTGACCTGAGATAGAACAATACATTGAGTCAATTGCATCATCCACCACAAGGAAAGTTGGCTCTCTGTGCCGTGTCAGGAAATTTTATCACCAGAATCGATACTTCAAATATACAAATCAACCATTCTCCCTTGCATGGAGTATTGCTGCCATATATGGTCTGGGGCACCTTCTGTTTACCTCGGAGTTCATGACAAGATCCAGAGACGGATATGTAATATAATTGGCCCTAATCTGGCATCTGATCTTCACTCACTCTCTCACAGATGCACCCTCACCTCTCTCTGTCTGTTTAAAAAACTTTCATGGCAATTGCTCTGCTGAGCTGATTTCACTGGTTCCCAGACTCCATGAATTCAAGCGCCCTATGAGGCTGGCATCCCGCTCTCACCCTTAAACTGTAGAAACTTTTAAATGTAGCTTCTACTCCAATAGCTTCATACCTCGCACCTCTCGCCTGTGGAACATCCTTCCCAATTACTGTTTCTCTGAGAGCTATAATCTCCAACTATTCAAATGTAATGTCAATCGACATCTCCAGTTACCTTGATCTATCCATTATCCCTCTCCTCATCCTTTCTTCTATCACTCCTATCTGCTCTCGCTCCAAATCTTCTTCAACCCCCTGCATCCTAATGGCGTAATGCTTAAAAAAAAATATATATATATATATATATATATATATATATGAGAATAAAAAAAATAGAGAGTGAACAGGGTATTTCCAGAAGATAATGTTTTTAAAACAAGCTGTTTTTCTAATTATAGTTCACAATATCAAGAGTTAGAGCATTAACAGTAATAAATAAAATTAGATGTTCACTTATCTTGTCCCTATCAGAGTTTTACAGAGATCACATCAACTTGTCAGAGGGTTTGATTGTAAAATTTTACAATCAAGTCCACTTGTGAGTGAATATGAGTTCTGCAAAAGTCTGAATCAGAACAAGATAAATGGACATCTAATTTTATTTATTACTTTATGTATATAGTGATTTTCCAAGCGTAGCTTAGATGTGGCACAAGGCCGAATGTAGGGGGCACATGGTGAGGATCAAACTCACTACTCAGTTGAATTGTTCTCACGAGACAAGCTTTCTAAACATTACACTGCTTCGAGATGCCCAATTACTATATGTATGTATGTGAATTTCATTTTATATATGCAGATGATTAACACAAGTTCTATACAAATATGTCACAGCATTTATATATATGTTTAAGTGTGTATACGTGTTGGCATGGATCTGAATTTCTGTGTGGTTTGTAATCTATCTTTATGAGCATATACTTTGACAGCTCATCATCGTTTCTATTACAAGCCCATTACAGAATATCCAATGCATGCCAAAGTGAATCTGACAAACACAGATATATAGATCTAATACTTTGCCTTCGGTTAACCTGAGACGAAGCAAAGATGTGTGTTTCACTGATGTAAACTGTTTTGTAAGCTTCCAAAGAATCACGCGACAAATTCTGTAGAGGTTCTCATTATTTCTTTCAATGACATTAAGGAGATTCATTGTAGACATTACTATTTATTTTAGTGTCAAGTAGCAAATTTAGACAACTTTTAAAGAATTAAAAAAGAAAGAATTCCATAAAATGGGAGACTGACTTTTTTTCTTTTTTTTTTTTTTGTAAGACAAACAAATCATTGAACCAAGAATGATTCACTTGCCTATTAGACTCATGATTATCAGACATTTCCATTAATCATTTTTTAAGTTATTTTTGAAAAAAGAGAAATGTGTTATTATATTACATATAAATTGATAGACATATAAATGTCATGAAACACTGTCTCAGGCTCTTGAGTTACATAAAAAATAGTTTATATATGGAATATTTTATTTTTATATAGTTTTTAATCGGTGATTAATGGAAATTAAAATACCTTTATTTTTTGTGGAGTTAATAGCAAAATGAAAAAAACAGACACAAGAAAATCTAACTGAAACAATAACAGTTCAGTTCATAAAAGCTGAAGTAAAAGAACTTTCCTTCATTTATTCTTTCTTACTACAGTTTTCCTCAAAATGAATATTTTGTCTTTGCCAAAACACTCAGTTCTATTAATTTATCTTTTATATCTGTCAATAATGACAATAGTTAGTCAAACCATCTACTAACATTACCTGCACATGATTAAGCATAACACTTCCATGTACTGTGGATATAGGCAATCATGGCCCTCCACAATTTCCTATCGTTCGTAACTTTAATTAATATTTGTCTTTTCTCTGTCCTTCCCAGACAATGTTCTTTCATCCATTTACACAAGCTCATTAGATAGGTTACTTTCTGTTTGCCTCTATCCTTCTTGCCTTCAATGTCTTATGAGTGTCAGATTCTCTAAGCCCTCTTTCCTCATTGTGCATCCCAGAATTTTAAACCATCTCTTTCTGATTCTATATCTTTTGTTTTTATTTCCCTTAAAACTTCCTTGTTGCTTACATTCTGTTCATAGAATTTCCATCATCCTTCTGTAGAACCACATGTCTATTGTCTCAAGTATCCTCTTCATCTGCCATATAGAAGGGTTGATATTAAGTTCAGTACTCTTTTTTTGTTTCTAATGAAATTTCTTTGTTTCAGATAACATTTTGGTGCTGCTTTAGCATGTGTTCTACCAATAAGTTTCTGCTTCAGTGTGTATCCTACCACCACCAGTAAACTATTTTCAATTAGGAAAGTAGTCACAGCACTTTCACTGGAAACAATGTTAGCATAAAAAACACAAAAATACATCTTTTATGGGTTGTATAAATCTTTTAAAAGTATGAACAAATTGTTAAAATGACTAAAATATATTTACAATGCCTGAATAATGTAGGATACAAATGTGGTGGTTGGTAGAAGACATACTAAAGCAGAAATAGATCAGTAGGGGACACACTAAAGTGGCACCAATATTTTCCCCAGATATTTAAATTTCTCTAATTTTTGACATCTTCAATTTATAACTCACATCATGGGGCTGTCTCTATTGCTCCCAATTATAGATTGTCTTCTTACAATTCCTGCTTTCCTTACTTCCCACTTTCCTATACTACTTTGTCTAAGAGTTCATGCAGTTTTCTTTCTGTATCTAACATAAACCCAGTGCCATTTGCCAATCTCATATTGTAAAAATTGTTATTTGCACTATTTACATTAAGACTATTGTCATTATCTTTATTGTTGTTATCACGTTTCGACTATTGTGCCTTCCAGCCTTTATCAGGTGTATATCAATTTGGATAACCTACAGGGAATTCCGAACTGAACCTTTTATTTAAACTCTGGAGGGTAGACCATTCTCATTCCACTGCCCATGTCTAAGAATATCTTGTCTAGTTTAGTACTGCTCATTTATTGCTTACACTGTTTCTACAGAGTCCAAGTACACACAGCCTGGTCCAGGGATTGAACTCATAATTACTATGTCACCAAATTGCCAAAGCAATGCTCTAATCCATGAGGCTGTCCCATAGAAAACACTGTAAATATTGTGTCCACTAATAATAAATCTGGTAAGATTTCTTAAGATAGACCAAAATACCAAACAATGATTATTTGTTTGTTTCTTTATTGCCTCTTTTTTATATACAAGGTGCGATGGGTAAATTGTCGCCGTTTTATATTTTTAATTTAAGTGTATTGTTTGTTTTTGATTTTTCAGCTGCATGGTATAGTAGGGTCAGTTTGGCACTGTCTGTGAGAAAAAGTGTACGATGACACAATTCACTCTGCCAGAAATTTGGAAATGGTATGCTTTTCTGCTTGGCATCCATGCTGGAAGATCCAATACAAAGATTTCAAAGTGTTTGGGTATTAATCTGAAAACAGTGCAGAGAATTCGGAAAGAGTTGGATGAGTCTAATGGCAATTATGAAGGTGCTTGGAGTGATCACTAATCATAGCGACATTATGCCACCATTCTTCTTCCATCAACACAAAGGGCTACACCAAGTGTCTTGAAAATGTACTGCTGCCCTGAGTTAAGATGGCTGCTGGAATACCCTATGTCTGGCAACAGGACTCTGCACCATGCCATACAAGCAGGAGAACCCAGTCATAGCTGTCAGACAATTTTTGTAACCACATCACCCCTTACATCTAGCCACCTAACTCCCTAGACTGAAACCCCACCGAAGTCATCTGGAGCCAGTGGTTGAAGCCAATGGCAATTTTATTGAATAAATTTCCTCTTTAGTATTTCAAGATATTTCTGTGTAATTTTGGTAAATATATCTGTTAAAATGTGATGTCAGTGTTATTTTCATTTTTGCATAATTTAGACAACAATTTATTTATTGCACTCTGTATTTAACCTTTCTTCTAAAATAAGTTCTACTAAAAAAAAAAACTGCTGGTAATAACATATTACTGGTAATAATTTTTCTTCAAAAATTTATTGCTGGTAAAAAAATTTTACAAATTATTTCTGGTATTAAAACCTATTTTTACACTTTCATAGTATTTTGACTCCAGTTTGAAAGTTAACTATTTACCTATAGCTGGGACCCTAACAGGTGCTACCACCCCAGGTCAGGGTGGACCTGGGAACACCAGCAAATCAAGAGGTGGTTCTACGCTTCTCAAGACATCCTGATCAGAGGCCTTTCTGTTGGATGTAGTTTATCATTTTACCCAGGACACAGATGTAGTTTATCATCATACTATGGACGGTGTAGGGTTGAAAATACTTCATCACCCACAAGGTTGCATAACTGCTTTTGAACTCTGTCAAGGTTGATAAGTCAGGCATCTCAGATATGGCAGCAAGATATTTTTGGTGTGATCTGATTTAGAATAGGACAAGGGGTACTTTCTGGAGTGGTACAAGGAACCTATCATTTTTTCCAGTATTTTGTGATAGATTGTATATAAGAGATCTGGAATGAACTTGACTCCCAATAGATATTCAAAGCAATGACATTCATTGAGAGGACAACCATTCATTACAACAAGAGAAAATCCAAAAGCATCAAGGTGATGAAGGACTGTTACTAGCTTAGTTTTGGAGGTATTGAATGTTACAAAGTACTTTTTTGCTTATTGAGCTGTTAAGAGTTAATTCAGTGGAGAAATCCGCTGCAGGGTTCTGATCATCTAGTTCTTTTGGTGATACGCCTATAGTGTCTATAGTCACTAAATCATACATATTAAGTATAGGAAATTAAATTACAAAGCTTGTGACATTGATTTCAGTAGTTTAACCATTGAGCTATCATAAAGTGCTATAGACTGATTATTTGTGAATAATTAATTCAATGAATGTTTTCTTTTTATTGGTCTGGGATTTGATAAAAGATTTCAAATGATTAATTTTTTATTTTTTGTCTTTTCTCATTATTTTCCTGATGTATTTGCTTGTTTTCTTATTTTGATTTATTCAATTCAAACAAAGTAGGCAGTTCAAGTAACAACCAATCACAAAAGATTATGTTTTCTGACAGACCCTACAATAGGTAAGAAGACAAATTGTTGGCTAAATGACAGCAGCATCTTTTCATTTGTGATTTTTATGTAAATTCAAGATTTTTTTCAATTTATTACATAAGCAAAAACATTATCATTCAATGTATAATTCCATTTTAGGATATCTCAATATTACCAGTAGAAAATATTAAGTAAAATTTGATTATATATATATATAAATATATATATATATATACATATACACACACATACATACATTATATATATATATATATATATATATATATATATATATGCACACACAAACACAAGGTGTCATCAAAAAGTATCAGGACTAGTGCTTTAAAAAGAAAACTACAACACATATCAATTCAAAACAAAAAAAAAAATGCAACTCACAGGAACAACCAAATGCAGCATACTTCTGAGGAAGGCCAATAGCCACATTCACCCAAATATTATAAGAAAAACAACAAAGATGAAGATACCAGCCTCAAATATTTTTCTTACTTTGACTAATTTGCAAAAAAAAACTTCCACATGATATTCCTATTTACATCGTCACATTAAAAATTAATTGTTTATTATTGACAACTGAGTAAGCATTGTTTTCAACTGTGATGATCATATGCCAATACCTCTGAATTAAAACTCACTAAACGCAGGGATATTAAGTTGTATAGCGAATTTTCTCTCTCTCTCAAGCTAAAAGCACTCAGGTGAAAGTCTAAGGAGTCTAAAAGGATTGACTTCCCCCCCTAGAAACCATGTCACATGGATGCTAAAATTAATCATATGTGCAGAGCCACCGGACTCAATGTTCGAAATTGTATGTGAAAGAAACGTGACAAGTTATTTGGGGCAACAAAACTTGATGAGATTGGACCATCCATGAAATTGTCATGCAAATGTATTCACCAAAATGAAGAGAACAATTTCCATCCCCAACTCACACAAACTTTCAGTTAAAAGAACATTTGTTTGACCAAATGGTCCTACACTAAATTCAGTGGAATCAGTGATGATCAACACAAAGATAATTTCTAAATGGAAAGGAATCAACCTGATGCAAAAGAAGCATATAAGGAGAAATGACCACCAGTTGTGGCTGAATACTGTCAACAGAAAAAGAGATAAAGAATAACTCAACAATAGAACATTTTTGCACTTGTGAAGAGAAAAGAAAAGAAAAAACCCTGAAGATATAAAAGTTACTTTCATAAAACAATAAGATGTTAAATATTATATAAAGAAAAGAACAGAAAAGAAAAATGAGAAAGAAGACAGACATAATGAGAGAGAAATATAACAAAATGCGAAGGCCAGGGCCAATAAAACGAAACAACATATAAAGTATATAAAAAAATCACATTTTTATGACTTATATTAATAGTGGAGTCTTTGTATTTGAAATAGATGCCACATTTTTATTTATTAAATAGTATGTACTACAGCTATCAGCGTGCACATTTGAGAGATCTTACTAAAGAACATGTGTTCTCTGTATTGGTTACAATCCCAATGGGGAATGTATATTGTTAAAATTTAACAATTTTGGCATGAGGCCAAAGCAGAAGTGGGTGGGGCTGGTCTACACTAACTATCCTAAACCTAGCTAATCAGATTCACAACCCATTCATCCATTACAATTTACTCATTCACCACAAGAACTCATCCATTACTATTCAAATCTGATATATAGTACAATACAATACATATTCTTACAAAAATACCCATGACATAAAAATAACATAACTTTGATTTTTATCAAGTTTTTATAAAAATATATAAAAATTTACTGATATGACTGAGGAATGACTGCAAAACACTTCCTCTCCTTAATTCACAAGCAGAAGCACACAAATAGGCTGGTTCTCAGTTTCATCTGACTCAGTCCCAGTCTTTTTGTCTTGAAATCAGAACACTACATTCATTTATCCAAATTTGCTCATGTGTCAACCCTAATTCTTAGTTAGGGAACTTTTTGCCATATTACTATTAATTTAACTTGCATATATTGTTTGTTTGCCCTTTTCTTTTTTCTTGTTATTGTAAACTTTGTCAATTCTATTTGTTGGGCAGTTCTGCCATTTATTTGCATTTAACCATGGCCACTCACTCTACACTCTGGCAAGAGAAAATATAGCCTTTCTTACTGTGACATTCTTTGTAGTCAAGCAGTAAAGCATACCAGATCATACTGTGGTTTCATCTACAAAGGGGATGCAGGTTCAATCCTTACTGATGATCACATTTTTCTTACTAATATTTCTAAAATGTGAATACCCAATAATACACACTATTTAATAAATAAAAACAGGGTGTCTATTTAAAATATGAAATGTTTAAATAACATTTGAAGTAATAAAAATGTTGGGTTAAAAATAAATATATTAATTCTTTAGAAATTAATTTGCTTATGTTTCAGAAACTGAGCAGTTATGGGTTTTTGAAAAAAATATTCTGAGTGAAAAAGATGTGCTTTCCTTAAAATAAATAAAAATGGAAAATAGAGCCTTGTTTGCTATAACATTCTTTATGGTCGAGTGGTAAAGCATGTTGGCTGGAACTATATATTATTCAGTAAATAAAAATAGTGTATATATTTCAAATACAAAGTGTCCATTATAATAATGTTTGAAGTAATAGGAAGGATTAAAATATATATCCATTAATTCTTTAAAAAAATTATGTAAAAATGTCACTTGTCTTAAAGGAAAAATGGTTGCACTGGTAATCACTGCAACAAAGCAAGTGATACATGGGCCAGCCTAAATAGAATGCAAGTAAATCCCAATGAACATAATGAGAAGCATGCTTATCTAAACGATAAGTAGAGCGATGATAGTGGTTGAGATAAGGAGAATGGAGCTAATATGAATAGAATAGCTGGTATGTTCGGTGTAGAGTGAAGTAAGTTGATTAGTTGGTAAGAGCAATTTGTTAAACAGTTAAGTATAAATCTGTTGGAATTCCCCTGTCATTTTGTTCATTCCCCCAGGGTGAAATGCTAATAATTTACATATGTACTTTTCTCCGTGCATTTCTTAGGAGTTGAAATAACCTAAAAAAGACAGATGTACTGTAGAAATACTGTTAAACATTGTCTTTTCTGGAAATTGCACTCTTCTGAAAGTGTTACAAAATATTGGAAGGGTTATATCAATAATTTTGATTACTATTATTATTTCACTCAAAACAATAGTAACTGGTGGCTTATACTTCATATTAACTGACAGTAAGTCTTCTACATCTTTTCCAACATTTGTAGTATTCTAGCTATTTCCAGCAACTCTTGTATTAGTTGTCCAGACTTTCCCCTTGATTTCCAGTTCCTTCAATCTTTTTTCTATGCTCTTTAGCATCATTCCTTACAATAATTGGCATGATTGTCACTCTTATGTTCAGCAACGTCTTAAGTTCTCTGGCAAGGCCAAGACACTAATCCATCTTTTCACATTTCTTCAAATTTACTCTGTGGTCTGCCATCCATTCACTTGCAGATACTTTCCCTGTTTGGGACTATTGGATCCAGCCTTCTGAACTGGACTGGATGATGCATTTGAATCTTACAGCCCCAGAGAAGTTTAAGTGTTTCATTCACCAGAATAGATTCTGGTCTGTGTATACACTAGATCTGTATGATTAAAATCCATTTGCTTGCATAGTTCTGAGTAATTTACCTTTCCCACCCAATCATTACTACATTCTTTGATCATATGGTTGACCATCTCTTCTTTATTTCCACATAAACTATATTTGCTTTTTTGTCCATTCTGGTCTTCATATAAATACTTATGGCATCATTTACAGCCATTAATAAGAGTAACTTGTTGTCATCCTTATAATGGAAGTACAAACTAACAAAATGTTGAGAACTCAGTTATGACCAAAACATTCTTCTACTCCATTTATAAAATATCCATTTCATTTTTAAAGCCTTATATTTTATTAATTCTCTCAAAAATTTCTATATTATCTTTTATTCATTTTCTGATTTATAACATACTCAGAAATATACACCATAAATTTGATTGAATTGATTACAAACAAAACTTTCTTGTTTTAATTACCTTCTTTTTGCTACTTGTCAATGTATTTTTCATGAAGGCAAAACTGACATGATTAATTCTGATTATTATAAGAGCTTTTATTTTAAAAAAAATTTCCTCAGACTGAAAGATTTAGTTTTGTATATATACATGCCACCATACTGTGTTTCTTCCCTGTGTCCACCTCTCAAAACCTACAAATGCTGTCAGAAAATTTAACAAACTTTAAACAATATTATTGCATGTTTAATTAAAAACCAACCAGTTTCTTGTTGATCTTTTTTCTTTTTATTTACTTTTAGTAATCCTTTTTTTTTTCTGATTTCTGGCTCATATTTGTAAATTTATCTTTCCATGTCTAAGCACTTTCAGCCAATATCAGCCATTTTTGAAGATTGTTTTTTGTTTGTTATGCAGTCAGTTTAATTTTTTTAATATTGCATCTCACATATTATCTGTTATTGCGTTTTGCTTACTTACATGAATTTGTGTTTTATAATTCTTTTTTCAGTGAAATATATTCAGTATGTTGGATTTATAGTTTGATTAAAACTTTTGATCTTTACAAATCAAGTCTCAGAACCAACATCCTAAATACATTTCCTTAAAATAGAACAAAAAAAAAGAAAACTATCACATCAATATGAGAAACATAATAAAAACCAACATGCAAAATGTGATATTTAAAAAAAAAATTAACTTAAAATATAAACAACAAACAAATCTTTGAAAATGACTAGAGTGCTTCAAGCAGGAAACTATATTTACTAATATGGACTGGATGTCAAAAAAATGACTAGAAGCATCTCTCTATACTTGGCTGGCTTAGATTTTTGTAGACTAGCATATGCTCTGATTCCTTAAGTTTTCATATTTTCCAGTGATGTTCTCTGTCTATTACTTCAGCCTCATCCCATAGTGGGTGATGATCTCCCTTTTCCTTCCTAAAAATCTCCAAAGCCAGTGAAGTATAGAAATGAATACAATATGGGAACCAGTAATACAAAGTGCTAAAAAAAAACAAAAAAAAAACAAAAAAAAAACAATAACAGCAAAATTGCAATATGAGCTCTAGTAAAATGGTAGTTGAGGTTTGTAAGTTCCAAAAATTCATATACTGATGTCCTCAAGGACACATGGCTGTGGATAAAAGTATTGGTTGGATCCAGTGACTTGACTCAAAGAGTTGTGAGTTCATACCTGGCTACAGCTGCGGGGAACAAAAACTAGGAGAGTTAAGGGGAGATAACTGACTCTGAGACACCTGGAAGTGGCATGGCATGTGGAACTAAAACAATCTACCCTAGTGGATGAAATAAAGGGTTCTGTTCAAAATTCCAATCCCCTAAAGAAGGCAAGAGTGTACAATGGCCAAAATGCTGTAAATATGACAAGAAAGATGAGGACAACAGTCTGAACAATGTAAATAATGTACATAATACCTCATCTCAGAAATATAGACAGATATTAAAACTTTTTTAATTTTTAATATATTTACATCATAAATATATAATTTACATTCAACCCTAATATTTATCAAAATAAAGCAAACTTACTGAGCCCACCCTCATTTACAGTTAACATTACAATATTATAGAGTTAGGCTAGATATAAAATACTGGTAATCTCTGGCATTTGGATAAACATTAGCTTCCATGATATATGAAATTTGCATACAGCATTTAGGAGATTATCTTCTGGGCTACTTTTGGTAAAACAAAAAATAAATGCAGTATCGCTTTTCCACAAATACCTTTAAAGAATACAGAGAATCGAAAAAGAGTTGATAAAATTGCAGACACTTCCTAGATTTACCTTCTCTAAAAACTGTGCAAAAGACATAAATTGGAAATCTCAACTTGATATATAAAGGATATAAGTAAATCTCCAGAACATGTTTGTATGTAATCAATATTTGATTAACATTCATCAACCAAAATATTTTTACATTTACTTTTTTTACTTAAGCTATAAAATTATCTCATGAATGCATACATATTTGGACTTGGTGGCTGGAGTAGTTGCATATTCTTACTTGCATTAATCCTTAATTTTCAAAACCCAGATGAGTCAGACTTTCCTAACATATATTTTATACTAATGTTTACCTAATACAAGGCCCAAGAATCACTCAAGGTAGAGGGTTTATGTTGTGGTATTGTATGAATGCAAGAAATTAAATTTAGTTATCCAAGAAAGATAACAGTTACCCTAAACTCGTGGTATCTGGGAAAATGTCTTGCTGGGAGTCTGCTCCACAAAGCAGTAGTTCTTGGGGAAAAAGCTTCCTCCTTACTAATGGAATATGAAAGAAATGAGTATGATTCATTCTTGTATATGTGGCATGGTGGGTCCCAGCTGTTGGGAAGTGATAGAGAAGAAGCTGTTGGAGTAGGAGAGGCAGTTACATTTAACTGTTTTGATAATGAAAGGGTGGGACTGAAATACCAAACTAGTAGCTCACTTAAATTCATGCAGTTGGGGTACCAGTGAAAGTAGTTCATCAGAACAGTTGCCATGAAAATATTTGTAGAAAAGAAAGAGAGAAGTCACATCACATCTGTGTGAAAGTGACTGTAGTTGAGATGCTAGGTCAGGACTGATCACATTGCATATGCATCGTTTCGGCCATTGTATGCTCTGGCCTTCTTCAGGTGGTTGGAATGTTGAACTGAACACTTTATTTTGCTCACTGGGGTAGACTGTTCTACTTCAACATACCATGTTTAATGGATGTCAGTTATCAGTTAATTGTTAATTTCCCTCTCCAAGTTTTCCACTGCCTCAACCAGGTAATGAACTCACTCTCTTTGGGTCCTGTCACTGGATCTAACCAATGCCATTATCCACTGTGCCATGTGTCCTCCTGTCACTGGATCTAACAAATGCCTTTAGGCATTGGTTACATCCAGTGACGGCACCCAAAGAATGTGAGTTCAATACCCGGTTAAGGCAATGGAGAACTTGGAGTGAGGAATTAACAGGAGATAACTGATAACTGACATCCGTTAAACATCGCACATGGAACTAAAACAGTCTATCCTAGTGAGCAAAATAAAGGGTTCAGTTTGATATTCCAACCACCTGAAAAAGACCGAAGCATACAACGGCTGAAATGTTGTAATAAATATGGCTACAAAGATGAGGACAATAGTCCAAATAATGTAAATAGTGTACATAATACCTCATCTCAGAAAAACAGACAGATACTGAAGGGCTGAAACATTATAATAAATAAGGTGACAAAGATGAGGACAACAGTCTGAATAATGTAAATAGTGTACATAATACCTCATCTCAGAAATATAGACAAATATGGAAGAGGATAAAACTAGAGGAAGCAGAGATGTGCTTCTACAAAAGGATACAAAAAATTCCATCGACAGAGCAAGTAAGCTACAAAGAAATATTTAAAATCACAACAGACAGAACACAAACTCAGAATTGGGGAAAGCAAACCGAAATTCTTTGAACACATAATGAGGAAGGAGGCCTTGGAAAACTTAACCCTCATGGGGCAAGAGAAATAGGGGAAGATCGCAAGCCACTTACCTGATGTGCTTGTGTGAATGGACGGTGGGGCAAGAGCCTTAGCAAAGGGAGAAGAAAACTGCTAAGAGCCACAAGGATAGGAAGATATAGAGACACATTGCCTATATCCTGAAGAGACACAGTATATAGAAGATCCTGATTTCTGCTGTAATATCCACAACTTGACAGTATTGAACAGTTTCATCCTGAATCATAGCTTTGACAAGCTGCTCTCAATGTTCAAGAGTTGTTTATTACTTTCTTGAACAGTGGGAGACTTGTACTTAGACAATTTGTCTGCATAGTCAAACCAAAGCCATTTGTACAATTCCAAAGGATCATTGTCTCTACACTCTAGTACATGTTTATATATATATATATGAAAAATTTCTCAGAGTTAATCTGTAGAAAAAGACAATATTCATAAATGTAAAAGACAATAGGAAAACTGTAATGGTAGCGACACATTTTGTTCAATGTGGACTTTTTTAAGGCAAAAACAAAATGAATTTATTAAACAAAGTAACTAATAATAACAAAACAAAATGTTCTTAGCAACTGGAAGAATTGAGAGAATGCTATTTTCATACTGTTAACTGAAAATTACGTCAATTACTGTCACATGTGGAGATATTGTTTTTATTGTTGTATTGACAGATTCAACCATTTTCTTTTGATTTTATTGTTGTATACGTTTGTTTGGAAGAGTAGTAATTCTGTTAAGAAGGGTAAAATAGGGAAAAAGCCTGGGCATAGATTAATATTTGGGTAATATTAACGTAATTGACGTAATTTTCAGTTAACAGTATGAAAACAGCATTCTCTAAATTCTTCCAGTTGCTAAGGACATTTAGTTACTTCTTTTTAATAAATTCATTGCATTTTTTGCCTTGAAAAAGTCCACATTGGACAAAATGTGTCAGCTACCATTACAGTTTTCCTATTGTCTTTTACATTTATATATATATATATATATATATATATATATATATTGCTATGTAATATCCATCCTTTTATATGGCAGTGAATGCTGGAAAATCTCAAAAAACTAGAGGCAGCAGAAATATGGTCCTACAGAAGGATACTGAGTATTCCATGAACTGATCAAGTAAGCAACAAGGAAATTTTAAAGAAAATTGCAACAGAAAGAATACTTGTACTCAGAATCAGGAAAAAAAAAAACTGAAATTCCTTGCACACATCATGAAGAAGGACAGCTTGGAGAACTCAACCTTCACAGGGCATATTGTGTGCAAAAAGATAGAGAAGGCAGCGAGTCACTTATCTGATGAGCTTGTGCAAACTGATGGTCAAATGGGATTTAGGAGCCTTAGCAAAGGGAGAAAAACTGCTAAGAGCTATAATGAGGTTGGAAGCTGTGAAGAATTATGATGGTGTATGTCCTGATGGGATTTGACATATAGATGAAGATAGGGTAGATTTTTCGCAATCCACACACCACTTCAAGGGATATCTTGTCTAGTTTTTATTTAGTCCAGCTCAGTTACTGTTGCCACTGTGAATCTTAGGAGTAAATATCTGTAAAAATGAAAATTCTTTTGATACAACCTAATGCTTGCATCATTGCGTGTGAACAATTAAAGAATAATCTTGATTGCCTTGAATAAAAAAGATTCTCAATTACTTCTCTCTGAAACCAGTTTCTGTGTGTTATCTTTAGAGTTTTGCTACAAGTTTTTCACAGCCTTGGGAATGTCAGACATTAAAGTTCAGACTTTTTTCCATTTCAACACCATAAAATGTTGAAAGAGGTTTCCATCAGAATCTAATATATTTATATCTGGCACAAGCAGTCAATAAGGAAACCTTATAAATTACAAATATCTCAGTCTTACAGGCATATGAAGATAGAATCAATGAAAAAAATTCCAGGTACATCTGAAATATTCTTGTAACTGATAGCCCATAATTGCCTCTATAAATTATAAAATTTCTAGAAACCTCCCCCTTTTATATGTTGTATCCCTTCAGGACATTGTCAGTCATGGTTCTCCACAACTTCCTATCATTTGTAGCTCTTAATAACTTTTGTCTTTTTGTTAACTCTCCTAAACTTTGTTCTACCATCCATTTACTCAAGTTCACTAAGTAGCATCTGTCTATATTTCTGAGATTAGCTATTGTAACTATTTATGCTAATTACATTAAATAAATATCATCTGAAGAAGGACAGAGCATAGAACAACTGAAATGTTGTGAACATAACAATGTAAATGAGGACAATTGTTGAAACAATGTAAATAGTACGTATGTATATATATATATATTTCATATCTTCATCTTCTGTGTGACATGTCTCTTGAGGATGTTGTTGTTCATGGTTCTCCACAACTTCCTGTCCTTTGTAGCTCTTAATAACTTTTGTCTTTTTATTATCTCTCCTAAACTTTGTTCTACCATCCATTTACTCAAGTTCACTAGGTAGCATCTGTCTTTATTTCTGAGATTACCTATTGTAACTATTTATGCTAATTACATTAATTAAATATCACCTGAAGACAGACGGAGCAT
This sequence comes from Acanthosepion lycidas, assembly GCA_963932145.1. Classification (NCBI taxonomy): domain Eukaryota; kingdom Metazoa; phylum Mollusca; class Cephalopoda; order Sepiida; family Sepiidae; genus Acanthosepion; species Acanthosepion lycidas. The sequence continues at coordinate 135,028,600 of OZ010572.1, forward strand.
AGAACAGCTGAAATGTTGTGAATATGGCAATGAAAATGAGGACAATGGTTCAAACAATGTAAATAGTGTAAATATTCACTAGGTAGGTTATGTGCTGTTTTCCTCTATACCTCTTGCCTTCAATCTGTCCTGTGAGTATCAAATTTTCTAAGCACTGTTTCCTCACTTTCTCTTGTTGATGTTAAGTCTAAATGTCCTTTTTGTTTCCATTTTCTCTAAAACTCTGTTGTTGCTCACATGTTCAGGCCATGGTATTCTCAACATCCTTCTGTAGAACCACATTTCTGTTGCTTCAAGTCTCTTCGTCATTTCTGAGGAGATTGTACAGCATTCACTGCCATATAGGAGGACTGATATTACATAACAGTTCAGTATTCTTTTCTTTGTTTCTGTTGCCTCAAGTCTCTTTTTCATCTGTGAGGAGATTGTCCTACATTATCTGTCATATTGGAGGACTGATATACTCAGTACTCTTTTCTTTGTTTCTAACAAAATTTTTCTGGTCTGTAATACTTCACCTTACAATAGTTTGTATGCAGGTTATGAATTTTAAACACTTTTTTGTATAAATTGGACTGTGATTTATCAATGATTAATTTGTATGCAATTTGGTTTACAAAGAAACTTTTATGATTATACTCTATTTAAAATGCTTATTTTCACAAGTACAATCATTCATGAATGTTTCAAAAATTGAGCACTGTCCCATACTGGTAAGAAATTTGAAAAAAAAATAACACTAAAGGAGAGAATAAGGTTTCTCTTTCTGAAACCTCACTAAACATACAATGACCAATCATCAAAAAGGAATGCTGAGAGTCAACTTGAAAGCCAGTTGGACCAGTTAAGTGTGCAAAATATGATGACTTTCTCATCCTAATATTCCATTTGATCCATTTTGATGAATTTTAAAATAATTTCTAAAGATTACCTTCTGACTGAATTTAATATTTTAAACACAAATTCTTGCTTCTTAAGTTTTTTAATTTCAAACAATTATATAAATTTTACCGAGTGGATAGAGGATTCACATTTCAAATATTAAACAAATGAAAATATTTTGCAAGAATTAATTCATAATTAATCAAAAGATATTCTTAGAGATCAAAATTAATACATTAGATGTATGGTTCCCAACCAATGCAGTGTGCCTCATAGGTGAGGCACAAGAGGATAGAAGGTGAGGCAGAATGATTGAAAGACAATCAAAGATTTAGAAACAGTTTCAATAAATTCCTATGCCAAAAATAAATATTTTTTCAAAATTTAAATTTATATTATTATTATTAATATAATAATTATTATATTATTATAAATAACTTGTAATTGCATGCATGAGTCCCAGTATAAATAGTTATTGGTCAATTTTATGATTGTGACATTTTTGCATTATATCAAGTATTAAGAATACAGTAACTAGGGTCAAATTCAGTAAAATTTGGTAAGGTGTGAGGAAATTTTCATTCCGAAAATGCAGCCCAGAAAAAAAAAATTTGGGGAACCACTGCATTAGATAGATTAAAAAATTAAATGAGAATTAAATGTGAATAATTAATGAATACAAAATACCCCAAATAATGAATAATGAGTAAAAAATTAAAAACTACAAAACCACCACATTTTTGCCCATAATTAATTCTACTATACTCTACTGAATTCAAACTTCCATATATAATACGGCAGACTGAGCTACATGACTCATGATCATGATATGAAGAAGAAAAGCACCATTTCTAATTTCTAAGCTATGCTTTTCCAAAATATAATCTTATTCAAGATATGTTTCTCATTAAAATCATTGAAGAAAACAAAGGAGCCTTATAAGCCATTAACAATGAATTGAATTCTCTGTGATTATACCATAAAATTACCACATAAAGTTGTGTTCAAACAAATTAAATTCTTCTAAAGTACTAAAAAGACACACAGAGTGAAGGTTGAAAAGCTTGTAATGACCGAAAATCGAACATGTCGTCTGTATAAAGATACTAACTGAACTTCATCATGGCAGTCAATACCTGTCAAACTAAAGTAATCTCTTAGTAAGTTGACTGCAATTACTATAAATAAGAGAACCTACAGACATATCAGGTTAAGAGCAGATGTGTGCATGGTGCCTACAGGTATTTTGCATGTAATTATCTTTAGTTGTATGTAGTTTTAGGATGTACACTATGAAAGATTTTATTTAGCAAGTCAATGTTTTCACAATAAAAATGCTATTAACCAAATGATTTTTTATTTATATTTGTATGATAGATATGCCTGTAAATGCCAGTTTATAAAACCTGCTTTTATTAGAAATACTTACAATATTTTTATTTAGATGTGTGAGATTGTGTGTGTGTAAATATATATATACATATTATATATATATATATGTTATTGTTATCTACATTTATTTGCTAGCTATATATATATGTATGTATGTATGTATGTATATATATATATATTACCATTGATCCTAGGAAAGGTACAAGCTTAAGAGAAACAATACTGTAAAGATATTGAGAGGTGTGAACACATGTTTGAAATTATAAACAAGTTGAACAGAAATCATAGAACAATTAATATGAAATTGAAACAGTGACATAAAAAATGGCTTTTTCACAAAGTGATTTTTAGAAAAAATTAAGAATAGAAAAGTAAAAGGAAAGAGGAAAATTTCATTAAAAACAGAATGTTGAAATTTCTTTTTTTTTATTATCATTTTTTTAGCTCAAGCAAGGCAGTAAATCGACTAAGACACAGGGGGTTACTGAGCGTGAGAGTATATGAGAAAAAGAAAACATTCAAAAGCAAGAACAATAAAAGAACAAGAATTAAGAAAACAGAAGATAACGATTGATGTTTCATTTAAATTTCTGCAGATTAAAGTTGACTTAAAAGTAAGAAGCTGGTAGAGCCCTACATGCAAGAAGTGTGAGAAAAGAAACTGTTAGCATAAAACTTATGGTTACATCTAACCATTCCAACTCATCCCCAAGGCTCTCTCTCTTCTGTCCTGGATGTTTTTTATTTTATTTTTTTTAAGCGTTTCACGCCAAGCAAGGTAAGAAGCCACTAGGACACAAGGGGTTACAGAAAATTTGGAGCAAGATCAGGTAGGAGTGATAGAGGAAAGGATGAGGAGAAGGATAGTGGATAGATCAAGGCAACTAGAGATGTCAGGGAAACTGGAATAGGGAAGGGGGTTCCACAGGTGAGAGGTGTGAGACATGAAGCTATTGGAGTAGAAAAGACAGCTACATTTAGGAGTTTTGACAGTGAAAGGGTGAGAGCGAGATGCCAGCCTCATAGGGCGCTTGAACTCATGAAGTCTGGGAACCAGCGAATGCAGCTCTTCGGAGCAATTACCATGAAAGTATTTGTAAAACAGACAGAGAGAGGTGATGGCGCATCTGTGAGAAAGTGACTGTAGACAAGATGCCAGAACAGGACCAATTATATTGCATATCTGCCTCTGAAGCCTATCAAGAACCCTGAGGCAAACAAAAGGGGCTCCAGACCATATATGGCAGCAATACTCCATGCAAGGGTGAATTGTTGATTTGTAGATCTGGAGGATCAATTCCGGGGAGAAAATTTTCCTGGCACTGCATAGGGAGCCAACTTTCAATATTAAAGATCTACACAAAATATTCTCAAATCACTAGTAAATATATATCAGATAATACTGAAGATGATTTATGGGGAGCCACCAAAAATCTAGATGAGCAGAACCTGACAGCTGATCTCTCTTCTGACTTTGCTTGCATGCATTATCACAAGTATAATAATAATAATAATAATAATAATAATAATAATAATAAACAAGAGTGAATAATTAATGAATAAATACAAAATACCCCAAATAATCAATAATGAGTAAAAAGCTATAAGCTACAAAATAAGCACACTCTTGCCCATAATTATTACTACAATAACCTAAAGAATAATTTAACATATAAGTGTCTCTGCATAGTCAGAAATCATTAGGATAACACAAACTAGAAATACTTGACCCATAATGCCTCATTAACCAGCATATATAAGTAGTTGAGCTAACACGAGGCCTGAAGATTGCATTCAAGCATGAAACAGATTGTAGTTCTATGATGTTGACATAGGGGTTCTTGACAATGAAAGTAACATTGACATTTTGAGTTCAAATTTGGGATTAATGCTGTTGCATTCACTTTTGCTCAAATACCATGAGAAAAGATATGGATCCATTTCTTCTGCCTCCATCTATGTGTTACATAGCAGGGCTGTTTAGACTCTCTAGCTTTAGAAGCAACCATTCTAGAAGGTAAACTCTGAATTTAAACTTGAGGAGAGCTGTTTGGAGACTTTGTGACAGTGTTTACCATTTCTCTGTTATCAGTCCTTACCAATATGTGGTGCTAGTTCTACACAAGACTTCACTACTATAATCCAATTATGTGTGTGGATAGTCTGGCAATTCAGTACTAAAAACTGAATTGTTAAGACCACAGATATATATATATATATATATATATATATATATATATATATGAATAAAAGGTTATTTTACCAAACCCATTTTTGATGCTACTGCTTCCTCATACTTATCTTTCCAACTCAGTGTAGTTACAGGGTCATGGGAGAGTGGTTTATCCAAGTGCTCACTAATCCACTCTGAGCATTAATGTAAAGTCACTATGAGTAGTCTGAGCCCAAATTTAAATTACTTCACTTCACTACAATTTTTATCAAATGAATTAGTTATACATAGAAATAATTCAACCACAACTTTGATTTAAAGAATCCCTCACTTATTAAAAGAGAAATTAACTTACTTAGAAAATTCTCAAGAGTGACACTATGGAATCTTGCCAAAATATAAATCTGCACCCCGAATTTTTCAAATATCTCCATTCCCGAAAAATTAATACTTTCTCAAGTCATGACTATAAAAATGTTAAAAAATTTAAAAGGAAACTGTTAAATTTATAACCTCATGTTATTTAAAATATATAATACATAAATTAATCCCAAACTAAAATAATTAAAAAAATAAATATTTCAAGAACATCATTTACTCACTTTTGCTTATTAGACATTGAATAGTCACTTGATATCCTTCATAGCTTGTCTAGACTTTTTGGCTAACCTGATGAATATTCATGAGCATTCTTACATTTAAAAATTTCTAAAAACAAGTAATATTTTTGCTCTTGTATATAAATACTTGTTACAAAATAAAATCCTTACATTTGCCTTGATAAAGTCCTTCAGAGGTCAAAACACATCAGCTAAGATTGTCCTTTTACAGATATATTCTATCTGAAATTTTACATATATATGTATGTGTATTATAGAATTGTATTTGTGCGTGTATGTGTGTATATAAGAAAAAGAATAAAATGCATACACACAAATATGTATGTGAAATCAGCCCTCAAGTTTTTCTTTGCAAGCAATACAGTCATGACATAAATAATTCATCTTAATGTCAACATTTTGGAGAGGGAAAATTTTTTATGGATTTGATTTTAGAATACTGCCATTAGCATGAAGAAGCATTACAAGACAATTATAGTGTAGAATCATTTCTGATAGTGGTTCTCATTCGGAAAGGTTTCATTGAAAGAATGCTGTAGATTTGAGAGCTAGCTAGTCTTATTATGATGTTGGTTTCTGTCTGCAGACATATTAGCTTATAAAACCTCATTGAAATGAAATGAAGAATGTATAATTCTTTTGTGTCTTGTGTTTCTTTATTATTTTTATCATGGGCTTGATTTGTATGTATAATAGAGTTATCTCCCCTAACCTCTTTCTCTTTGTAGCAATTTATTTCTTACTACTTATCCATCTCTCTCTCTCTCTCTCTCTCTCTCTCTCAGATTTATTACCTTTATATATCATCTGGTCTAAATTTCCCTTTACATATCATGCTATCTCACATTTGCTTTCCCAGTTTTCATTTTCTTTTTTATTTCTTTTCTCTCATTCACTCTCTATTTCACTCTTTCCTCATCTTTCTAATTTTCATAAAAGACTGTCCTTATATATCTACATATCTAATGATCATGCTAATGTTTCTCTCTTGTCTGTCTATATATTAGGTTGGTGCAAAAATAATGACATAACAATGTCGTTTTTTGACGTTAAAAAATACGGCAAAAAACGACATTACGTCATTATTTTTGCACCAACCTAATATATTTACTTATTGAACCACCTTTCTCTCCTTCTCTTGTCATTATATATATCAATATATCCAAGTGTCTAATTTTCATCCTCTCTTTTTTTTTTTTCTATTCCCCTCTCAGATTTCCTTTCTATTCTACTATTTTCTCTTCATTCTTTCTCTTCACTGCTCTCTCTTTTTCATCTTTTCCTCATCTCTCTGTTTTACGTCCATTGTTTTTTATACCTTCATCCATCTCTCTCTCTCTCTCTCTCTCTCTTCTCAAACCTATCATCTTTCTCACTCTAACTCTTCACCCTCTACTTACTGTCTTTTACTTTCCCACCTTCTCTTAATTTTTTGTTCCAGTTCTTCAACCAAGTTTTATGCTTTATCTTTTCTTTTCTATTTGTAACACACACAGACACACTAGCACTCACTACTTAATCCTAAGTTGTTTTTAACAAGATTATAGCATCAAAATTCCTGAAAAACAAAACCTGTTTTCATGGACACACCATATTCAGCAAATATTTTTTGATTTTTCACTGTATAAATCACATATCTTCCAAACATATAAACAAAGAAAAAAAAAATATATATATATATATACACACACACATAAAATCAACATGATGCATAAATATATATAAATATATATATTTTATATGAATATATGTGGATTATATCTATATATTAAGTAATATGTATTCTTAGAGAATTGTTAAGTTTATTTTATTATGTTATACAGCATTTTCAAAAATTCATTTAAGTAGATATCAAAAATTATATAAGTATATGACAAAGACTAAAGAAGAAAAAAAATCTTAGAATCATTTTTCTAACAAAAATAAATTTTAAAACCAAGTGCATTTGGCACCAAGAAGAAACCCTTTCTTCAGCAACTTCCCAATATACTGAACTGGAAAAAAAATTAAATACAAAGAAAATACATGTTTCAAACAAAATATTGATTTGGTATAAAGTAAATAAGAAAACTGAAGCATGAGAAATCCTGTTTGTCAGACAATAATACGTTGACTGCCAGAGGTCAATTACGAAATCTGACTTCAAATACCAACATTATGATAACCAACTTAGGCAATAAAAATTTTTATGAGTTGGTTTATAGCTTCAACTAAAGTCTTAACATTGTTTTCACACTAAAAGTATCACTGTAAATAAATTCATTGTTTGTACAAGATAACTCATATTTGTCATCTTAATAAAACCTGCAAATCACAAAGTAACTTGTGATTGGCAGTCAATGTGTTCATATATAAAATATGAAAATAACTAAAAAAAATTCTGCCAGCAATCAATATTTAATTATTATCAAACTGATATGAAGTAATGTCAAAATATTTATAGAGGTGCCCACAATTCATAAATATCAGAATATTTACAGAGGTAGCCTCAAACAAGAGTTTTCAAAATACTGTATTTTTTTGTATCAAGGTATTAAAAATTCACCAATACTATAAAACTTTTATAGATTGCACCAAAATGTCAGAAATTGTACTAAAGATGAGTTGCCATTTTATTTTTAATTTTTCAGGGCATAGAATATACTTTTTTTCTTTATTCAGAACATAGAATAGATGGCCAAAAATGACAATGCTTCCTTATTTCAAATCACCCAAATTAAACAAAGACAATATTTCATTACTTTAAATCATAAATCAATTCAAAAGATACAAAAAAGATATTTTATTAAATTATTTTTATTTTTTACATATTTATATAGACTATTTGATATTCTATAATATTTGTCAGTTTTTCATTCAACCTCCCTTTGTAAGAGAAACCACTGCCTGATACAATGAAAGGACAAAGGTTCAAACCCTACTTTATTTATTATGTTTTCTTAATCAGGCAGGCCAGTAGACATAATTCATATTATTTAAAAAAATGGTGTGTTTACTCAAATATGAGTATCCACTAAAAATAACATTTGAAGTAATAAAAAATTTTGGATTAAAAATTAATACCCATTAATTCTTTAGAAACTGCTGTCATTTTTAATCAATTTTTTTATGCACTGAAAAGCATAAAAATACCAAGTGTTTATTTTTTTATACATCAGCATATAAGGGATAATAAGGTGTCTCAAAAAACTTTTATTAGAGAAAAAATTTGAATTGTACTTGGAAAAAAGAAAAAAAGAAAATCATCAGATTTTTTAAAAGAACACACAAGGCTTGTCTGTTCCAAAATCTCAGCCATTCTTTACCTGCAAAAGTGCTATTTTTTTGCTATTTTTTCATTTTTTTCTTTTATTAGTCAAGGTAGAAAAATGTTGCAAAACTTGAAGCCATAAAAATTGTTTCCTCTGGTTTTGTTTTTCTTAGAGGCTCTTTATGGAAAGCCTCCATCTTTAAATCACACAAAGTTCTTTGTTCTCAGATAAACACTCATGGTTATCAGCCAATCAAAAGACTCAGCAGTTAAACTGTTCATGTGACTGTTCATTATCTGAACAGTTTCAAAGTATTGTTTAAAGTTTTTTTAAAGAAGATTCCATCGGGTGATATGGCCAGGATAAGAGTGCTGACTGTGAATCTAACTTCAAAAATCCCATGTACTAATTATTCTAAAAGGAAACACCATAAGAAATTAAAAAGAACATCTTTGTACTTTAAGTATGAACTAGACATAATTTTATACTAGTGCTACATATTCTTATTTCCAGAAATTTTTATATCCATTGCAACTAAACACAGAATAATACGTAAGAAACACTTAATTAAAGGTATGACTAAGTTGAATACCAAGAAGTTTCATTCTCATTGCTAATATTGAAAGAAATTATTTTTAAATATTCACTTCAAGGAAAGAAAAAAAATAAATTTTCAAACTTGCAAAGGATTGATCAAATATTCAGTCAGCAATCCTTTTCAAAGTTTAGTAATTTCTAGAATATGTAATTGTTTACAGTCAACTGATCATTAGATATTTATATACATTGCTCAGGGATTGTCCAAGATTGTAGTTGCTAAAATTTGAAATATTAAACTTGGTATAATGTAGTGGGATAGTTTTAGTTAAGGAAAAACAACAAATTAAGGAATACTGCTACCATATATGGTCTGGTGCCCCTGCTGTTCATCTCAATATCCTCAACAAAATCTAGAGACGGATATGCAATGTGATTGGTCCTAACCTGTCATCTTATCTACTTTCATTTTATCACAGATGTGCCGTCTCTTCTTTTCCACAAAAACTTTCACAGTAACTACTCCGACGAGCTACTTTCACTGGTTCCCAAAATGCACAAATTTAAGCGTGCTACTAGGTTGGCATCTCAGCCCCACCCTTTCACTGTCAAAACTGTTAAATGTAACCATCTCTTCTACACCAAAAGTTTCATGTTTCACACTTCTCGTCTTTTACTTGCTTTCCTGATAGCTATAATCTTCAATTATTCAAATGCAATGTCAATCGACATCTTTAACTGGCTTGATCTAATTCCCAGTCCTTCTCTTCATCCTTTTCTCTATCATGCCTCTTTCTTTACTCTTGCTCCCACTCTCTGTAACCCCTTGGATGCTAATGGCACTCCTACCTTGCTTGAGGTGAAATGCTTAAAAAAAAAAAAAAAGGAAGATATTAGGTCGAGTTATTTTTCCAATTTTTTGGAACCAACTGTATTGACAAATATATCATCCTAACTTATCATTCCTTAAATATATAACTGGTAATGAAAAATGACTTAAAAATGTAAAAGGCAAGTTTCCACAGCTAACCCCATAACTGAGCTTCATAGAGTAAAGGTAATGTTATAATGGAATTGTTGGGATATTATTAATTTATATTTCTTGAAATGCTAAATGCCCATTTATACATCCAGCAGCTGCAATATGTCCATAAAAATTTGGTTGAAGAGCACCCTGCTCTCATCAATAAGAAAAATATTTGTCTATATTTCCAAGATGAGGTAATGTAACTATTTATATTGTTCAAACTGCTGTCCTCATCTTTATTGCCATATTCACAATGTTTCAGTCATCGTACACTTTGGCCTTCTTCAGGTGATATATGTTAAAATTTTGAACCAAACCCTTTATTTAATCTATGGAGGTTGATTGGTCTAGTTCCACAATCCATGCCTTTTCTGAATATCTCAGTTTCAATTCCCTTTAATAAATCCACTCACCAAGTTTTTGTTCACCTTTGTTGTGGGCAGGTATTGAACTCACAACTCTTTGCATTAAAAAAAGTGTTGGTTGAAGTAATCCAGTGACTTATCACTAACAGTTGTGAGTTCAATGCCAGACCACAGCAGAGGTGAACAAAAACTTGGAGAGTTGATTTACTAAAGGGAATTTACTGAAAATGAGATATCCAGAAAAGGCATGGCACAAGGAAATCTACCCTTGTGGACTAAATAAATTGTTCAATTTGAAATTCCAATATATATCACCTGCAAAGTCCAGAACATACAATGGCTGAAATGTTGTGAATATGACAATAAAGATGAGGACAGCAGTCCAAACAATGTAAATAGTTATTTACATTGTTCAGACTGTTGTCCTCATCTTTATTGTCATGTTCACAATGCTTCAGCCATTGTATACTCCAGCCTTCCTCAGGTGACTGGAATTTCAAATTGAGCCCTTTATTTTGCCCAATATAATACCTCATCTCAGAAATATCATCACCACCCCATTGACTTTTGTAATCATAGGGCGGATCCGAATGTAGAAGCCACACTAACTCTTTTCCACAACAGTCTATTAATGGCAGCCATCAGCAATTCTGGTACAGTCATACCTGTCCATTGTTTGACATTTTCCAACCAGTTTTTGCATTGACATCCTCTTCTACATCCACCTTCAACAGTGCCTTGCATGATGATCTTGCTCCTTATAATGTGTCCAAACCATGCCATTTTTCTCCATTTGATAGTGGTGAGAAGAGTTTCCTGGTGTCCCACAAAACTTTCAACCCTTTTCTGCACAAACTCATTGGATTTTGTTCAGAAATATAGACAAATGTAAATAGTGTAAGAAAAATATTGTTTTCCTCCATGACAATGCAACACTGCAAAGAGAAAGAATAACACAGGAAAAATTTTGGGAACTCAATTGGTCTGTTCTCCTCTACCTGCCTTATTCACCTGACCTTGTACCAACTGATTACCTTTTCTTTGATTGCTGCAAAATGCTTTCACAAGGAAAACTTTCTCTCACAGATAACAGATTCAAGAGTTTGTCAAAGGTTTTTCACATCAAAACCTGTGGAATTTTACTTAAAATCTATCAAAGAGATTCCTGATAAGTGAAGAAGTCATTGTAAATAATAGCAAATATATATATCTCAATAAAATTTAATTGTACCTTATTTTTGGAAGAATAAAGTTAATAAACAAAAATGGAAATTATTTGTGACTCAACCTTGAACACATAACACAGGCTTGGAAAACTAAACGCTTAGGTAACATATTGAGGGCAACGGAGATAGAGAAGACAACAGGACACTTACCTGATGAGCTTGTGTGAATGGATGGCAGAACTAGGACCCTTAGCAAAGGAAAAAAAATCTGCTAAGAGCCACACAAGATAGAAAGCTGTGGAGAGCCATGATAAGCTTGTGTGAATGAATGGCAGAACTGGGGCCCTTAGCAAAGGGAGAAAATCTGCTAAGAGCCACACAAGATAGAAAGCTGTGGAGAGCCATGATGAACTTGTATGAATGGATGGCAGAACTGGGGCCCTTAGCAAAGGAAGAAAATCTGCTAAGAGCCACACAAGATAGAAAGCTGTGGAGAGCCATGATTGCCTATGTCAGGAATTAACACAACATGTAGGTGAAATTAATCAGCAGCACGAAGTTGCAAGGGTAAAAAATTGCAAAATACACATAGAAAAAAAACTAACATTAGGATGGGGAACATTCTGAAACAAAGAAAAAATTGAAAACAGTTTTCAGACATCTTTGGAAGTAAAGATTTACTTAAACATGAAATCTAAATATTTACATTCCTATTTGACCTGCAGTCATTGAAAATGAAGTTGTTTACATTTATTATAAATAATATTTGAAAAAATTGAACTTACATTTTATTTTTATTACTGCAAAATCTAATTACTTTCCAAACACCCTAATATGTAGAAAGAGAAACATGTAAGCATGGAGATAGGTCAGTTTATACTTTTATCACTTATTCTAGTAAATCCAGTATACTAAAATCATACATTTATTTTTATGTTAGAACTGTAGCACTCTTTGTGTTAGAGTATGATATTGATTTTAAAATAATGGGCCTGATTTTGAATTGATTTCTGAAATTGCTCCTCTCATTTGGGAATGTAGATAGAAATAGTAACCTCAACTTTTAAAATATATCAACAGAGATACAAAAACTCAAAAGTTTTAAATTTTATCTATTTTACATTTTTTTTGTTACAAAATTTTAATTTTTGTCCTCATGGAAGATCTTTATCTCTTCTCAAGTTAATAAAATTTCATTGAAGGTTTTGTTAGTATATGATTCTGTGCTATTTTATATAGGACTCATTAGTTTAATCTCAACTTATGTATACCTTTCTTATTTAATTTAATATTTCCCACTTTTTACCATGAAAATATTTATAGAAAAAACACAGGGAATCTATATTATGATGGTGAGATAGTGACTGCAGCTGAAATGCCAGGTCAAGACCAATGATATTGCAGTTTCTTCTTTAGATTTCATCTCTCAACATATAGCAGAGAGTACCAGGTCAGATGTGTCAGCAATAGCAAGACTTACAAATATTAAAGATAAACTCTGGTAATAAAAATTGTCTAGTACAATAAGGTGAATCAATTTTCCCAGGAGCAGAAAATGATTCAGTATATTCTTTCCACTTCATGTCAGCAGAAAACGTTAGTCCAAGAAGGCACAAGTTATGCTCCTGGTGATTAGCATCAGCCATGCTGATGGAAGGTTCTCTAAGGCAATTAAATGAAGGCAATTTCATTTCAAAGGTGTTAAAATTAACAAACCATTTCTTGTCCCAGTTAACAACAGATTGTAGATCATTTTTTAGATAAGTTGTCAATTTGACCTTATTGAACTGATCAGAATTACCATTAAGACAGGAGTAAAGAGTTGTGTCCTCAGTAAAGATACAGAGTTGAGAATTGTGACAGTATTATTACCACATAAAAGTTCATTACCAGAGTAAAACCCATTTAAGATTATATAAATCTGTATGTATACTAATAAATTGATGCAAATTTATGAAAATAGTAAAAATTTTGTTTTGTTCCTAGAACCTGACATGAGTTTTAATCAAAATCATTGTTTTATTCATTAAAAAAATCATTACAAGATTTAAATGGTTTAACATAAGCCACAGGACAATATTTTTTTATTTTCTATAAATCTCAACAGCCAATTAATACCAAAACCATCTGTCTTTTTCTCTATACATCATTCAGTTGAAATGTTGTTACTCTTGGTAAGGAATAAAAAAAATCTCTTATATCACATACACACATATATCTATGTGGTTTTAAACAGGTGATGACCAATGCCCTTCTCAGTAACTTTCTCTAACGAAAAGAAAAAAAAGATAGTCACTGCAAACAAGAGACATAAAATCTCATTATGTGAATCCAATCATTTGTGCTACAGTCTAGAAAATCAATTCAGCTAACTAAAGAATTCATAGAAATGTCTAAATCCTCTTCCATCTTACCATTTCAGCATTTCAAATAAATAGGACGTTCTGCTTGATTTTATCTTCTCTAACAAAGTAAGAGTGATTTAAGTCTTCAAGTTTACAAGTCTTCCACCAGCAACTTCTATATTTTAGAAGGTCTCTGACATCAGCCTGACACCCTCAAGCCAATTCAATAGCTATTTCATGCTTACTTTCTTCCATTCATTCCAAATGTATTTCAGTGGTGCCAGTTCATATCACCATTCATGTCTGTATATTAAGCCAGTGATTGAAAAGGAATTAACTGTTCAAGCTCAAGTCTGTTGATCAAATTCACTTAAGCAATGCCTTTTCAACTTGCTGTTTCAGTAAACGTTTTGTCTATTTATTGAATCTAGGCCTCAAGTTGTTTTCTGGATTGACAGCAGGTTGTAACAGTTTAATTCCCAAAAAGGTCAACCTCTAATAGTCTAAATTTTGATTAAAGTAACAAGACAAAAAGATGAAGAATTTCTATTGTTATAGCTTAGTGGTTATGGTTTAGGACAGCAAATAGAAAGGCCTGAATTATATATATATTTGTTGAATGGAGCCAACATTATTGTGTAATTATCTATGTGGACTATTCAGTATCTGTCTACATTTCTGAGATGAGGTATTATGTACACAATTTACATTATTCAGACTATTGTCCTCATCTTTGTCACCATATTTATTACGTTTTGGCCATTGTACACTCCGGCCTTCTTCAGGTGGTTGAAATGTCAAACTGAACCCTTCATTTCGCTCACTGGGGTAGACTGTTCACACTCTTTGGGTCCTGGATCTAACCAATGCCTTTATACACTGTGCCATGTGGATAAAGGTGTTGGTTAGATCCAGTGACAGGTCCTGTCACTGAATCTAACCAATGCCATTAGCCACTGTGCCATGTGTCCTCCTGTCACTGGATCTAACAAATGCCTTTAGGCATTGGTTACATCCAGTGACGGCACCCAAAGAGTGTGAGTTCAATACCTGGTTAAGACAGTGGAGAAGTTGGAGAGGGGAATTGACAGGAGATAATTGATAACTGACATCCATTAAACATGGCACATGGAACTAGAACAGTCTACTCCAGTGAGCAAAATAAAGGGTTCAGTTCGACATTCCAACCACCTGAAGAAGGCCGGAGTGTACAATGGCCGAAACGTTGTAATAAATATGGCGACAAAAATGAGGACAATAGTCTGAATAATGTAAATTGTGGACTATTCAATATTCACATTGGCTGACTAATACAGTTCTTTCACAATACTAAGTCAATGTCTCCTTCATAAAACAAGACAAAAAACTTATTAAAATGCAATGCAGCTAACATTCCTTCATACTCATCTACTTACCACTTATAAAATTCATCATATACAAATAGTATACACCTTTAACCCCAGAACCTATCAAAAAAATGGACTATATATAAGTTTTGTTAAAAACAACTGACAAGATACTGTGGTTTTTATTTAATTTTTCTTGTGATTGTATAATTTCTTTCTTTTCAAGACATAAAGCTATAAAGAAATTGTCTAAATGTTTTGTATGTTCAAGTGCTTTCAGCTATTCTTTAAGACATTATCAATGATACTAAATACTTTATGTCTGAAAAAGTAAATAATTATATGAAGACATGCAAAATTAAATTAAAAAAACTTAACTATAGTACCTTGTCAATCCTTTTTTAACAAAACTTGTATATGCTGCCCAAATATATATATATATATATATATATAAAAACACACACACACACATACAAGCCTGTTTTGCTGTATCACAGCTCATCAGTGTGGCTAGATGACTGATTGCTTCAAGCTGGGATTGAAACTACTGATTGATTAGGCATCAGTCAGAGATCCTATCCCTAAGCTATCAGCACATGGTAGAGAAAGGGAAATTTTAATGTATTATATACAAAATGTATACAAACACCAGTAGACAAGAGTGCTCAATTTGTAATTGAAGAGAGATGTGTTAATAGCAGCAGCAGCCATTGTTTTTAAAATTACCCTTTCCCTAGAGTGCTTGATCAGGTAACAAGTAAATATTCATCCACATACAAGCCTGTTTCTTGCCTCATTTACATCTGAGTGCATTAACTATATATATATATATATATATATATATATATATATATATATATATATATATATAGTAGTTAATGCACTCATTTGTAAATGAAGCAAGACTTATTCCAATATCACTACAAAAGAAAATATTTACTTTTCTTAATCTCCTTCCTTTTCAATGCACTTAATGAATTAATTACACTGACCAAATATTCTGCAGTGAAAATTTAAGATCAAAATTTATTTAATATTAGGCCATGAAAAATGTCTGGATCTATTATTTCCAGTTTCCTGATAATAGATTGTCTCCTTTAGCAATAATTTTACATTTAACATTGACTGGTGGGTTCATGATCTAAGAGATCCTTAGAATGTTATATTATGTTATTCATACATGTTGAATGCAATGGATAATTACTTAGCATGCCCCATCTACTCTACAAGTTGCATGAAACAGTACTGGATAACATGGTACCTGCATCACTTAAGAATCTCTGATCTTCTTGCTTCTTATTTATCAACCATTCTAATTTCCAGTGATCAGTTTCTTTTTTAAAATATCTGGTGATAGGACAGCACATGGAAGTATAGTTTCATGCCTTTCTAAAAGGCACATGTCAAGTTAACATATCTGACCTCTGTGGGAACTTGAACTTTGTTCAATTCCATTTTCTTTTGCTGATAACCATTATGTCACCTCGCACATCCAGGCTTAACATCACATATTGCCAAATAAAACTTGTGCCAGAAATGAACAGACTTCCTCATGACTTACAAGGTAATTGAATAGACAAATAATACTTAAGGGTTATTCTTCTTTCTAGGAGATCAGCTTTCTAGCAACTGAGTTACCATATCTATTTTGGAGCTGATCTTAACACCATCATTTGACTGTCTAATGAGAAGAAAGCAGGCTCATCAGGTAGTCACCAATTGAAGTTTAATCCTACAAATGCCATATTTTCTCTTTTGGATAACTCCTTGAATCTCCAGCACTTATCAGTTTGTTTCATTATATCTATTACATACTAGATACTAAAGTCAGTTTCAATTAATCCTTATGAGAGGAGAAAAGCTGTTCTTTCAAACAAAGTTCTTTTTTTCTCATCTTGCTTCTTCATATTCAATAAGTTAAGCTAAATGAAGTAAATGAGACAAAGAATATTGTTTTACACCAATCCTCCAAATGAGAAAGGCTTCTTACCGAGAAAATCAGAAGTTAATCTTTTTTTATTATGGCTGAAACACTAACCTCTGGAAATAATGGGAAAAATATAACATCTTCCGCCATAAGCTAGATCACAGCCCATCCTAATTCTGCTTTGCATTCACACAGATGAGAGAATCTATCACATATGTAAAATGCAATGTGTATATATCTTATAATATCAAATCTATAAGTGGTAAGGGTAATACAAATTGTTTTTTTAATATAGAATACTAAAAAGATAGATCCATGAAGAGAGACCAATGTATCAAAATACAGAGAAAATATAATAGACATCAAAGGAAAAACTCAATACATCATTAAAGAGTTTGGCAATAATTTCAGACATACAACTACATCATCAGACTGGAGTTATAAAATGGTTTAAATCATCCAAACAATTAAAAATTACAAGAGGAATTATCAATTTCCTCTTGTAATTTTTAATAAATTGTCTGGATGATTTAAACCATTTTATGACTCCAGTCTGATTTGGATGAGGCAGTTGGTTGTCTATAATAAATCATTACTGAACTCTTTAATGATGTATTGAGATTTTCCTTTTAGATTTCTTTCTTCATTTAATGATAATGCTATTAAGCTTATCAGACGATATGAAAAGAATTTACATAAAATACATAGACAACACATGTCTATATTATTTAATGAAATATAAATATATATATATATATATATATATATATATATATATACACATTAAATAATTTAGACAAGTTTTGCCTACTTATTTTTAATATGATACTAACATATTCATGGATAAACTTCTTAGTATCTTTATTAAAGGAAGAAAGAAAGTTACCATATTGAGACATGAGAATCATGGACAAAAGGATATGTGGGTGGTGTAAGAATAGTAGCTCAGAATTAATAAATTGGAGAGCCAAGTTCAAATTCCACTCATATTCATTACTCACTTATGTGCAGATATCCTTGGAAAAGGGGTCATAACCTATCTCTTATCCCCATCTATGGAGTAAATAGCAAGGCAGACTGGATTCTATATCTAGCAGAAGGATAACTGAATTCAAAACTAAAATGTCCATTATCCCTGATCCTCAGCAATGAGGATTGATAGATTTCTTTCATTTTTTTACAGATTATCAAATTTTTTCAGGTTATTTAAAGCCAGAACATTTTTTGGAGATAATAATGTTTTACTGATACAAGTCCTACTAATTAAGCCATAGCTGGAGGGAGAAGAAATGAATTCATACTTTTCCCAAGAGTATTTGCACAAGTAAATATAACAAACCCAACTGGAATTGGAACTCGTCTTTGATTTCCAACTCCAAGCAGCAATGAGGATGGAAAGAAGCGAGCATACATATATGCACACACACACACACACACATATATATATGTATGCATATATGTGTGTGTGTGAAACTTATCTATATTATCAGATGAGTTCAATCAAATGCCTCTCTGTATGTAGTGAAATCTTCTGATGTCATAGTAGAAATAGTATTGCTTGTAATTTCAAACTTAACAAATGAAATAGTATAATTTATTTATATAGCTTCCAGATTATTCTAACACAGCTATAAATGGATAATAATTTTCTAAATATCTAAGAATATTTCAGTGGAAATGGAGCAAGCAATAATTGAGTCATACTAAATAACAAGATATCCCTCAACTTGGATGTTGGAACAAGAACAATTTACCCCCTTAGTTTAAATAAAGAGTTCAGTTTGAAGTTTCTTGAAGGTTACCCAGATTGACAAGCATTTAATGAAGGCTGGAGGCACCACAGCCAAAATGGTGTGATAACAATAACAAATATAAAGACAATAGTTCATGTGTAAATAATTTAAATAATGATAACTCCTCATCCTAGAAATTATAATGAAGGCTGGAGGCACAATGGTATTATAAGGACAATAATTCATGCATTAATAAGGTAAATAATGATAGTTCCTCATCCTAGAAATTCAGAGAGAAGATCCTTTTCTCATGTAGTTAGACAAATACTAGTAAAATATACAAACTGTTATATGCTGCATGTGATCAACTATTTCTTTCATTGAGTAATATTAACAACATGATAAAAGTTAACTTTGAAATTTATTGAATATAAGAGATCTATAATGTACTACATTCAACTGACATAATTTCTGTATAAAAACTTTTCCATTCTGGCTTATAGTAAAAAGAGATTGAAATTCTTCTCTCTTATTTTCTTTGTTTACACCCTGCCTAAATTTTTATCTGCTTTTCGACTCCTCTCAACTTGCTTCTCAAAAAGGAGGTAAGAACTAGCCTGTCAAATACACAGTGCTTTTTATGATTGTTGTTACAATAAAAGGATACACTTCCATACAATTTATGATGCTGCAAAAAGAAATCTGGAATGGCTTCATCAATGTAGGTTCAAAACCACTGGTTTTATTACACTTTGCATCAAAACATTCAACAAAACTGATACAGATATGGATATTTCTTCTAAAGATAAAAGACAGAGATAAAACACTCCTGTTTATTCCAGGAATTATTCAGACTTGCATCCAAAATCTCCTTAAATTTAAGAAGATATATTAACGTATCTAATATAGTTTAAATACCTTTCTCATAGGATGTGCCCAACTCACAAACTACAAATTGTAGATACCAGAATCAAGCAAATACAACAATTTAAATATCTGGTAACTGTTTGACAGAGGATGGAAAGTACGACACTGAAATCCCAAGGTACATTGGGATAGCAAAAGATGCCTTCCAAAAGCGTAGTGAATTATTAAGAAACAGGAAAATTACATTAGAAACAAAGAAAAGCATACTAAACTCTTATGCAACATCAGTCGTGCTACATGGCAGTGAATGCTGGACTATCTCCTTACAGATGAAGAAACTTGGGATGTAAAAAATGTGGTTTTACTGAAGGATATTGATAATACCATGAACTAAATATATGAGCAATGACAAAGTTTTAGAAAAAATACACACACACACACATATATATATATACACACACACGTACACACACATATATATATACACACACACACACGTACACACATATATATATACACACACACACATATATATATACACACACACACATATGTGTGTGTGTGTGTGTGTGTGTGTGTGTGTGTATGTATTTATTTGCCAGGAGTGTAGGTGAGTCTGTTTGACAAATGCAGGCCTAATCAGTCATCAATGTAGACATGTTGACAGATGATTAATAAATTATGAGGCATCCCTTAACAGCAATCACCTGAAATGTGAAGAGTGCAGTGAGGTTTGCAAGCATCAATCTGTCCTAACCAGACACCTGACAAGAGATGACATTGCCAGATCTTGTTTGTTGTCTGTGGAAATGTAAAAAAAATTCCCTGCTCGTCTCATGACTGACAGAAACAAATTGTGTTAAAAAGTCAGCAATGGCCATAATCTACACACATATATGTGTGTGTGTGTGTGTGTGTGTGTGTGTGTGATTGCTACAATTTGTTTCATCAGCTCAAAGGTATCAACATCTCTAAATATAGAAACATGCATAAGCACAAACATGGATTTATAGAACAAACAATAACAACAGTTTATTAGGCATAGCACTGGCACTTTCAGTATTTTATTGTAGGTATAACAAGCACCAGTTATAAATCCCACATGTAAGCACTTTGAGAGCATATTTGGTTTTAGTATGCGAAGCTCATACTAACAAATAAATCCATTATATACTGGCAGATCAGTAGTTCTCAAATTCCTTATCCAAGGGTAGTGAGTGGAATTTTACAGTTCTAATGTGTCATTCCTGGTTCACCAATGTGGTAGCTTCTCCTTTGTCACTATACCACTAGCTGTTTAAATGCTAATTCTCCTCTGCTTATATCAGTAGAGATAGGCTCAACTTGAACACAATTTTAGATTCTCTTCCATTTGATTGGCCAATGTTGAATCCTTAATCCTGATTTGATGGTTTTGTTATTTTACTTAAACTGTATCTGCACATTGTTTACACTACAGCATCTAAATATCTAAGTTAATGAATGCTTTAAACCTGGCTACATCTGTCTGTGCACAGGAAAATATCTTTTGGATTGGTGGAAATTAATTGCTGCTGTTAATCAACATATACTGGTTTTAATTGGTCTATAGTAACTGTGTTATGTTTATTATTGTTTTGAACTGTAAAGTATTTTTCAGCACCTTTGTGTACTTTGTAAGGTCTTGAATAGTTTGGGCACAATGGTTTTTTGATGCTATCGTTTCTTACAAAGGTGTTTTTACATGTATGAAGAATGTACATTTGCTGGGTTGACATTTTGATAGTTGTGAAAGATAGTTGAAAGATTCTATATTTAAGTTTTTATATGAAAATTGTGGATGGTTGTACATTTTGACAGTCTTCAAAAGTTGACCTGGTAGGGTAAGAGAAGTACAAAGAACAATTTCAGAAAGTTTAGATCCAATAAATTACTTAACAACATTTCATATTGAAAGTATTACAAGGAGTAAATTATCTACCCAGTTGTATGGGTTACTTTTTGTTACTAGTACAGTCTTTAACTGCTTGTGGAATTGCTCAACAATTCCATTTTTACATGGGTGATATGCCTTTCAAGTCAGTTTGCAAATTCTCAGAAGAGTGTTGACTGGAACTGCACCCCCACCAGTCTGTATTTATTATGAATGGGACACCAAATATTGGAATCCAGTCTCACAATATTATTCTTGCACTGGTTTCTGCAAAATATCTTTAAATGGAAAAGCAGTCAGACATCTTGCTATCAAATATTTTTGGTGTTGACTTGGTGTGACTATGAATCTTGTGTTTTTGACACTGTAGGTAAGTGTGTGTCCAATCCCAAAAAGTTTCATCCCCAAATAGACCTGAAATTTGACTTGTCTTAAGGATGTGTTTTCAATACTCACAGCAATGTGTTGTCTTTCCTTTGTTCCTCAGTTATTACTTTGTGTGACAGCTTATCTGAGATCAATGCTGCAATTGTCATTCAAGATAGTGTATTGGTTATAATAATGTTATCTTTGCTTGATATGGAATGCATACCAGAAGTATAGTGGGAAATAAAGTTCAACTGTAAAATTTTGCATGGTGTATATTTGTCGGATGTGGTTTGTAAGGCATACATCAGTGGTTTTTGTTCTGTGTATACAGTGAATTCATGACCTTCCAAAATGTGCCTGAAGTGTTTTATCAACAGATAAACTGCCAGTAATTCCCTAGAGAATGTACTATATTTCTGTTGGGCTGTGTTCAAATTAACAGAGAAAAACAAAATCAGTACTACTACTTGATCCACTATCTGATGGATAACTGCTCTAAATGTATTTGAGATACTTGAGCTTCATAAAATTTAACAAGGCTGACTTAGCATTGTTGAAAGCTTCTAGTGCTTCTCATAGTAGTACAATTTTCACATTTTTCTTCATTCAGTTTTTCAGTAAATCTGTCAGGGGTAAGAAGATAGAACACTGAAGTATAAATTGTCGGTTGCAACTAATTAGAACCATAAAACATCTCAGTTGGACAAGAGATGTCAGTTGTTCAAAGCTTTTGATAAATTAGACTTTTTTCAGGTACTGATGCTATCCCTATCTCATCCCCAATAAATTTATTTTTTCAGCTTGGAAGATGCATTTCTCCATGGTAGTTTTTAAGCCGGAATGGGAAAGTTGCTCAAAATCTTGTTTAAAATGTTCATAGTATTCCTCTATGTTTTTACTTGCTATTAAAACATTGTCTATATAAGCAAAAGTGAATGGTAATCCACAGAGTACCTCATCAATCAGTCTCTGAAAGGTTTGTGCAGCATTAAGTAAACCAAAAGGCATTCTGGTGAATTTATATAAGCCAAATGAGGTAGTCCCTGCTTTTTTTGTGTATATCTCATCTGTGATAGGTATGTGGCAGTAAGCCTTCATTAGAGCTAACTTTGTGAATATATTTGCACCTTGTAAGCCAATAAAATCATGAATATGAGGAATGGGGTATCTATCAACAATGGTAGAGGTGTTCAATTTCCATAAATCTCCACACAGTCCCCATGCTCCTGATTCTTGTTTAAGTACTATATGAAGGGAAGATGAGTACAGGTTTTTTCGATGGTCATATTATCCCTAATTGAAGCATTTTATCAAATTCACCTTTTGCTATTTCAGACTTTTCCAGAGGCAGTTGTCATGGAGTAGAATTTATTGGTTGTCCAGTTGTTTGAATGTTGTATACAGTCTGAGTGTTGAAATGGTTTAGTGATATCTATGTATTCCCAAAGAAGTGACTTAATTGTGTCATCTACTGATAGGCTGGTGCTAATACCTATAGAACTCAAACAAATTCTTTTTATGGAGAGCTCTGTCAGTGAGGAATCAAGTAGCCATGTTAACTGAAAGGTTAAAATTGGCTAAAATGTCTTCACCGAATATCAGTATAGTGATGTTGACTTGGAAGAATATCCATAGAAAATTCTAATTTATTCTTAAATTTACCATGAGGGGCTTTTCTCTGAATGTATCGATTTTAGTACTGTTAACAGCTTGTAGACTATATGATCCTGGTACTAGATTTTGTCATGGGTCTGGTGGTAAAATGCTTATCTCGGTACCATTGTCAACTAAAAAATTATATCCATGGTTTTTAACATGGATGTAGAATAGACAATGTTCTTGTGCACATCCAACTACAGTCATCAGTGCTACTGAGTGGAATTGTTGTTTCCCTGTATGCTAGTGTTGGCAAAAGTGCAGGGTTGATGACAGTGTCCTGATCTTGCACCTGCATATGTTGAACTAGGATCTTGATCTATTGGTGCTTCATCAAATCAGGGATCTGTAAGTCTGCCGTGTCTCTTTTGGATGTTGTATTGTTAAGAGAAATCATAACAGGTTCACCAGACTAGTTAATGTGGACTGCAACTGCTGAAAATCCTTGTTCATGGGGGATAATGTGTTTAAGGTTTTTATTCATCTGTCCTGGAACCATATGTGAATACAGTATGTATATTCAGAAAGCTTTTCCAGTTCTATGTCTTCCATCATTGGTACCAGTATTTGTTTGGTTGTAGCGGGTAGACTAACCAATCATAATTTTTGTAAAATAGTGTCAAAAATTATCTTAAAAACCAAGAAGTCCTTTCATATATTGCAGAAGCTGGGAAGAAGTTATATCACTTAACACAACATTATTAAACAGCTCTCAAAGCTTATTTTCATAGGATTTGCCCAGCTGCTATATTATTGCTTCTTTGAATGTGTCATATTGATCATTCTCAGGCATTATTATTTCAAGGAGATTTGCGACTTCATTCACAATTTCTATTGGCAATGTTTCCACATCATACTCTCTGTGATGTTATTTTCCTGTCATTCAAGAGTGCTTGTAAAAGCACAATCCATGCCTGAACATTTTGTGGTTTGTATGAAGGCAAATTAAGCATTAGTGAAGCTTCTGTCAGGTTTGAAAAGGTGCCCATTTGTATTTTTAAGTTTATGAAAAAAAATTTTTAATTTTTTAAAGTTTGTTTCATGTGGTATGAATATGGCATGTTCATGTGTATTCATTGAAGAGACTAAAAAAAAGAAGTTAACCAGTGATGATTTCACCCAATCTCTATCTATAAAAGGCAGGATGTCTGTGTGTGTGTGTGTGTGTGTGTGTGTGTAACGAATGCACAGCCACAATTTTCAACGGATTTGCACCAAAATTTACATGCACATGCTCCATGTTAGCATTTCCCAACTCCCATCGATAGTGGAAATAATCAATTTTTTCATGCTTCTACAGCAGTTTTCATGTAGTTTGCGGCCATTTTCTACTGGCCAGAGTGAGAGCCTATAGCTGGCTGCCATGAATAGGCAGGAAGATTCTATTGGCCAGCATGAGAGCCAACAGCTGACTGACATGAATGTTAACCAGCATGCTAGCATGCAAAAAAAATCGATAGCTGCATTCGTCACAAGTGGGAAAAATTTATATCTGCATGGCACTTTACTCCAATTGGCTCATTCGCTTGCTTAAACTCAATGTTGATTCTGATTCCACAGAACTGGGTTGGGTATGAAAAAGTATTTGTTGTTAACATTCTTTTTTCATTCAGTTTTTCCAGTTACGAGTCCTTTTTTAAAGCTGATCGTTTTGTGTAGTTCTTTTTTCATAACAGATTTAATGTTTAGTATAGAGCTTAGAAAAAATTTGCAGTGTGAGATAGGCAAGAAGTAAGCCATGTAGCAACATTAGCATGGCAAAGGGCATTCCTTTAAAGGCAAGGAAGGGCAAAAATATTTTTAAGTCAAGTGATGGTGATTGCTGTATGAGTCGTATGATTTTTGAATCAAGCACGGGCAATGCCGGGCCATGTTGCTAGTTAGTAATAAACCATCTGTTGAATTTTAGTAGGTAGGGATTGGTATGTCTGTCAGTGACTGCAAAGCAAAAAGAGGGTTTAGTAAGTGTTCCAGGGAGTTGGTAAAGGAAGGTATAAGTCACCATTTTTTTTTTTTTTGGCTGCTGTGAGTTCCCGAAACTCAATATGATTTTTTATTTATCAGTTCTCTATTGTCTCTGGTGTAAAATGAGCTGTTAGTGTTCTTTCAGAAAAGCATTTTGTGTCATGTTGTCACAACTTGTACAGGGTGTGGTAGCTATGATTTGTTTCATCAACCCTGGAGTAGTAACACCTCTAACTACAAAAACATGGATAAACACAAACATAGATTTATAGAACACACAATAACAACTATTAGATGGAACACTGGCGCCATAGAAAAGAAAAAGGATGAGTCTCTGTCAAAGCAATTAATTCATTGCAGGAAAGGCAAGCACTAGTCATAAATCAGATGCACACTTTTTAGGAGCATATCTGGTTTTAGTATGCAAGGCTCATACTAACAAATTGTCAATCAGCAGGGTGTTAGTCCTCAGGTCAAATTCCTTGTCCAGGAGTACTGAGTAGAATTTTATGGTGATGATGTATTGCTCCAGGTCAGTTGATATGGGTACTTTTCTTCTATTACAATACCACTATTTTTTTCATCCCATGCAAGGCAGTAAAGCTATTGAAACACAAGAGGTTACTGAGTGTGAAAGAAATAAGAAAAAAGAGAAACATTATTAAGGAGAGAGAGAACAATAGAAGAGTAATCAAGAAGACTGTAGATAAGGATTGACATTGCATTAAATTTTTTAAGATCTAAGTTGGCTGGAAAGCATGGAGCCAGAAGAGAGTTCCACAAATGAGAAGTGTGAAAAAAAACTGTTAGCATAGAACTTACAGTTACATCTGGCTAATTCAACTGTGAATTGATAAGACCTTTCTGCAGATCTAGTACTGCACTTAAATTCATTAAGTCCACAAAGTTTTTTTTAATAATTTCACAAAGTCCAGATACCATAGAGGAAAGATCATCAGAAAAATTATAAAGAATATTTACAGAAAAGGCAAAAGGAAGCTACATTATGGTGTGAAAATGACTGAAGCCTACATGCTGGATGCTGATTTTCCTCTGCTTATATCAGTAGAGATAGGCTCAAAGGGAACACAATTTTAGATTTTCAATCTTCCATGTGATTGGCTGCCATTGAATCACTAATTCCGATTTGCTGGTTTTGTTATAATTGCCCAAGTTAACTTATGCTTTAATCCTGGTTACATCTGTCCATGCATGGAAAAATATGTTTTAGGTTCTTGGAGGTGTGACTTATATATTGAACATTGAGTGCTAGTGCTAATGAAATAGTACTCAATGTCACTCTTTTAGGTGAAATAATTCTCTATATTTTTATTTCAATATATAGCTAGATAGATACCAATTTTTCTTCAAAACGAAGTGATATTTGTAATGGAATTTACTTATTCTTTCACATTTCAAAAAAGAGAAAAATATCAATATTTGATATCATGAAAAAAAGAATATGTAGGTAGTGTAATGAATTTCTACAGAAAATAGAATCAAATCAATGCCGAGTTCAAATTTCTACCAGATCTATTGCCTTCAGATAATGTATGATGTAACCACAAGTTCTATGCTAACAGTTTCTTTTATTACACTTCTCGCTTGTGAAACTCATTTCTGGCTTCTAAGTCAACTTGGATTTTCAAAAATTTAAGTGCAATGTTAATTGTTATCATCTGTCTTCTTAATTGTTGTTCTTTCATTGTTCTCCTTAATAGTATTTTTTCTCATATTCTTTGACACTCAGTAACCCCTTGCAACTTAGTGGCTTTATTGCCTTGCTTAGGATGAAATAATTTTTTTAAAATCTCTTCACTTTCCCAGATACAGTTTAAATATTAGGGTAGACTGGGCTCTCTTGCTTTTGTTGTCATTCATTGTAGAAGAAGGAAAACTTAATTCCAAACTGTTAAGAATATGACAGGAAACCACTATCTTTCCCAAAAATGCATGACAATTTATAGATAATGAAAAAAATCTTGGATAATCATTATTGCCTATGTCCTGGAGGGATACACCATTGGTTATAAATAACCTTTTTTAAAAAAAAAAAAAAACTTGAAAAAATGTTAAGATTAAAAAATTCAAAATAGATTCACAAAAATATTTTTAAAACACAAGAACAGAAAAGTAAATTATTTGCTTATAAAAATGGTAGAAATAAGTTTGGAAATGCATAGATAACAAAAATTCGTAAGATGGATAAAAAAAGTTCAGCAGAAATAGAAGAAACAAGATTGCAAGGACGAATTCCTCTTGCAATATCATAAAGTCATCATTAAATTTTAAGGCTAAAACATTTCAAAGAGATGAGCCATACTTCTTTGCAGAAAAATGAACCATGATAATAAACTGATTCTTTGCAAGAAGGCTAAATTTGATTCCTATAAGAAATATGAATATTCTATAGAAATTTGATCTATGTTTTCCCTACTTTCTTCATGAAACTCAGTTTTAAAGATACAGGCTTTATTTTTTATAGAAAGATTAGCCATTATCTTATACAGAAAAATGAATCTTAATTCTCAGAGTTAATCTTAAATAACTGTAAAAATGAGCCTCTAATTCTATAAAAATATTCTTATTCTCTGAACACGAATCTGAGAAAAAGGAATCGGCATTTAAAGCAAAAATAGAAACAGTTACTTACTACAGAATTTCTGGTCCCTCTTCTTTGTCAAATAACTAATGACAGTTTAAAAAATACACATGTTCTTGTAATTTTGTAGAGGATAATGACCTATGATTTTGGACAGAATTAGAAGACATGATTCATCAGGAGATAGATTAACTATGGTTTGCTGCAGAAAGACAAAGTACTTGACTATTAAAAAAAATGACACTACTTTACAAAACACAAACTTGGTTCTCTACAAAAATTTAAACTTAAAATTATTGATATGATTACTTATAAAAAGATATACCACTATTATATATTTTTATTTTAAGTGGATACCATTATTTTAGTAGATGAGCTGTTTTTTTGTTTTTTTTAAACTGTGTTTATTTCATCTTCTGGTCTGTGCACTCAAGAAAACTTAAAGAAAATGTGCCTTCCAGCAGGATTCAAAACTGCATCAACTTTGCAGGAGAAACCACAATCTGATCCAATTTGCTTTGACCACTTGGATATTGAGAGCTTTACAGTAAAAAAAAGACCCTGTTTGCCTTAAAACACTTTCACTCATACAGTTCTTTGTTTGTGATTCTGAAACACCAGTCCACAAGGTTTGAAGAAGAATGTCCTTCTCTAA
The DNA here is from genome assembly GCA_963932145.1 of Acanthosepion lycidas. Taxonomy (NCBI): domain Eukaryota; kingdom Metazoa; phylum Mollusca; class Cephalopoda; order Sepiida; family Sepiidae; genus Acanthosepion; species Acanthosepion lycidas. The sequence goes on from OZ010572.1 coordinate 135,057,390, forward strand.
GATCTATTTGCTACATTCGCTTGAAGCCATTTTTAATCATTGACCTGAGAAAATGGTTATATACAGTTAACAGTTTAGATATTTCTGAACCAATTTGGTCCCATGCATGACTACCATATGAAAGTCTTGATCTGACAAGGCTGTTTAAGAATATGACTCAAGTTTTTATGTTTATGTTTTGTAGCAACTTGTGATATTGAGCAAAACTACCTCAAGTGTAGCCTATTCTGTGTTCAATTTCTTCATCTCCTATACTAAATTTCTTATAAATGATCCATACATCAAGGGATTTGAAGTGTCTAGCATTTACTAATTCCAACCTTGAATTTTTAGGATGGATTAAGGGTATTTGCCTTCACTGCTTTCTTTCTAATTCTAGATCATAGTTTCTGTTTTATGGCCTATTTAAAAAAAAATGTCTTCATAAATACCTCATGCACTTTGTATATAATGGATGGAAAGAAGAAATTAATTTTTCTTGGAATACATGAAATTAATGACATTTAAGTAAAAAAATAAATGTCATATTTATCTACAAATATCAGTTACAATATTGTCAGTTTTATATATCAAATTTATTTATAATCATAAAAGCAAGGTGTAATAATAATATGTAGAACATATGAGGAGGTAATGTAAAGTTCTCAGCCTAACCCACTTTCTAAAATATGACCTCACTGCTTTTGTCTCTTTTTGGGTGGACAGAAACCTTTTCAGCAGCCACTCACATTTTGATTTTTTTTTTTTTTATCTTCTTTCTTATAAAATCTACTACCAAAAACTTTCAATATTTATTGGATCAGGATGTAGTCTTTTCCCATAGCATAATGGGTCATTCTGGATCTCCCACGGAGTTTATTTGGTTATTTGTCCATCTCTTTTTCATATAAACTGAGACAGGTTAACTGGGTTATATGGTACCCATAGCAAGGAAAAGTCACTGACTTAACATATTATTGAACACCTAAGATAGATTGCCTTTATAAAAGTGAAAGATTATTCATCCATAGCTAAGGAAAGAAGTGGTTTCATGCCTTTTTTAAAGGCATGAGTATAAAGTCAATGCCAACTGCCCTAGCCATAGTTTGAACTCACTTTGCCAATTTCCTTTACTGTGTCATTAATCATTAGGCCACCTGCAACACCTTGTTTGATCAGCTGTCATGGACATGTTTCATGTTGTTCTGCAAATAAAACTTTATCAAAGTTAAATCTCATTCTTCATTCAAATTGCCTATGTGAGCAATTCTCAATTATCTGCCTTTTAAATTTGACGTCACTAAATATCGATTGAAACAAAAGCATCTGAATATTTTCATTATATAATTCAGAATATAGCCATGCCTTTAACTTATACTCAATAATAACAATGCAGTTTGAATTCAGTGTGCATTTTTGAAGTGATTGAAACTATTCCATTATTGGATACAGTATCAATTTATCTGTTTGAAAGAGTTTTTAATACAAAAGTTCACCCACAACAAGGCAAGAGCCACTCATGGTAGAAGGTTGATGAACATAAAAGGAGGCAGAAGGAAGTTATGAGGATAAGGAGGATAGATAGCAGTGAACATGAGGAGGTTGACACAGAAAGTTACTTTTTACATTAAAAATGAATGAATGCTGAGCAAACATTGTTTTGGAAGATTTATTTTCATTTTTATGAATACAACTTGTATCCTTCTTGTGCAACAGAGTTTATAGTTTAATACATTGGAACAGAGATAGGGAGAGAGTGAGATTCATCTGTCTTTTTATCAGGCAATTCTGATCAGTTCTTTCATGATTAGCGCAGTGGACCAACTTGCCTCACTTTCTGGCAAAAGTGTAGAGACAACTGACCTCAAAGCTCCTTTATCCTGGGTTTATATTGTGTTTGGTAAGTGGTCAAGGAGTCTGGTAAGTGCATGTAAGATTGTCTATTTTGGCACAGCCTTTGATCATTTAATTTTGCTTATCTAAGTATCTGGTTTCAGAAACAAAGCTGGTTTAGGAATGTAGGTGTAATGTTAATTAGTTGTTAAGGAAACGATAGGCAGGTGATACTTTTCAGGGGATTTAAGAAATATTTTTATTGCTTTTGTTAAACTTCACCTACTACTACAGACTATTGACTCTTGAGAAGTTAAGATCATAGTGTTCAGTGAAGTATCCACACAGGAGTTTGTTACACAAAGTAACAGTTCTCAGGAGGAAAAAGGTGCCTGGATGGATTTTTCTCTTTAAAATACAGAAGAAATGTGGATTATTCAACTCTATGAATATAGCATGGCATGTCCTAGCTGTAAATATCTGAATTGATGAAACTAAAGAGTGGAACTCATCTGAACATTTTCTATGGAAATAGCAACAGAGTAACAATAAGTTTGCAATATTATGCTTGTGGGTGTTTACTGATACTTAAAAAATTTGATCATTTCTTGAATATTCATGCTAAATAAACTATAGTATCAAAAGGTTTCAGTAGAACTTTATCTCGTGCTAAGTTAAGATATTTGCATCAAGCTTAAAAAGAAATCAGTAATTTTTAAATAAGTTTGTAAGTTCTACCAGTTCAGACCTTTACAGCTAAGATGCACCATGCAATACATACAGGGTAAAACAATTCTCATTGTCTTCATATTCTATTGGTAAAAAGTTCCACTCAGATGGCTTCTTCCCAAGAACAGACTATTGAAAGAAGCTTCTTCATTCACTACACTGTTAACCACTTCTAGTTTAGGGTCAGTGGTTATCAATCATATATATCATCATAATCTGCATATACTCTCTCCTGTTATGTCCATACAAGAAACTCAACAAGTAACCCTCTAACAGGAGTGAATCACGGGCCTTGTACTGAGTGACCATTAAAAGAAAGCAAATCAAGAAAACAATTATGTTTATTTGTAGTTATCACCATATAAAACTCAATGTGCAACACTTTTTTTATATCATCAAAAGAGTCCACTACATAGAGATGGGCAAATCTAGAATCTTCTTGTGACATCGCAGAAGGAGAATTTTATATTAAACTTAATGTGTCATACATACATAACCAGTTTTTTTTGGTTTTTTTTCTTGCTGAGGGATCAATTTTACACAAATCAAGGTGGGTCCTGAATGACAGAGAATCTCTTGTCATAAGGATTTAAGGCAAGCTTTTACAAGGCCAGATGCACTGATACACAACTCATACACTCACAATAGTCCAAGTACACTGAGTGTTTTTTATTTTTTTTATCAAGACACCGTCTCTCGGAAGGTTGCATTTATAATTACTTGTATATACTGTTGGTCTAATGGTTAGCAAATTAAGAAGCAGAGTTTGTATAACTACTCTTGGAGAGAAGTATGAATGCATCTCTTCTTCTCAGCCAGACTGAACTCTTATGCCTTAGTTGGCAACCAGTCTAGAAGAAAAGCAACTCTGAATTTAAAATCTGAAGAAAGTTGTTTAGTGACCTCATCACATAATATGTGCACTAGTTCTCTGTATTCAGTTCTTCCAAAATGTGTGGTTGATTCTGTACAAATCTTCACTACTATAATCAAATCATATGTGTTAGTTTGACACTTTTGTTTAGGGGCTGAACTGTTGGACCCTCATACATCAAAGATCATGAGAGAGTCCATTACTTAGAGACATAAGGAGGCATAATTTGATTACAAATTGCTTTATTTACAGCAGTTAAATAGTATTGGACTGACAGAAGTTGCAATACAATGTTCTTTTTACTGTGTTATGATAACAAAAATATGAAAATCTGTCTATATTTCTGAAATGACGTATTGTGACTATTTACATTATTTACATTGTTCAAACTGTTTGTCCTCATCTTTATTGTCATATTCATGACATTTCAACCATTGTATGCACCAGCCTTCTTCAAGTGATATACATTGGAATTTCAAACCAAATCCTTTACTTAGTCCATGGGTCTAGATTGTTCTAGTTCCACATGTCATGCCTCTTCTGAATATCTCAGTTTCAGTTAATTCCCTTCGGTTTTTTCTCACCACTGCTGTGGCCAGGTATTGAACTCCAAATGCTTTGGTTGTCCCCAAGGAGACATAGCCCAGTGGATAAAAGTGTCAGTTGAAGAAATCCCATCAAAGAGTTGTGAGTTAAATACTTGGCCACAGCAGAGGTGAAAAAAAAAAAACTTGGTGAGTTGAATTATTAAAGGAAATTAACTGAAACTGAGCTATCCATGGCATGTGGAACTAGAACAATTTACCTGGTGGACTAAATAAATAGTTTGGTTCAAAATTCCAACATATATCACCTGAAGAAGGCCGAAGCATAAAATGGTCAAAATGTTGTAAATATAACAATAAAAATGAGGACAACAGTGTAAACAATGTAAAAATACAAACATTTATAATTTGGATCATTATAACAGTAATAGCATAGTAACAAGGTGAAAATACTTCTTTTAATGAAATCTTTGATAAACAATTTCCAAATCTACTTTCAAAATTTATAAATATTATAATTTAAGAAGAAATAAGTCTGCATTTTATACAATGTGTTTCAATAAATGTAAATTTCAATGAAAAGAACAGCTTTGGGTCCTGCAATCTTTTAAATGTGAGACACATGACAAATAAACAGAAACTAAATTCATTTCCTATGTCAGACAGTTTTATAAATGCTTATAAATCACAAGAGAACATATATTTCATCTTGCTGTTGTTCCAAGATAAAGTTCAGTGATATGGTAGTTTATAAACCAATGTATATTTACACACATGCACATATATACAAAGGGATTTGGTTACAGCTTGGTTTCTTTTGAGCAAATATTAAGAGAGAATCAATAAGAGACATTTGATGTGGCATGACAAACTGGAAGACCAAGTGTGGAAAAAGATACTTTCTGGTATAAAAATCAAAGATTTATTTACTTAAGATTTAAGAATTCTTTACATATTTATTAAATTGACAGCTATAAAATATATTATTATTTTTTTAATGCCATGTTCTCTCAGGATATAAGAAATCATGGCCCTCTACAACTTAACCTTTTTTTATTATCTTTGAATTACCATGACTTTTGGGGAAATATACTGCAGTGGCTTCTTGTTGCTTTCTCCGCAGTTCAGAGATTTCTTTCTCTAAGACTGGCTGTGAACTTATCTTTTTTTTTAATGCCTTTTCCTTTCTTGATGTAAGAGTTCAGGATTCTTAACCAATTACTTTTTTATCATCTTTGAATTACTATGACTTCTTGGAAAAGTTGGTGGAATGGTTTTTCCATTCTCTTCTCGACAATTTTTAATTCAATCATCATTCTCCTAAACCGGCTACCACTCAAGGCCACAGGATCTATTCTACCTAATATTTAATCCATACCTAGAGGGAGAATAGATGTATTCCTGCTTTTCTGATATTCATTAATGAATGCCACAAATTAAGCTGGTATTTGAATTCCACTTGTCAATTCTGCATTCAGCACCAATAACCATTACACTACCCACACACAAAATATATAAGTAAAAATAAAATGAGAAAATGTAACATCAAAAAGTATCTCAATAATCACAAGACAATGATGATGTCCATTTATGACTGTAAAAATATTATTTTTATTACTAGTGGGACCCATGGAAATTTCATGAGTACTTACGAACTAAGGTTATCTATTACATCATACCTTCTGTATCTTCTCATTCTCTTCCTTATCCCACTACTTGAACCCATGGGAATTTCAAGGTTGTTAACAACCAAGATTATCCATTATTTCATACTTCTGTTCTTCTCTCACTCTTTGCCTGTATCTTCTCATTCTCTTTCTTATCCCACTACTTGAACCCATGGGAATTTCAAGGATGTTAACAACTAAGATTATCCATTAATCCATACTTCTGTTCTTCTCTCACTCTTTGCCTGTATCTCCTCATTCTCTTCCTTATCCCACTACTTGAACCCATGGGAATTTCAAGGGTGTTAACAACCAAGACTATCCATTATTTCATACTTCTATTCTTCTCTCACTCTTTGCCTGTATCTTCTCATTCTCTTCCTTATCCCACTACTTGAACCCATGGGAATTTCAAGGGTGTTAACAACTAAGATTATCCATTATTTCATACTTCTGTTCTTCACTTACTCTTTGCCTGTATCTTCTCATTCTCTTCTCTGTCCCACTAGAGACCCAAGCATAAATCTGACCAATATTTGTCTACAGATTCACATGTAATAAAAAAAACCGAACAAATTTTAATATGAAAAAAAACAAGGCTTGATACTTTCTAAAATCTAGAAGCCCATCAACTTAATTTACTCTCTTATCTAACTTAAGGTGTTGTGAATGGCTCATGATCGCTATTACTCATATACCCAACTATTTTATTAAATTTAAATGAGTTAATTTTGTTTTTAAATTTTTATGTTCTCTAGATACTTGATTCTTTCATTTCCGTTAGTATTATAAAGTATTATGCACTCCAAGATATTGCAACAGACATTTGTGTTTAATGTTCCAAGTTGTTATCTATCAATTCAATTCTGTTGTCACAAGCTTTCTTTGTGCATCATTCATATTGCATATTTTTTCTGTACCAAATTACGTTCTGCTATCTTGGTTAGTCATTTCTTCCAATTCTTTTTTTGTTCTCTATCAACAATTTGTGGTCATCCATGTATGTTTGACAGAGGACTTTTTCATCACGTTTCAAAATTGTGCTTCTTTACAATTTCTCTAGAGTCATACATTCATGAATATTATTATTATTTATTGCAGGAATATAAATTTTATAGCGGTCAAGTCATTTTGCTCAACATCTGAAAGATACCAGTTTCTGGCTGGTAATCTATGCACCATAACAAGCATGGCTTACAAATTTATCAATTCAATTTGGAAATGTATATTATAAAAAAAAAGAGATGCATCTCTGTCCCTCACACACTGTCTGCATGTGACTTTGCATGCACGTGTGGAATGTATAGGCATAGGTCTGTGGGGTGTGTGAGTGACTTACATCAGCTTGCACCATTTAGTGCACACACAAACACAAACTCACACACATGTATAGATAATTTGACAGAATTTGAAATAAGACATTGGAATAATACATTACTCTTCCACCCAGTCTGGACAACACAAGACTGAGCAATAAAATTATAAAGTTGAAGAAAGAAAGAAAGAAAGAAAAAAAGAAAGAAAGAAAGAAAAAACAAACTTATCAACAGCTTCATTACCATCAAAATGTCTCTTTGCTTAGTTGTGTGTATGACTGTGAAATAAAATTTAAAAATAAATAACTAACTTTTCTTTCTCTTCTTACTTCCAGTGAGCTTTAGTATCTTATAGTTAATTATTCCACTCAGACAGATATCAATAGATAAAAACAATTTTGGTCTATTCTGTTTAAGGCCATATCACATTTAAACACCAGCCCATGTACAATCACCAAAATTAAGCAATGTTGAACCTAGTCAGTACCTAAATGGGTGACTGCTTGGCAATACCACGTGCTGTAAGCTTGGATGTGCAGTTGGTGTAATGGATAAGAGCTTGGAATTGTTAATTAGAGAGCCAAGTTTCAATTCCATTAGGTTTATTATATTCACTTACAGCAAATACCCTTGAGGAAAGTATGAACCCACTTCCCCCCCAGCTATGGGTTAATTAGTAAGACATGTATAACTAGAAAAACAAAAATAAAAAACCAAGTCTATTCATTTCTATCATGTATCTGTATCAGTCTGTTCATATGTGTACCTAAAACTTGAAAGCATAGAAATGTCCAAAATGTAAATATCCAGTTTATTACTTATGACAATAAAGTGAATTTAGGTTAAACATTTTTAAAAAGAAATTATTTGCCACAAAATGTGAATTCAGGTAAAAATATCAGAAGTGGAATAAAAGAAAAATAGCATGACTAATTTCTCGATGAAAACCTTTTCAGTTTTTTTTAAACAAGACAAAAAAAAAATCATATAATTATAAAATTTAATTGAACTTTTCAAAATTTATTCCCTAATAAATAAAATTAATTTTCAAAATTTTAAATTTATAAAAGTATTTTTTGATCTGTTATTAAATTAATATATAGATGTCACATGCAAATGTGCATATACACAATTCAAATGAAATGGACATCAATATTGCAAAGTCTAATTACCTTTTCTGTCTGCCAACAATTCTTGGATAACAGAAAAAAGTATAAGCTGGCTGTTTGAAGCAACTTTTATCACTCCTTCTGTATTTAAACTGAATATATTTTCTAATAAGTGTAGTATTTTAAATGGAAAAAAGAATTTAGATTTTAAATATGATCATCTTGAGATTGAACTAGTTCAATTCTACTTTTGAAGTTTTAGTTACAAAATATTCAGTTAATTTAATTGCAATTATCATGACTCCAATTTGTAATTATTATTAAAATTATTGTCATTATATTTTATGCTCTTGCATATTCCCACCAGTGGTCTGTGGTTATTGCAGAAAATTGAGTGACAGAAATTTTTCTCAATACTACAACACCTATGTCAGTATTGACAAAAATCAATGCCATTAGTCTGTACATTTTCAACCTTTCCTCATATTCCTAATTCATTCAATTTTGCCTCTAGTTTTAACAAAACTTAGCCTTCTCATTCTGAACTTTTTTTGTAGCTCCCAGGCAAAATCTTGGTTTTATTCCAATTTTTTCCCTTTCTTTCATTTGCACCTTGTGATACAATGACACAGCTACAACCACAATCTGGCAGGTCATACTTTCCTTGCTTAGAACAATCAAATCTGGTCTTCTTGATTGGATGAAGGAACTAGTCTGGATCTCAAAATCTCAGAGTATTTTTTTTTTTGTTATGATGATTTATGCTAATACCATTTATCTACATGGTAGAAAACAACTCATTTGTAGAGTTCCTTGTGCATGATTTTCTGGTTTTGTTTTTAATCCTTTTAAGCCTCTTCTATTATTATCATCATCATTATTGCTATTTTTTTATTCTTGCAGATTATTATTATATTAATAACATTACTCAGCCTATCAAAATTATGACTTCTATTACAGAAAATACTTTGACTAGAGCCATTTTGGCAAAGAAAGGAAGGAAACAAGATGGAGAATATTAAAAGAGAAGTTTTCTTCAGATCAGGATTTATTTATTTTCCTCTTTAAAAAACAGTTGCTTTTTTTATTTGAGTTTTTAAAGAGAAATAGTCTCCCATTCCAGAGAACTTTTTATCAGATCATGTTAAATTCCTGCTCTTATAAAAGTCTGAATTCCTTCTTTCAGGCCATTTCTCTGTGCATTACATTAACGGATTCTTTATTCACATATGTATAATTGTTACCAAAAGTCTTTTTGTACCAGTTGTGAAGAATAACTTTAAAAATCTATCTAAATGAACAAATTAGGTAGATTCACATTATAGCCAGATACATTATTAATTAATAAATTTCAGACAAAATAAAAAACACTTTTTATTGAAAATTATTAATAAAATATACCTTCATGAGTGAATACCAACTTAATAATATTAAATGAAACTTAATTTACTTAAAATTTACACATCATTTAAAACATGTTAGCCTACAAAGATTTAGCTTTTAGACATTTATAGATATTAAGTCATTAGAAGTTTTATACTCCAATTAATAAACTTTCAAATAGAATTTAACATTTTTTATAAATATTTGGGCATATCCCTGTGTTTACTACTTGGTGTATGCTTTTAGTATAAATAGGAGGCAACATATCAAGTCATCAGAAAAACAATCTTCCATTTCTTTAATCTATATCTGATCACATGAAAACTGTCTTCAAAAGATGAAATTGGACACAAAACATTCTTCATAAAACTCATGAATATAATTTTTTTTTTTATTACACTTTATCTTCTTTTCTTCGTGGACATAATGGATATTTTGACAAGGCCAAATCTTTTCCTGTTCAACCTTCCACATTTTGATTCCCATCTTTTCATTTCCTTCTCTTCATTGACATTGATGCTATTACTACTAATACAGTTTTTTGGGTTTTTTTTCTTTTTCTTACTCAATTTATCTGTTAGGTGGAGACTGTTTATAGCCAAGTGACACCAGGGATTCAATAGTTCCAACGTTTTTTTCAATTTCTATACTGTTTATCAGGTTGTGGCAAAAGTTCCCAGTGACACAATGTTCAAATTTTAAAGATCCCACAAGTATCTTTGAAGTTTACATTGCTGTTTACAGCTTGTGTAATTCATCAGTTGTAGTAAGTTTGTCATAAGAAAAAAATTCTGAAGCTAACAAAAAGGGTTTAACATGAACTTATGGAAAAGAACAGTGGTCAGCATTTAAACAGTTGTTCTCCTTTTGTTCAACAAAGAAAAAGTCATTTTTGGATAAGACAGTCACTGTTAATAAAAGAAAATGAATTTATTACAAGAATCCTTTTTTTGCAAGGGATGTGGGTAATTACAAATTACAAGAAGCTAGATAAACAGCTAATGTAAAATACTATATTAATTTTTGTCACATGGCCACACTTAGTCTTAATCCAGCAGATAATCATGGAGCTGGATAAAAAATTTTACCACATGTGGGATATTTTAAAACACTCACTTCTTATGCAGTAGACATTGTATCATTCAAGATACTGAAAACTTTGTTAAAGAATTCAAACCAAAATTGTTCTTTTTAAGATGAAATACACAATTTACCTGAAAGGTGTTGTAAGGCCATAGAAAATATTTTGATGATTGAATAATTATGTTATAGATTCACTTAATTTTGTCAAAAAAAACTGCTGGTAATGGTTGCCTCAATCAAATTTGGTATCAATAAATTTTTATTTATTTTTCTTTCTAATTTTATATCATACTATTTAGCAATGATAGATTTTAGAAGCATTTCCACTGTACCAATGATTATGGATAGTTTGGTTTATTCTTATTTAACAATTCTTGAAACACTCAAACAAACAACATTTTGTATCATATTTTTTAAGATAAATTATCTATTTCCATAGATTTTTGCAATCTTAATTCATTAATGCCTACTATAAAATCCAGTATTGATCCTAAAAATTAAAATTAAAATCTGGTATTAATTATAGGTCTTTAAAAAATCTGTTATTGTTGGTTTTTGAATGCAAGAGAGATGGATGAAAGCAACGAGATAGTGAAAAGACAAAACTTACTAAGAGCTACAAAGAATAAAAAGCTGTGGAGAGCAATGATCAACTACATCTTGAAGGAACACAATTTATAGAACATGAATCTGGTATTAATTATAAGTTTCTATTTATAATTCATTCACATCCAGCATCTCCAAAATGGAATGGTAGACATTAACAGATTAATATATAGCATTAAAATTTTTTAATATACTTTCAAAAAGTCTGATTAAATTATATCTAGTAACCTTTCTTCATTATTTTAAAAACAATATATATACTGATAATAATATATAATAAGTCCTGATATAAGAAAACTATCTCATACAAATTATCTCTGCTTAATATTAAGAGAAAGTCTAAATTGTTAAATCTAAACTTTCATATAGATGCCATGCATGGCTCCAAACCTACTCAGATATAGCAAAACTGTCAGCCACATTCTCAGATCAATGGTTAAAAATAGCCTTTAGGTCTTGGCAGAGACTCTTCTTCAAATATTGTGGACTGGGGTTACAGAATCACAAACAAAGAACTGTACTAGATAAGATAGATCACATCACTTGAGAACTTCCACCAGTAGCCAAAGCTCACATATATATGACATGTAACTTGAAGAGAAAATAATGACATAATCAAGATGTTGACATTCCACGCCACTTCAAATAAAAGGTTAGGAAGGAAACCACCATCAATACTGGAAAGAGTGATAACAGCTACTGAACTTGAGAAGAGAAAATAGTGACATAATCAAGATGTTGATATTCCACACTACTTCAAACAAAAAGTTAGGAAGGAAACCTCTATCAATACTGGAAATAGTGATAACAACTACTGGGCTTGAAAATAGAAAATAATGATATAATCAAGATGTTGATACTCCACAAGACTTCAAATAAAAGGTTAGGAAGGAAACCCCCATCAATACTGGAAAGAGTGATAACAGCAACTGCACTTGAGAAACCTGTTTTCTTGAAAAATTATTTGTTGTAACCTAGGGAAGGTTACTGAATAGAATAATCACATGAAGGTTGGTAATGAATGAGAATACTTAGGACAAGAACAACACATATAAGATTCACCAGCAGCGCATAGAAGTAGTAGTCAACTGCTAGAAGTGAGTCAAGTGAATTCCACAATGAATCTCCAACTGCAGGCCAACATACAGAATTTATTACTGTATTTATGTGAATGCGGACATACCCATTATCATCCGTAGGTATGCTACAACATTGTTTTAAGAGAAAGATTTTATAAATTTCAACTTAAAGTAGTAACAGCTGATAAGACAGTAAGTGTGGAATGTTTCCTTATAAAGAAACAGCTGATATTACTATTATTACTTTACAATATTTTACTATTCTTCTTCTTAAATGAATACTAACTCTGTTTAAAAAAAACAAGTTTGAACATGATACATTACTTTTTTGAGAATATTTTTAACTTTATTTGTCCATGAACAATATTGTCTAATATTGGTCAGGTGGGCACTGTGGAATAATGGATGGTTGCTCAGACTGAGGATTCTGAGAGTCAAGTCCAAATTCCAGTCAAGTTTATTACATTCAATACATGCAAATACCTCTAGAAAAGGCATGGATCCATCTCTTCTCCCTCCAGCTATGGGTAAATAGCAGGACCGACTGGGTTTTATAGCCAATGGTGGTAATGGTCTATGAGAATGACAACTCTGAATTCAAAACCTCTGACTATGTTTTAAATACTCACCAACCTGCAATTAGCCAAGCATGGGTACACCCCCCCGAAGACATGGTCAGTCATGGAGGGGTTCTTCCAACAGGAGTGAGAAGCCCCTGGATTTGGATTAGCTTGAAAAATAAATAAATAAATAAAAGCACATTTCAGTCTTGGCAATAACCTTTAAGCAAAACAATTAATGCATCATTACGTTATGAAATGAAGTATAAAGGAGCAGATAAATCAAAAATAAGTCAAGAAGCTGTTAACTGGTTGAACTTCTAAATAACTCAGGAGAAACTCATTTTTTTTCTTGACTTCTGCTCTTTAGTTCAATAAAGTAGATGTGAGATTGAATCTTAACCTTAAAACTTTAAATAAACTTAGAAATCATAAACTCGCTTTCCATACTAGCCTTAACCTTTAAGCAAAGGAATCCATCCAGAATTAACTTTCTCTTGAAAAAAAAATCATGAATATATTTGGATATCTATGAAATTATTTTTATTAGAAAAGAAACTAAACAATATATTTACATGCATTTATATATTAGCATCATTTAATATATGTTAGAAAGAATATTGAAAAATTCTCAGCCTGCCCAAAAAGGAATTTCAAAAAACAAATTTAATATTTGGGCATTTTGTTATAATTTGGGAACTGAGTCAGTCCAAAAACTTTTCAGGAATCCCTCAAATACAGTGGGGGGAAATAAATATTCGTACACTTGAAAAATTGTATTTTTATAAATGTAAAAGTCTTAAATAAAACAAATCTCGGCACATTTTATGTATAAAGACACATACTATTAAAAAAGAGCACCATTAAATATCAAGAATTTGAAGACAATATGCCAAGAAGAATGGGACAAAATACCACTCAATGTGTGCAAATCATTAGTTGAGACGTACAGGAATAGACTGATAGGTGTTGAACTCAATGAAGGATATTCCACAAAGTATTAAATTAAGTTAATATGCTTTTTTTGATTTGTACGAATACTTTTTTCATCAGTTAAAATGAAAAAATTGCATTAATTTCTGTTATAATAAATAATATACTAAGTTTATTACTATTTTTAATAAAATGTATCTTTACACATAAAATGTATCAAGATTTGTTTAGGTTAAGGCTTTTTCATTTATAAAAATACAATTTTTCATGTGTACGAATATTTATTTCCCCCTACTGTGTGTGTATATATATATATATATATAAAACATAAGAGATTTTCATATTATGCACTCAACAGTGAGATCAATTTGTTAATAATTGTTCAACAATAGGTGAGTCTATTGTTATGCACAGAGGAACAAACAGATAAAGCCACAATGTTCATAACTGGTTGGTTTTCTAAATAATACAAATTAATTTTTTTCAACTTATTTTCTTTAAATTACAGTTTTTTATTCATAGTTCAAGAATGCATAAGGTTAACTTTAATCTTAACTTTACATCCTTAAGTAAAACAGAAAATTAGCCGATTTCTTATGAAACATTAGTTAACAGGTAAAATTTTATGAAAAGTATTAAAATATGTTCAGTTCTTAACATAAAATTTATTGTGTATTAATATAAAGGTAGGTTTAAAAAAAGAAAACAATCCTTGTTCTTTAATTAAAACTAATAGTAGGAGCAAATAAAGTATACCAAAATAGTCACACAATTTCAGGATTCAACTTCTTCCACCTATATTGTAGCGACATGTCTGACTGCAATAGACGTCTCTTTGTCTCTGCCCGTAATGAGTATAAGTGTGTCGTCAATAAAGCAAAGTCACTATTTGCTGCTTGAATGAAAGAACGTATTGCATCTCGCAAATTCGGCTCCAAGGACTATTGGCATCTCTGCAAGAGCATACTTAACAATAGCAAACCCTTTTATACCTCCTTTGTTCAACCAGTCCGAGGTTGTGACCTCTTCTGCTGACAAGGCTGAATGCTTTGCTCAAAAATCCCCATTCAATTCAACGCTCAACTCTTCCAGTGTACCGACACCCAATTTCCCTCTTAGAACTGAGGCTCTATTGAGCGTGTTGCACATAACCCCATCATCAGTATTGGGCATTATCTCTAATTTAGACCCCCACAAGGCTAGTGGTGGAGATGGGATACCAGCCATTGTCCTGAAAAAATGTGCACCTGAACTGGCCCTGCCCTCTCTAAATTATATAATTACTGCCTCAATGAATCTTGTTTTCCAGACTGTTGGAAGTCCTCATCCATTGTTCCTGTCTTTAAGAACTCTGGTGACCCTTCTGACCCTTCTAATTACTGTCCTATCAGTCTCCTACCCCTCTTTGGCAAAGTCTTCGAAGCTTTAATCCACCACCAAAGTGGTTAAGCACTTTACATCTCATGATCTGCTCTCCAACAATATGGTTTCCACTTTGCCCATTCTACAGCTGATGTGCTCACAGCCATCACTGAAATTGTTTACCAAGCTTTTCATAATAACGGAGAAGCTTGTGCCATGGCTCTAGATATCTCCAAAGCATTTGATAGGGTTTGGCATGCTGGCCTTCTTTGCAAGCTTCAGGATTATGGAATTTCAGGTCGATCGTTTGGCTTAATACAATCATTCCTGTCAAACCGTGTATCGAAGGTCGTTCTCAATGTATTCTCCTATCCCATGAATGCAGGTGTTCCCCAAGGCTCCATCCTAGGCCCTACTCTGTTCCTTATCTTCATCAACAATCTTCCTGACGTCATAGATTCCCAAGTAGGCATCTACACGGATGACACAATTTACTCCTGCCTCAAAAACAAATCTAGTGTCCCAGACAAAACTAACCAGGTTGTTCGTCTCAAAAAGGACCTCCAATCAGTTGTGAACTTGGGCAGGAATTGGCTGGTTAACTTTAATGTCTCAAAAACAAAACTGCTCTCTATTACTCACAACAGAGAACCATCCTTACCTCCCATTAGAATGTCTGACGCTCAACTTGTCGAGAGCACATCTTTGCAACTACTCAGTCTCAAAATGACTGCTGATCCAAGATGGAACAAATACATTGAGTCAATAACTTTGTCCACTGCGAAGAAAGTTGGATCCCTGTGCTGTGCCAGAAAATTATTCTCGCTGGAGTTGATCCTTCAAATCCACCCTTGCATGGAGTATTGCTGCCATATATGATCTGGAGCCCATTCTTTTTGTCTCAAGGTTCTTGATAAAATGCAGAGATGGATATGCAATGTAATTAGCCCTGATCTGGCATCTCATCTGCAGTCGCTCTCTCATAGACATGCCGTCGCCTCCCTCTGTCTTTTTTACAAATATGTTCATGATAACTGCTCAGAGGAGCTCCTTTCGCTGGTTCCCAGACTTCATGAATTTAAGCATTCTACTAGGCTGGCATCTCGCTCTCACCCTTTCACTGTTGAAAATATTAAATGTAACCATCTCTTCTATTCTAATAGCTTCAAGTCTCACACCTCTCACCTGTGGAACTCCCTCCCCTTTTCCTGTTAGCTATAATCTCCAACTATTCAAATGTAATGTCAATCGACGTCCCCAGATGTCTTGATCTATCCTCTATCCTTCTGTTCATCCTTTCCTCTACCATTCCTATTTGCTCTCGCTCCAACTCTCTGTAACCACTTGCATGCTAATGGCTTCCCGCCTTGCTTGGGGTGAAATGCTTAAAAAAAAAAATCCGATCCTTACAACAGTCAGTCAAAGGGTAATGTCAGTTGTTCTTTAATTACAACACATTCAATAGTAGAAGCAAACAAAGCATTCTGAAATGAACACAAGTTGCAGAATTCCAAATATAATCCACAATATTATCCGCTTGCTTCTCAATCGTGTTGTAGTACTACATTTAAATGAGGACATGTATTTCTCTCTTGTCAAAGTTTCTTGGCTACTTTCTTAACTATGTGATAGTACATCTCATTATTATTGGAGAACTTTTTCTTCTGAGTGTCTCATTCATGGGCCCAAATATACAAGCATACTTAACAGTGACTTCAGATTAAATTACAAAGTTCTGTGAAAAACAAGAGACTTGCTTAAATTCTATTCATTTTCTAGTAAATTCAAATAATGCTTTAGATACAGTAAGCTCTAATTAAATGGAACATCAGTGACAAAGAATAACTGCTTAATTAGGCCAATTGTGCAATAACTTTTAAATCAGATTGTCCTTTTTATACAAATCCATCTAAAAAAAACAACTGCTAATATGAATCTGTTTGATTCTGATATGTTTCACTTAAGCAGCATGTGTATTGGATTCAAAATATACTATTTAATTCCAAAAATTTCTCAAAATACAATATTAGACATATGATACACTGATTTATTCAAACTAGTATCCACATTATTTACATTCAGAATTATGCCCTCATCTTTGCTTTTCTACCCTCTAAATTTTAGGTGTTGTCAAACCTGGTAACCTTCAAGGAATTTTGAACCGAACCCTTTATTTAATCTACAGGAATAGACTGTTCTCATTTGGCTGCTCAAGCTTGAAGACATCTTCTTTTTTAATATTGGTCATTGTACATTATTGCAAGCCCTGTTTTCACTCTCTGAGTCTGTACTACCTGGCCCAGGGATTGAACTTACAATTGCTCTGACACCAAATTTACAAAACAGTAATTAATTCTCTAGGCTATTTTCAATCTCAAACTTTGAGTCTTAATCCTAATGTTATTATTTCCTTGCTGACACTGACTTGCCGTGATACTTGACTTCCTTCTCCTGACACTTCTCTTTCTTTTGCTGCCATCCTCTCCATTTTGCATGGTTCTCTTTATTATCTTTCACTTTTTATTAACAATCTACCTGTAGATTAAATAAAGGGCTTAGTTTGAAATTCCCTGAAGACTACTCATATCAACAGATACCTTAAGAAGGCCAGTGGTGCAAGAGCCAAAATATTATGATAACAAAGATGAAGATATTAAATGTAAATAATGATAACTCCTCATACCATACATTCTGACAGAATATGGTATTCAAATCTTGCTTGTTGTAATCTTCTTTGGATGCCAGAATTATTGAAATTTCAAATCAAGCCCTTTATTCAATTCATATGGTTAGATTTCTCATATTTTATTCTCCATGCAAAGAGAGGTTTCATATTACTCAATCCTTCTTAGTTAATTTATTCTTGTGATTTAAAAAAAAATCACAATTGTTATATCCAAAATTTGTTTAGAATACAAGATTAAAAACTGTTTAAGAGATTCTACTGCATTTATCATTTTCAGTTCAGCAAGAAAATAAGTTTGAAAAGAAGTTTGGAGAAAAAAAAATGATTTTAATCCTGAAATTATTCCACAGAGGTTTCCATCTTAAATCTTTCTTTTCATTGGTTACTGACTAATACATGAAATTGTTCTTCTAGTTCCATCTCCCTTCAGGAGGTTGACAATTATGGTTCTCCACAACTTCCTGTCCTTTATAGCTCTTAGTAAATTTTGTCTTTTTGTTATCTCTCCTAATCCCACCAGCCAACCATTTACACTTCCTCTTGCCTTCAATATACCCTGTAAGTGTAACATTTTCCAAGCCCTCTTTCCTTATGTGACATAGAAATTTAAACACTCTTCCTGATGTTAAGTGTAAGTCTCCATTTTGTTTCCATTTTCTCTAAAACTTTGTCATTGCTCACATGTTCAGTTCATGGTATTCTCAATATCCTTCTTTAAAACCACATTTCTGTTGCCTCAAGTCTCTTTGTCATCTGTGAGAAGGTTGTCCAAGATTCACTGCCATATAAAAGGACTGATAAAATCACTATTGGAAAGCAATCACTATTATTTAAAAACAAATTGATACTTTTGGTCTACTTTCAAAAACATCTCTGACTACATACACACATCCATATACATAATCACTTATCATGTAGCATTTAAAAAACCTTGCTAGAAAATGTATATTGATGACTTTCAGTATGCAAAAATTGCTCCAAGTGCCTGAGATAAGCAATTAGGTCTACAATGCTATTTCTTTTTATTGCCATGTCCCTTCAGAATGTAGATATTATTACTCTCCACAGATTTTGCTTTAATATCCATGAATTACAAAATCAATTCTCCATAAAATAGATGCTGTATTGCTATTAGAAAACATAGTAAGAATATTTACATTCGGATTATTGTTCTCATCTTCGTTGTTGTTATCACAATGTTTTTGTCATTGTCTCCTCCGGCTTTCATCAGGTGTATATTGATTTGTTTAATCTACATGGAATTCTAAAATAAACACTTTATTTAATCTACAGAGATAGAATGTTCTCATTCAACTGTCTGTGTATAGGGATATCTCATTTAATTCTTATTAGTACTGCTCAAATATTGCCTGCCCATTTCCATTGAATGCCAGCCCAAGGGATTGAACTCACAATTACTATGTCACCAAATTCATAAAGCAATGCTTTTAATCCATTAGACTATTGTCCTGTAGGACAATTCTCTGTGGTAAATTTGAAGCTTTTAAACTAATATATCTTCTCCATGGTTATAAATTCAGTGTCTTCCTTCACTTATATCAGCTGCAACCCAAGTCTAGTGAGCCCAGTCTACCCTACTATTTTATCCCAGAGATGGAAGTAGATGTGGATTCAACCATTTTCCTAGGACATTAGTGCAAAAGTAAATGCAACAGAGTAGCCCAAAATTTGAACTTGGCTAGCCAATTCCGCTTACTATAAAAATAAGTGTTACACTAAGATTTACAATTATTTGCACAGTGATTGAAAAGTGACATTTTAAATTTTGTTTTAAATTCACACCTAATATATATATTTATCTCAGTGCTCCTGCTATATATATAGAAGAGTTTGCAATGTAATCAGTCTTAATCTGGCATCTCTTCTCCAGTCACTTTCTCACTGGTGTCTTTTTTACAAATATTTTCATAGCAACTGTTCTGATGGGCTTTTTCCCTAGAATCCCAACTACACCCGTGTGCAAATTAATTGAAGCAACCACTTTAGTTTCCTTTTTTTCCACCATACAGTCAGTTTTTAGACCCACTGGAGTATGTTAGCCACATTCAACTTATAATCTCTAGCTGCAGCTCTGTTTCCTATTCTTTCTGCTAATTCTATTACCTTTTATTTAAAATTTGTACTATAACTTGCACGTTTTGATATCATTTTGGTGGTAAAATAAAATGTTATATTTATTAGGAAAACTGCACGGTAATTTTCAACATTATTTTAGCCACTTAGTTTCAATTTTATTTTTAAGGTCAAGGTTGACAAAATTTATAGATGCCTATTATACATAAGGAGAGATATATTTCTTAATTTTTGGATCATTTGTTGGGGTGCATATTATTTGTGGATGCATATTATTTTCGAGAAATTACGGTAATGCATAAATGAGAATAGTACGTAAAAAACAACTACAAAAAATTCTTTAGGTTTCAGACAAGTTATGTCCCTTGGTTATACTTCTTCACAGAAAGTAGCACAGGATCTGATAGACATCTTGTTACTTTCATTTCTTATCGATCTTACCTAATATTGCTTGTGCACCATCATCACTCCCACTCAATCCTAACATCCTACTCTTACCACTACTTCTCTCTACTTTATCTTTATTTCCCACTCATTGCCCAACTTCATTTCATTCATTGCTGGTTTCCACTTTATCAGGCTCTGTCACATTCACCAATTTCCTGCTCAGTCAGGTGCTTCACCAATCCCCATTACGTTTGGCCAGGGTGCTTGAGATGAACATTTATTTGAATGTCTATGGCTGCCAACTGACATTCTCTGCCCAATTGCACAAGAACCCTTCCTTCTCTCAACTCTTTCAATGGCAGATTACCCAATGTCATCCATGACAAATCAAAACAGCTAAGACCAAAAGTTTTCAAAGACTTCACAAGGTGAAGCAAAATATCAGTCTGTCTTTTGATCTAAGAAATATTTCCAGTCTACCACATCAGCTTTTATTGTATAATTATTGCTGGTTACATTGGAACCAAACTAGGTCTGTTCTGTAGTTAAATCTGATAAAATATCTCTTCATGCATGACTGCAATCCTTTAACACTTTTCAAGAAGTGACTTTACTCTCAATAACCAACGAGAATGACATTCTCATCAATATACATCCACAGGTGATCAATTTGAATTCCATATGTTGAATGATAAAATCTCATTTGCTTTCAAAGAACAAAACCCAGGAAGAGTTGGCATAGCAAATGGTTTTGATTTCACAAATATAAAGATTGATTGATTTCATGGCATATCAACTCCTCATGGGTCATTTAATGCAGAAATTTAATTTTCTTGGGAGCTTTAAAGTAATAAGAATATGATAAACATTATTCTGCCTTGACAAGTGAATACATGGTAAATGATACTCAGCTTTTGTGTATATACATATTTGTGTGGGCATGGTTATTAGGGGCAAAGATTGCGTGTTTATGTTGTAGTTTTGTTGAAGTTATATTTTGGAATACAGTTTGATTTCTTTAAGAAATTGTAGGATATTATATGGACCAATGTCATGAAAGTTTTTTCATGATTTTGTTTGGCAGCATATCAATTTCTATGGGCTATTTAATCCTAAAATCAAAATATTTTGACTACAATTTTATGCTTTCATCTACAGATATTTTGTACATAATTTTATACTTTCACAGTTAAAGTATGTTTTTTATATATATAGTTTGTAGATCATAAAATGTATTGTTAGTAATTTTACTATAAAAATGTACTTTATTTTTTTAGTGTTGTTTTGTCATATAAAAATTTTTGCTATAAAAAAATGAATTTTTGATCTTTTTATTATAAAAATGTACTGTTGATTTTTGTTTTGGTGGGGGTCACTATTTTCCCATAGCTGCGACCCTAGCAGGTGCTACCACTCCAGGCCTGGAAACAACAGCAATTAAGAGGTGGTTCCATGCTCATAAGTACCTCCAATCTCTTGATCAGAGGCCTTGCTGCCAGATGTAGTTTATCATCATACCCAGGACACAAATATAATGATAATGCTAATATCATCAGTTTCCTTAAATATTTGGTATTCAATGGCCAAGTAGCCAATAGTTTTTCAAAAAATAGGCTTCTCAATCCAATAACTGTTACTGTTTTTTCCCAGTGATGTAATTTATCTTATCTGGTACAGATATTTGTGATTCTGTAGCACCAGTCCCCAAAGTTTCCAGAAGTATGGTCTTTGCCAAGAGCCACAAGCTGCACTCGGTCAAAGCCATTATTAACTACTGATCTTAGTAAGCAGTTGTATATAGCAGACACTTTAGATATTTATGAACGGTTTTGCTGCCATGCATGTCATCCATATGAAAGTCTTGATCTAATGAGGCTATTTAAGTATATGACTCAAGTTTTCTGGTTAATATTTTGGTTTTGTAGCATTGGGTGGAACTACTTCTATTGCAGCCTATTCTATTTTAAATTAACTTTTCTCTTATACTAAATTTGTTATAATTAATTGATATACCAAAGTATTTGAAGTGTTTGGTATTTATTAATTCCACATCCTAAATTTTTATTATAAGACTCAGGATATATCCCATCACTGTGTTTTATTCCACATCCTGAATTTTTATGATAAGACTCAGGATATATCCCATCACTGTGTTTTATTCCACATCCTGAATTTTTATGATAAGACTCAGGATATATCCCATCACTGTGTTTTATTCCAATTCCAGATCAAAGTTTCTGTTTTGGAAATATTTATCTTGAATCTGATTTCTTGGGAGACTTGGCAGAGGATGTTGATTTTTTGTTCAAGATCATCCTTATCCCAACTATGAATACCTATGTCATCAGCATACCACCCCCAGGAGGAGAAGCATTATTGCTGACTTCTTTTAATTGATTCATTTGGGATGTAATAAATTAACAATCAAATAAGTATATTCTATCAAAGACTGTTTTTTTTTCCTTCCTACTTTTTTTAAATATTTTGAAAGTTTTCAAAATGTGATTAAATAAACCATGCACATTTTTATTCTCTGTAGCTTTTTCTCCACAGATCCAACATCAGAAACCTATCACTATTCTATTGATATTTCAATAGCAAATGTTCAGATAAGTGCTAAGCTTTTTTTTCCAATCATTCAGACCTTAGGACAGGACTTGCTATGTTCATGGAAGTGAATCACACACATTTCCACCATGTTCCAAATATAAGGAGAACGTTTCACTCAACATTTTCTCCAAAACTGCTACTTTGTGGAACAGACTACCACATAGGCATTTCCCTGAAAACTACAATCTTCCCTCTTCAAGTCATGGGTCAATCATTATCTATCCCCCTTTTCCTCATAATATTTATTTCCTACTAAAAACTCTTTCATTCATATCACTCACCTGATTCATCAGAACCATTTTAACAGTAACCTTCTACCTTGGGTGGCTTTCAAGTCTTTCGATGAACATCAGTATTTAAAAAAATCTTCCTTAAATTTATATATCATTTTTATTTGTACTCACTTAAATCTGCCTCTATTCAACATCAAACCACTTCCTTTATAGAAGTTATATTATAATAATTTGAAAATGGTAATTATTAATAAGCTTAATTATTATCAAAGTATAATCACTGGCCTGGCACAGTGGCTGATGGAAGAGATTGCAGATGTCAAGAGTTTTCATCTGTTTCTTCTTATTAAAAAACAACTCTGTAATTAACAATTAATAAAACTGACACTATCTCCCTTAGACTTACTTTTTGTCACTTCTTGTTTAAATAAAATTACCCAGAAACCAATGCTCTTATTAGTCTGGAAATTGTGTTATTCTCTAAATTAAAAAATTCTAACAGTAATGAACTAATAAGATTGTGCTACAATGTCCTATTTTTGAGGAACTATATTAACAAACACAGAAATCACGTCCTTATAAATAGCAGAAACAAAAATTTTGCTATGTACAATTTACATAAATATATCTTCTTCGTAGGCAGCCAGTGCTGGTTCAAAACAATGAAGATATATAAAAAAAATACTTGAAGCAGTTGTTCTCCCAAAGGCTACTTCCTGAGGTCAGACCTGTCTAAAAAGCATCTTCATAAATTGGGTATATTTTATGATTAGTCAAGAAAACTTTTATTATAGAAATATTTATTTGATAAACAAGCACAATATATCACCAATTTTCTCATACATTATGTTCCAGAATCATACTTCATTATCTATTTTGCCAGACCAACAGATAATAATTCAACTCTGACTCACTAATTATGAACATTTCATATCTTTAAGCATTAGGATTATTAAAAATTTAAATATTTTTACATTAAATTCTTTGATAAATATCTCAAAAGGCTTGCCAGAATTTACCACATCTAACATCTTCACAAATAATGAGGGATATTTAGCCAACACAGAGTATAGTATTCCTTGATTTGGATTTCTGATAACAGATGTACAGTTTAGTGCTAAGTATGTTGCACCCTACATACAGATTGTTGTTATAAAGCAGTTCAGTTCTAGGATGGGTTGACTAATAAACTTTCCAGTAGGCTTAAAGCTATGTGGTGAACTTGGAATTTTTCCAGATTAAGAGATTCTGGAATAATCAGTGTCTACTTGTACATCACTTGTTTTCTTTCAGATTACATATATTCTTAATTTAATTTTGTTAGAATTGTAAACATAAACTGAAGCAATCTTCAAATGGTTCCTGTAGTTTGAATGAAGAAAGAAAAGAAAATGGAATGGTGGAGGGGAGAGAAGAAGCAGCAACAGGAAGCAATTTCTTTTATAGAAAGATATTGTGGGAAGAGAGAATTCCAGGAAGGAAGAAAAGCTATAAAGCTCCTCCAAAAATAGGAGTTGGCATCTTTATCTTGTTCATTTTGTACAAGAAATGTTGTGAGAAGGAACAAGATTTAAGAGAAAGATGAGAGAGATCTGATCCTAGAACTTTTTTTTTATTCTTTGAACCACAAACTATTTTGGTAATATGGAGTCTGGAATGGTGAGATTGGGTAGAGATATGATACCACCATTTAGCAGAGATGATATAGTCACATGGATAAAGAAAGTGAAATTGGTACCAAGCTTCAAAAACTGTCAGAATTTGCTAGTTTCATTCCACTTTTTGTGCAAGGAGAAGCACTTTCCCTCTACCTTGAAATGAGTGACAAGGATCAGTTGGATGAGGACATGATAGAAACCAAACTGAAGAAAGCGTTCACTGAAGGGCCTTTTCAAGCTAAAACTCATGAGAGTGAAATGTATTGGGGAATTAGTGGACGTCTATGCCAATAATGTCAAAAGGTTGGCAGGGCTGACAAGACATCTAGCGAGAAGACTGGATCAGACGGTGAAACTAGCTTTTATGACTGGTTTCCCAGATGACATATCTGTGGTGGTGCAATAAGTGTAAAAAATATGGATCTCTGTGAAATAATACCAACCACAAGGGTCTTGGTCAGCAAAACTTCAGAAACCTAGAACAGTGGCAGCAATTGCACAAAGTATGGTGCTAAAAGAAAACAATGGTCATATGGAATCATTGAGCTTTAAGTGTTATCGATATCAGGGATTGACATAGTCGAATGAGAACAATCTGTCCCCCATAGACTAAATAACAGATTCAGTTCAAAATTTCCTGATGGTTCAAATAGTACTGTAACCTTATCAAATGATTTTAAGAAATATTATTATACAATTTATTGTTTTTTTGTTTTGATCAACTCTTGAAATTGGCTCTTGAATTATTTACTTTAACCTTTTTTCTGAATAACCATTTGATATAATGAATACTATAATCAGAAAATACTGATTCATCTTGAACAAAAATAAAACAAAGAGAAATTTGTTATTTACTATATTCTAACTTAGACTCTTTTTGTTTCAATATTCAGAGATTTTGTAAAGCTGAAAAACTATTTATGCTGAGATCAAGAGAAATTGTCAGCAGAGAAGGAAGACTCTGCGTATTTGTTTTTCAGAGTAACCTTCTCATCTTTGGAATGTCTTTCATTGCTCTATTTCAATTGGGTCAATCTCCAATAATCTTCTGGCATTATGACAGTTGAAAAATCTTGGTGTGGTGTGTGAGGAGAGATGGGAACTGAATCATTTGAAATGTAGTGATGAAAAGAACAACAAAGAAGTGGATTTTAGACTGAAGAAATCATTGAATTGGATAATCTTTGTAGATGGCATATACAAAAAAACACAAGAATGAATGACTATCTTCAAGATATTCATAAAAAGTGCCTGCCGCCGCCCCCCACCACCACCACCAAAACAAACTGTTTCACTCTTTTGCTATTTAAACATACAGAAATCTTTTATTTTTATAGACTCTTACAAAATTTCCTCTTACATTCTTAGAATTCTTTTTGAATATTATCTAAGTGTTACTATTAGTTGTGGGAAAATAACAATGGTGGAGTTTAGAAACAAAATCCAAAATTAGGAGTCATAAATCAACTATTCATAGATCCGTCTCACATGTCCAAAGTAAAAAAAAATACCAGATATATGGAGTGAGTCCTGATAAAATTAAAATATCTAAACAAAAATAATTAAAATAAGGTATTTGCTCTTTCCTTTAAGACACTTATCTCTTTCTTTCTTTCTCTCTCTAAAATAAAAAGAGGAAGAAGAAGAAAAGACTGAACCCAGCTGAAGAATGCCAGGAGACTCCACACATAAGTCCCATTATAAAAAAATAAATAAAGAAAGAAAATAAGAACACCAATAAATAAAATATATTTTGGCCAATCAAACAAATTAACACAAATATACGTTGATGATATTCTTATGTTAATTAAAAATACAGATCACACCACAAACTCGCTTTCATGACACTTGACACTACATTTGAATGAAAACTCTAACATTTTTAGGAATTTAAAACAACATGCCTGCCTGCATACACAATTCCGTAAAATACTTGTCGAAAACACAATTATACTTCGACATGAAAACAATAGACAAAAACTAAAAATCCTTGAAGCATTATACATCAAACAGTTGAAACCCAACCTAAACAAAATCAATTATGGCATCTCCACAAATATTCTTAAATGTCTATAATTGGTAACAGAAGCCATTGGTTTAGACCAATGGCTTTCGATTCATACTTCTACAATTCACTCGTGTGGTCATGTGTGACGTCATGAGATGCGGTGCTATTTTCGCTTCTAGCGTCTTATATGCACGTGTTTATCGTTGCTTAGAAATCTTCATTGTAAACATTGACAGATTATCATCACTGTCTTGTCTGTATATTGTTTAATATGTTGTAATTGACATCTTTGATAATGGCTTAAGTAAGCCGAAAGCTTAGATTATATTAAAAAAATATGGATCACTATTGTGAATTTCTTTCTTCTTTCAATGGTAATGTTATTAAACTTATCACAAGTTACGAAAAAAGTTTACATAAAATAAATCGACAACACTTGTCTATATTATTTAATGAAACGTGTATGAATGAAAAGATGCTGCCAAAATACACACTATATATATATATATATATATATATATATATATATATATATATATATATATGAATGTAATAAGAATGAAAATAATATATAAATTCTAATGTTCACAGTATTAATTCACAAGAGGGCTCAATACTTTTTTTTTTATTATAATTTTTTTATAGACAAAAATAATTTACTCACAACAAAGATGCAACTTTGTTTGGGTGCATTTAGTTGCACCTTGACTGATAAGAACTAAAATTTTGGTTCTCACCAGTCACGATACAACTAAATGCACCAAAACAAAGTTGTATCTTTGTCATCAGTAAATTATTTTTGTCTATATGAAAAAATTATAATAAAAAATAATGTGTATATATATATATATGAATGATGTGTGGTTAATATAATTGTTATCAGTGTGGAAAGAGAAAGCAGGTCAATTCAATTTCACTCATTCTAATGACCTTGAAAATCCTTCTATCTATGGATTAAATAGCAGACTGGTATTTTTTCCTTGGGTGCCAACCAGTTTAAGGAGAGGAAAATTCTAATCAGTGTGTTAGTTTAAACTGTCATAATAAAAAATGAAAAGGGATAATCAGTGATTTCATGGT
Source organism: Acanthosepion lycidas (assembly GCA_963932145.1). NCBI lineage: Eukaryota > Metazoa > Mollusca > Cephalopoda > Sepiida > Sepiidae > Acanthosepion > Acanthosepion lycidas. Next base: position 135,085,204 of record OZ010572.1, read on the forward strand.
GCACCTTTTCTCTATAAACAGTATTTGCAGAACATGTAGCTAGTTTTACAAAAGCTCCCATGATTTACATCAATTTGTCTTTGCAGGTAGTCTCACAGTTCAGTTTTAAACTTAACTGTTGGGCCCTTATATATCAAAATCAATAGGAGAGTCCACTATATATATATATATATATATATATAAAATTATTTTATGCATTATATTAGTGGATAACCATACTTAAGTAGACAGCCCATTTTTTTAAACAGTGTGTATTGGTCTACCAACCTGTGAATTCAAGAAAACTTTTAAAAAATGTGCACTCTGGCAGGGTTCGAACATATGTCCTCCAATATAGAAGAAATCAATGTCTAATCCAGTGTGCTTTACTCCACTCAGCAAGCAACGAGTATCACAGCCCAGCAAGATGCATACACACACATTATATATTAGGAGTACTTCATTAAGAAAGATTTAATTAAAGACCACAGACAAAGTTTGTTTAATGTTGTTAATCAACAGAGTCTAAGATCATATATATATATATATATATATATATATATGCAGGAGTCCTTTATTAATACGAATTTAATTAAAGGCCACAGATAATGTTTTCTTAATGTTTCTTGTTTGCATGCACACATGAGAACACATGTCTGGATCTAATGAATATAAATATTGTCCAAACATTCATGATTAAATGCTTTCAGCCAGATTTCTGGTCATTGTCAAGAACAACAAAATCCTCAGTATCATAGCATATGCTGTTTATGTGTTATGTGATGATAAACAAGTTAAATTCTTCATTGATATATGCCTAACATTAAATACATTTAAAATCTCAGTCTACAAACTGAAGATCTTAATTACATTGGGATTTCTTAATTTTATATGAAAGTGGGTCAAAAAGTCTGCAGCTTGATATAGTTATTAATTGAATTTTGATCTGAAATTGTCACTAACATTTTCAATCAATAGAGTAATGTTAGGTTAAGTGCATTAACAAAGAAGGAAATATGTAAAAAACCAAATACTTGTAGTGGAAATCAATTTTTTTTTTCATCTTTAGGCTGTGAACTTAGATGTACTTCTGTATATATATTATGATTATTAAAACCTTTGGGGTTCTCAGCAATGAGAAGTGCATACTAGCATATAATTCTTGAGGAATGCTTGTTTATATCACAGCACTGTATCTTACCCAAGCTTCTGACATTGCTAATTGGACACTGGAGGACTAACATGTAAATTAAGGCACTGTGACCACTCTGGTGGAGCTTCTGCTCCTATATCCCATGGAAACAAAAGAATCCCAAATTAACCAACTATCATGGTGTCAACAGGACCACCATGAAGGATCCTCTGCCCCCATATCCCATGGAAGCTGAAAAACACTGACCTGTTGGATATGCATATAGTACCCCTACATTGAATGTGGATGTGATCTGTGCCAGTGTCACATGCCTGTTACCACAGACAATTGTGACCAGACACCATGAGTCATGATCATTAAGGATCTGTGGTTAGCAGTAATGACTTCCATCAGATATTCTTCCTACACAGATAACACCATAGATTAAGGTATGTCAAATGTCCCCACAATTTCAAAAATAGAATGTCCCATTTGTCTGGCATCCACTGTTGTGCTCTGTTCAAACTTCAATATTTCATGCCATCTTGCCTGGATCACCTAATGTGAAAGCAGAATTGATATAGGTTTGAACATTTCCATAACACCACCTAATTTTATGTTTACATACTGCTTTCCATTGACTTTTAGCACATCAGTATAACTGCTTTTTACATCAACTTTACTCAGATGTATTTGCCACTATTAGACCATGATTATTTCAAGATTATCCTCCTGGTCATTGGCAGCAATCAAGAATAACTCAGACAAAATCTTGGTCATTAACCATTGCCTGTGTTTTTGAAAATAGAGATATTCTTGTTCTGATGGATTAAGGCAAAATTACTCCAAGTTGGTTTTATGATTTATCATGAAGTCTCTCAGCTCCAATCAAAATGTCCTTTTTATATGTTTTACAGTGTTTTGGGGTCTTTCTCGCTGTGTGTTTGAATTGAATCCAGCATCGCCACTGCTGTATCCTTAAAGAGGTTACAAACAAACAAAGGTGGTACTCGATGAAGGAACAGCAACACGCTTGTAAATGAAAGAAGACAGGTTTATTGTAAAAGAGAATACACTACTGAAAGATAGGGAATCGGGTGGCAGGCTAGTAATTCCCAAAGCAAGCCCCCAGGTTTATCCTGTGCTCTCTATACATAGCTACTGATATAGTCAGTTCACAAATGAAAGAAATTGTAGGGAATTGTGCTTCCCTGAAATTCATTAACATTTTCTTGATGGGGATTGTGTGTGTGTTTGTTATAAGTCAGTGGAGGTAATCTGCTGTCTAAGTTTTCGACCACTAGCAGTGGTTTACCTACTTCCTGCCACTGGTGAGTATTGTATTTTGTTGATGTTATAAAGATTACCATTTCATTTCCAACCTCCAATTTGGTTGGTCCTGGGTATGACATTAAACTGCATCCAACAGCAAGGCCTCTGATCAGGAGGTTTTGAGGAGCGTGGAACCACCTTTTAATTGCTGGTGTTCCCAGGTCCATCCTGACCTTGGGTGGTAGCACCTGTTAGGGTCCAAGCTATGGGCAAATAGTGAATTCCCAGTCTAGCTCGTGTCCTGGGTATGACGATAAACTACATCTGTCCATGGGTATGACGATAAACTGCATCCACATCCATGGGTATGATGGTAAACTGCATCCGCATCATGGGTATGATGGTAAACTGCATCCGCATCCTGGGTATGGCAATAAACTATGAGGTTGGTGCAAAAATAACATCGTTTTTTGACGTATTTTTTAACATCAAAAAACGGTATTATTTTTGCACCAACCTAATACATCCACATATTGTGTATGGCAATAAACTACGTCCAACAGAAAGACCATTTTTGAAAAATTAAGGTTGTCGGCTATACGTTTTTGGAAAAGTACTATTACCAGCTATATGTTTTCGACGGAATAATATTGCCAGCAGTGTGTTTTTGAAAAATGATATTACCAGCCATACGTTTAAAAAAAGAAAAATATTACCAGCTATATGTCTTTTAAAGAAATCTTATTCAATGGAATTGTAACTGGGGTCAAAACACTGTGAAAGGATGATGTTTTTTTTTAAAAAATAAATAAATAATGTTGCCAGCTATACGTTTTTGAAAAAAAAAATAATGTTGCCAGCTGTGGGTTTTTAAAAAAAAAAAATAATGTTGCCAGCGATACGTTTTTGAAAAAAAAAAATAATGTTGCCAGCTATACCAAAATCATTTTCAGCATAAAATGACCACTAAGGTTGGAATGGCGTTAAACAAAACAAACAAACAAACCAATTTGGTTATTCCTCATTCAGTAAATCTTCCTAGGTAACAACAGATTTTGTCAAGAAACTGTAGATACATAGCAGAAGCATCAGACCAGATATGGCAGTAACATTCAATGTACAAACAAATAATAGATTTATAAATGTACAACATAAATCCTAGTAAGAAAATTTTTTCTAAAATGAGACAGTGAACCAACTTGCCTATGGATGTTAGCAAAATACAAAATTATCCAGGTTTTGCTGCTTCAAATGTTTATTTGTTACCATCCAAGTTTATTTACAAAATTTCTTGATCAAGTTTTTTCATAAGAAAATAAAATGAATAGATGCATAAAAAGGCAACTCTGCTCATTAGATAACTTCTAATGATATAGCCAAACTTCCATCAAGCTTCTTTTTTGTCATGCCAACTGACTTAGGTAAAGGCAGAGATGAAGTGGGTAAGTTTTGGGATTTACTTAGTTGCAAACAGTTTAATAAGTCTATAGCATGAATCTAAAATAACCAAGGATAAGTTCCTCGTGAGACTTGAACCCATCTCTTTTCCTTGCAGAAGCTTGGTTCACTTTAACATCAGCTCTTAAAGGCTTTCAACTACCTTCATTAGGTAACAAACATTGTAGAATAGCAATCTCTTCCTAACATTACAATCTCATGTGAATGACATTACATTTAAATTTTTGAAGATTGTAGTCATGGGGAAGCAAAAAAACCAGAGTTCCATAGGTGGGAAGTGTAAGAAAAGAAACTGTTGGAATAGAAGTGGCAGTTACATTTAGCTATTTCAACAGTTGCCATTCTAGTAACCCACTTAAATTCATGTAGTCGGGGCACAAAGGAAAAAGTTTGTCAAAGCAGTTGCCACGAAAATATTCCTAGAAAAGACAGTAGGAAAATGACTGAAGTCAAGATGTCTAGTTAGGATTGATTGTTAAATTCTCAAAGTATTCTTTCCTTATTATGTATCCAAAACATTTATCTCTTTCACGTTGTTAGTAGTAATTTCTTTATACTTTCTATTCTATTTATATCTTCATTGGTTCCTACAAACTCTACAGTATTCTCAACAAAATCACATCTCCATAACTTCTAGTCATTTCTTCATCTGTAAGGAAGTTTCTCTGCTATCTTGGAAAATAGACATTTAATAGCCATCCAGCACTCCTTTTGCTTCTTTAATACTGTGCTAAATTTTTGAAGACCATTCTTTGCTATTCCTACACACTATTCATATTTGTCACATTTTCTATTACTTGTAACTATACAACACAGATAGTTCCACACTTGTTTGACTTCGACAAAAGACAAAATTGGTAACCCCTATAACATCTTTAATTCTCTTTACTTAAATGTGATTAAAACATTAAAACTAATATTCACATGCATCTGATGGACTCTTCTGTCATCTTCAACATATAAGGGACCAACAATTCAACTCCTTAAACCAAACAGTCAAACTATCTGCATATATGATTTGAATATAATGATGAAGGTTTGTGCAAAACCATCAATATTTCCAGAACCAAATACAAAGAATTGGTGTACATAGTGTACCACGAGATCCCCAAAACAGATTTTCTCAGGTTCTGAATTCAAAGTTGTTGTTCTCTTAGACTGGTTGTCAATCAAGGCTAAAGAGCCCAGTCTATCCCACTAGTGAACACCTAGCTGGATGGAGAAAAGATGAATTCATACCTTTCTGAAGGGTGAATGTAAGAAAAAGTTGTTGTAATGGAATGTCCCACTCTCCCTATCACCAATTGTGGACTGACTATATCAGTAGATATATATAATGTGCATAGTATATACCTGGTGACTTGCTTTGGGGATTACTAGCCTGCTAACCGATTCCCTGTCTTTCAGTAGTGTATTCTCTTTTACAATAAACCTCTTTTTCTTTCATCGACGCACGTGTTGCTGTTCCTTTCACTCGAGTACCACCTTTGTCTGTTTGTAACCTCTTTTAAGGATACAACAAAACTCAACTTGAATTTGAACTTTACTATCTGATTTCCCATTCTGAGCCATTATTATTAGGTTGGTGCAAAAATAATGACGTAATAATGTCGTTTTTGACATTAAAAAATACGTCAAAAAACGACATTATTACGTCATTATTTTTGCACCAACCTAATACAATATCAGCGCACAAACACACATCATATATATATATATATATATACACACACACAGAAAGAGAGATATAGATTTAGATAGATATTTTTATATAACAACTATGGTACCTCCTGTTCCTAACAAAATTCTGATGTATTCATGGCTTATTGATTTGATCAGAAAATTAAAAAAACAAATAAGTATATAGAAATGTACTGCATTAATGGCCCAATTCACTTATATTCCTTTGATTAGAATCATTTCAGGTGGTCTAAGGCTTGTTATGCATTGCATTTTCTCTGGTAACATTGTAAACAAGATGCAAGAAATGTCTGGAGTGACAGTTGGTTTCATCCTGAAGAGAATATAAAAAGACTGACTGGAATCATTTCTAGGCTACAGAACTTAGCAATTGCATCACCATTGCTCATTTTACCCCTTGTAAAGAAATCTGTATAAAAGGAAAACAAAACAAAAGATGAAGAAAAGATTTAAGAAAAAGAGTGAACAAAAGAATAAAGAAAAAGAGTGAACAAAAGAATAAAGAAAAACAAAAAGAAAGAAAAAGATAATTCAGAAACACAGACAGAAAATGAATGAATCCAAAATCCATTTTTTATAGAACAATTTCCTCAAACTTCTTATAAATTTACTGATTCAGGAATCATTCTAAGTATCTTTTGTTTCATACAATTTGTGCATAAAAATATTTGTTATCTGTCAAGAAATTAATAAGTACAAATATGTTGCATGTATTGAAGCTTCAATAATGTCTGTGTATTGGTGGTTTAGTGATGCCTAGGGCCAGCTCCTTGATTATATACCCCTAAGAGTCAAGACGAGAGGGCCTATAGGAATTTGTACTGAGAAATGTGAGAAAGAAAGATTTCAAATATGTGAAAACAGATGAAACATGAAATAAACACTTTATTCCAATTAAATATTACTTAATTTTTATTTCATTCTTTGACTGGATGCCCTCCCGATATAGATGCTCAAAGCTGCCATACCCTCTACTATCCACTTCAGCCCAATACCGGTGTGTATGAAAAGTTTTTTCATTTTTACAGGCTGTTACTCCAAAGCTTATTTCATGTGCACATCTAAAGACTATGACCCCCACAACATTATTATTATATATTAGCCTGTATCAAAAGTATTTTCATTTTTTAGAAACCTTTACTCCAAAGCTTATTTCATGTATGTTTCCACTGTTATTAATATTATATATCTTCAATGTCATTTAGCTGTAACTTTTATTTGAGATGCTAAAATGACAGATACAAGTTTTGAAGTTCTGACAATTCTAAGGCAATATTTTAAACTGTGACTCAAATCTACTGATATTATTTATAAAGAGCAAAGTGCCTCTCAAGGTAGGGTTACTGAATAGGGATGTTATAAGAATGCATAAAAAAAGAACAAGAGTTGTATATTATGAAGATATGTAGGGTAGCTAATAGCTAACACTTGATTGGTTGTTTTTTTTTATGGCTTATTAACCTTTTTAAGGTTACTTATAACCAAAATTTATTGTTGGATTGTAAGAATTTTTTAGAGATAATAATGATTTTCTAGTACAATTCATACTATTTAATCCATAGCTGGGAGAGATGTGGATTCATATCATTCCCAAAGGTATTTGCACATAACTAAATATAAAAAATCTGACTTTCATTTGAATTCAACTCTCCAATTTCTCATTCCAAGCTGTTATCCATTACACCACACAAACATCCAAGCTTACAGCATCTGGTGGTATTCCTGAGCAGTCACCCATCTAGGTACAGACCAAGCTCATCATTGCTTAACTTCAATGATGAGATGAGAACCAGTGTTTCAATGTCATATGGCTGTAAGAGGTTAAAATTGTTGTGATGAGGGAAGCATCCTCTCGGGAGTTCATTCCACATTGAAACAGTTATGGGGGAAGAAGCTGAATGGAACATACTTATTACCAATGAAATATGAATAGAATGAGGATAAGCCTACTCAGTATACATAGTATGGTACGTATTGACTGTGAAGGCCTGAACTGGTGCAATCAAGGAATTTAATTCATCCAAACATCCGCTATGAAAATAGTAGTAGAGTAGCAAGAGGCTAGTAGCATTTCATCTGTGGGGAAGGGGATAAATAATTTATGATCCACAAGGTGATGCAAACAATTTAAAACCTGGCTGAAAATTGAGGACAGGCAGTTCTGGCACAGATGTGGTAGATCTATTCCATTTTTGATCTGATCTGGCTCTTGTAGAGAGAGCATGGTAGGAAGAATCAGATACATTCTGAGATCAGTACAGAGAGCCAAGCATTTTTCCAACATCCTCAGTGATGGATCATATATACCAGTTCCACTTGAGGTCTGGTGTGTGCTTGCATTCCAATAGTCAAAGGAGCCTCTTTGAGAATACAACCATTCATTACAATTGAAGAAATCTCAGAGTCTGCACAGTGATGATATGTTATTAGCTTGATTTTACAATTCAGTTCCTCCTGATATGAGCTGTGCAAGCAAGATCACAGGAGATATCAACTACCAGATTCTGGTCATCTAAATTTTCAGTAGTGCTCTCATGAACCATTGTATATTATGCATATATATTTCCTAGTGACCTGAGTGAGAATTGACAGATTGTAAATATATATGTGGTGCCCCAGTCAAAATTGTAGAAAAAATTCAATGGACTTAATATAATTAAAAACCTCAGTTCTAGGCTCACACAGAAATTGACTCATTTTTCTGCAAAACATAGGATTTAGTGTAAATTTCTATTCACATTTGTTAACCAATCAGCAACATCAACTCAAACACACTGAAAGGCTTTGAAATTTCAGGCAATCATGTTTGTTGACTGTTACAGAATTTTAGAGATTGCTCCAGAAAACAATATCTTCTCTCCTAAAAATAGATATTTAAAAATTGGGAAAAATATTTATTAACCAATAAAATTCTGAGTTAGATTTTACTAAAATCTAATTTTTAGCTTCATCAAGCCTATTTTTTTCCTATAAATATTTGCCACTTGAAGTTTTTTTAGTTTTTCAGTTTTTCCATAAACCTTTGACCAGGGTTCATTGTTGTTGTGTACAAACTGAATTCAGTTTTTCACATATTCTATTGAGTAACTTTGTGAAATAGTCTTGCAATTTTAAAGTAAATTAAGCAACATAAAAAACATGAACAGAGTTTTTGTAAACAAAAATATTCAGTCATAGTTAAAACACAGCTTCAATTTGTTGACAGCCTTGCCTGCCACTGGGATCATGCAGCTCATTACAGACATACAGAAAACAACATAAATACATGACACTGTCCTTATATAGATACATTCTGTTTTTTTCTATTATACTAACGCAATTGATTGTGTTGTGAAGAACAAAAATAAAATATTTTGTGAGACTTTGTTTTCAACTTGAAAGCAAAAAAAATACTCAGTAATAAAAATTTATTAAAAATTTGTAGAGCTGTGCATAAAGATTATTTCTTTCTTTACTTTCTGCACACTTTTTCCTCTACATATATAGCAGAATAAGAGGAAGACAAAGAAGAGAACATTAGGGAGGTGCCTGCATTCATTTCACAGGTGCCAAAGAATTAGTCATTCAAAATTACCTTCATGGACTTACCCAAGGGGAAGTATTTGATAATAAAGCAGACTCTACCAATAATACTGAGAAGTTTGTGCAGCAATCCTCTATGCTACATCAAAAATATTCAATGTATATATATATATATATATATATATATATATATATATATATGGCAATTACTCTTTTGATGTCTTTTGATGGATTTATTATCATGCTCTTCAGTGATTTTATGCAAAACAACTGTTAAGACATCAGAAGTAGACTTATCAAAGCAAAATCTATAATGTTTATCACTCAGAACATTGTTAATGTATGGGGTAATTGACAACCTTCTTGTTGATGATAGGCTCAAAAAGTTTACTGATACTGATGGGGCAATATTGCAATGAGGATAAGTACTTACCTGCATTCTTGTAAATTGGGCATACAGTTAACACCTTTCCATAAACCTTCAGGCAGCAATTAAACAATTTTGCCAAAATTGGGGATAGCTCTAGGCTAGAGTTCTCAAGAACACCTACAGGAGTTTTATCAAGATCAGTAGCTTTTATAGTGTCAAGGCTTTTTATAAGTCCAGAAATTCCCCAAAGCAAGTCAGAGATATTGCAAAGTTTGTGTTCTGTGAGGGGGAGGGGTGTCATGTAGGAGATGACCTTTGTCATCTTGCAAGAATTTAGAGGCAAAGTTCATTTTGAAGATCTTAGTCTGGTCTGACACAGATGAGATAACTCCTGAAATTTTATTAATTGAAGGCACTGACAGTTTGCGTCTGTTGAGAATCCTATTTGAAATTTTCCAGGATAACTCAAAGGAGCCACATTTTTTGTTTTCAACTTTGGCATGAACTGCTTGCACATAGTTTTTAGTATTTTACAGGACTTTCTTGCACTGATTGTGAGCAGTTCTGAAAGTTACACAGCTCTTTCTGATAGCGATGATAGTAACAGTTACAGTGAGCTATGCTCGCAGCACATTCAAGCATGAACCAAGTCTTTTTTGTGAGAGATGAAACTTTTCATGCTCAACAGAAATGAGGAGTTTTAATTCTGAAGAATGCTGAGAGAGGAGCTTCAGTAATGCCTGATCTGAAACTATTCCAGTCAGCATTGGTGTATCAATAGTATGAAATGGGACATCGGAGGAAGCCTTCAGTTTGTCATAAACTTTGACATTAACCAACAGATACACTATGAACGAGGGCAACATAGAAGCATATGTGTTGGAATTCAAGTTTTTGTGGGGTGGTCTGCCACAGAGGAACTAATCCTTAATATAGGCACCAAGGATTTTAAAAAGTAGAAGGAAATAAAACTATATCTACTGTATAAATATAGCTTATGCATTTTAAGAGTTGTGATGTTTTCCTTGAAATAAAGTGCAAAAGTCAACAACAATTAATTGTTAATGTAGTGTAAGTGGCCATTGTTAAATGTAAATATAAATGGCAGAACTGTCCAACAGACAGAATTGACAAAGTTTGCAATAAACAATAACAAGAAAAAAAGCAAATCAAATTAATAGTAATAAGGCAAAGCAACCATAATATGGCAAAAAGTTCACTAACTTAAAATTGGGATTGACACACAAAATCAAATTCAGATAAACAAACATGGCATTCTGACTTCAAGACAAGACAGACCCAGACTGAGTCAGATGAAACTGAAAACTGGCCTATTTTATTCGTTAAGAAGAAATCCCAACATGCATTTGTGTGCTTCTGCCTATAAATTGGGGAGGAGGGAAATATTTTGCAGTCAATCTCCATTGGGACTGTTTTAAAATGCAAGGTAGAAGATAACCTGATCACCTGCACACAAAAATTTTCAGAAGAGCAATATTTATCAAAAAATACTATATGTACAAGGTGGGACTGAAAAGTTCTTGACATTAACTTGAAGTGATAAAACAAATAAAAAAGTACTAAATGTTACAAAGTGCTTTCATTTTTAAAATGCTATATTATTGTTTTTATATATATATATATATATATATATATATATATATATATACAATAGGCAAACAGTGTTTACTGATGCATTTCATCATCTAACCTTATGAAGGCAAGTGATGATTATAGTTAATCGAAATTCAAAAATTTAAAAAGACACTCCTGCAAAAGTCTCTTTTTGAATAATAATAACTTTCACAGGATTTTCTTTTAAATTTTGAGTAACTAAACAACATTTTGCTTTTGTTTATCATCACTTGCCTTGATAAGGTCGGAGGACGAAACACGTTGGCAAAAACTAAGTACTGTTTTTCTATCATCTACTTTATTAAATTTGTCTTTTCTACAAATATATTCTGAGAACTTTCACACACATATATAGTGTATTTGGGCAGCAAAACATTTTGCTTTTGTTTATCATCACTTGCCTTGATAAGGTCGGATGACGAAACACGTTGGCAAAAACTAAGTACTGTTTTTCTATCATCTACTTTATTAAATTTGTCTTTTCTACAGATATATTCTGAGAACTTTCACACACATATATAGTGTATTTGGGCAGCAATCCTTCTTTTATGCAAGTTTCATTAAAAACGACAGACAAAAAAGAAAATTATAAGAACGCAAGAGAAATTAAATAAAAAAACTTAACCACAGTATGTTGTCAGTCATTTTTAATGAAACTTGTGTGTGTGTATGTATATAATCATATTCCTCTTTTCTTGTCCTGTGCCAGTCTTCCTTTTTTTAACCTCCCTCCTGTTATAACATACTCTTCCGCAGTCATGACTTATAAAAAGGACCTTTTTTTATCTCTGCTCCATCTGCCATTTACTATTTGCTTCTTTCATTCATCAATATTAACTTCTTTCCAATTTTATAAATTTTGCCTTTATTTTTCATTATCTCCCCACCCCATTTCTTTTTTTGGTAGAATCTTTTTTAATTTTTTTGTTTTGCTTCTACAATTTTATTGTCATCATTTTTCTTAATTCTTCTCACATCCCTTTCTCTTCCATTTTATCTTAAATTCCTTCTTTTTTGTCTCCTTTCCTTCATTCAACCAGTTCCCTTCCTCCTCTTCTTTATAAATGTATTCATTCTCTATAATTCTTCATTGCATTTGGTTTTCTTGTTTCTAAAATTCTTGCTCAACCTTAAATAAATTCCCTCATCTTTTGATCAAACTTTTAGTTTATATTTAAATGCAAACTTTTGTACCTTTTAAATAATTTTCTTTTATTTCATGTTTTCTTTTTCCAAAGATTCTTTCTGGTTCCAACAAAATGTTACCTTTTCTTATTCTACTTCTTAATTAATCAATGTAACAAAAGTTTTCTATGAATAAACTAAACTACTACAAGAACCATCTTGTCCAACTATCACCTTTTTATTATTCTAAGGAAAAAAAATCAACAATTTTTAAATGAAGAAATTTACAGCCAATATATTTTTAAAAGGTTAACAAGAAAGAATGTCAGAATTGAAGTAATTTACATTTTATTTACAAAATAAATTTTTATTGGTCTCTAAAAAAAGAAATACACTTAACATCATTCTAATTAAATCTGTGCTTTGCTGACCTCAATCATATATCCAAACTTTTGCCCTGAAGAACACCTTTTTCTATGAATTAATTTCCTCATGAAAAACAACTTGGGGAGAAAATGACAAAACTAAAGTTTAAACATTTTATTGGTTAAATTTTACTGTTGGTCATCAGTCGTGAGTCAAGGAAAACTTTGTTAACAAAAGAGAAAAAGCACTAACAAAAAGAGATACAATATTCAACTTATCTAAAAAGTGAAAAGTACCTTTTAAGAAAATGGAAACCCAAGATAAAGTCAATTATTATATGCTGAGGCATCACTTTAATAAATACTATCTTCAGAAGACGGGTTTTCAATTTCTTTCTTTTAGTCCACAAAACACAAAAGAAATATGTGAAAATCTATATAATAATGATCTGATTTGTTTTGAGTTTTGAAATGAGGAATTGTCAATATATTTTTATTTATTCAATTTATTAAAACAATTGCTTTCATGTTTGATGGTTATAGATATGTTTTTATAGAAACATTATTATATTGAAGTATATTCTAAAACCATCTGATATTGAATTCAAAAGAGTGACATAATGGATTTTGGCATTGGTTAATCAAATGGTTGCTGTCATAGAGTGGTCATAATTTAAATTCAAGGATTACATCATGTAATCTATATACAAGAAATAAGTTTACAGAGACAAGAATGACACAATAAGCAACAAATACAAGTTATATTATATCAGTCAAAATAATGAAAATCAAGTAAGTATAATGACCTAATTTATGTTCTTGGATTTGTGTTATAGTGGAACACACCTATTCTATAGTTAATAGACTCTCCCACCTATAATAAGTAGGAATAGTAACAGTAACGAGGAGTCGCTCAGTGGGTCGGTCAGTCAGTCAATGCCGGACGACCGTTAGTTGGATACTAAAGTACCAGCAACTGCAACTAGATTACTCTGCATCATTACCTATTATATCAAGTTCCTCACAATTTGTACGTGGAACCTATTTTAGGACCGACTTAGTACAAATACAAGCCTCCACTGTGAAACCACTCGATAACAATTTGTTAGCAAAAACAGCACATCTTGGCAAGATTTTTGCTAGCACAAAACCATCTAAATAGTCTAACTTGAAGATAAAACTCTTTCCAGTATAATTTGCCTTCACCCCAATAATCTATTTTAAATGCTAATTATAGCTTTCTTCGCTGTATTTGTTTTCTCTAATAATAATATATATATTTCTCTTATCATAAAACAGCACATCATAAAATTTTGATAACACAATACTCTTAAAATGCTGTAATTTGAATAAAAAAGTGATTTCCAATACAATTTTGACCTTAATAATATTAAATTCTGCATTTTTACTCATCCTAAATGATTCAATTTCTCAAGGGAATAACTATAGGTATATTAAATGCTATTTATAAATTTGTTTCCTTTCTGTATTTACTTATTATAAATTCTGTAAATACGAAAAACTTGGCATAATGGTTGCCAATGGAGGTGTTTAACTGAATATATTTAGATATAAGTCACTCGTACCATAGAACTAAAGCCTATGAAATGTAAAGTTGATAGCTGGACTGGTCATGTCCATTGCAAAAAGCTAAATAAAAAAATTATAGTAGCCCATACATGTAAAAATAAACACTGTACAGATAACATTTTTTTCATTATCGCCATAGCAAACATGAACAATATTTACAAGTAGACTACATTAATGTTTCTAACAGAAGGTGTGGGCTGCTAAAGGTGTAACAGGAGACCTCTGGAGACAACTATGGTAGCACCACAACATCTCCCAATGCACCAAGCTATCATTTTACAATACTACAATACTCTCTGTGCTACAATACGATGCAAAGATGTGGCCACTCAGCAAGACCCTCACCTCCTGCATCCATGGCTTTGAGTCCCCCACACTTAGAGTCATTGAGTTGAGTGGGGGACACTGGTTCAATCTTGTCCAATGAGGAGCTCCACCAGAGGATCAGCCAGCCAAATATCCTCTGCACCATGACACAGCTCCATGTTCATCCTGTGATGACCTGATGACCACCCTACCAGAATCAACTACAAACTCGTGACGACCTTGCGGCAGACCACACAGCCACTGGAAAAACCTGCAGCAGATTGATCTGATTCTGGAAGATATTTTGATGCTATGCCAAAACCATGAAATCTGGATTTGATTGATTCATTCATTTTCTATGGCTTATCAACCCTTTGCAGTGATAAAGCCAGAAAATATTTTTAAGTTCTAAGAATTTTTCTTTTTTTGAGATAATGATTTAGTCATACAAGTCTTATTAATTAACCCATAGATTGGGGGATAGATGGTGAATTCATACCTTTCCCAAAGTTATTTGTGTGTAAATGGATATAACACACTCAACTGGAATTGGAACTCAGCTCTGCAATTAACAATTCTGAGCCATTATCCTTTACACCACCTGCACATCCAACCTTACAGCACCTGGTATTTCCAAGTGGTCACCTAGCTAGGTACTGACCAATTTCTTAACATTGGTGATCATATGGGAACTGGCTTTTCAATGTGATGTGGCTGTAAGCCCTGAGAGAGAGAGCCGGAGGGACAAGGTGACTCTCATAGGCTCCACCCCTTCATGATATGAGATTTGGCAGCATCACTACAAGAAAACTCAACATGAAGCAAGGCTGGATGTTTTAACAAGACACTGGTTCCAAACACATAACATGGGAGATGAAAACTTGATTGAAAGTGAAGCATATTAATGTTCTTGAATGGACCAGATAATCACCAGATAATCACAAGATTTGTACTCAATAAAACAGTTATGAAAAAACTGAAGAATCAATTTGAAAAATATCAATCATTTAACTTTGCTGAATTGAAGGAAGTCTTACATGAAGAATGGTCAAAAATATCAGTGACTCACAAAGGTAATATCATTCTACATGAAATGTTTGGAGGCAGTCTTGATTAACAAAGGAGATGCAACCAAGTATTAATTAGTGATTTCTTTCAATTACCCCTCATTAGTGATTTATTTAATGATTTCTTTTTTTTCATCTCATTACTCATACTTCTCAATTTATTTTTGCAATTGAACAGTCATAATAATTTTCTATTTCTTAATAGTTAAAACTTGGCATAAATCAAATTTAATCCTTCTGTGATAACGTTACATAAATTTGAGGATAAAAAAAACCTTTTGTACATTACAGATATTTATTTATACCATGTTACATAGTTTATAGCTTCCCATTATCCTCTTTCTTTCTTTCATTTCTCACTTCTTTCTTTCAGTTTATAGCTTCCCATTATCCTCTTTCTTTCTTTCATTTCTCACTTCTTTCTTTCAGTTTCTATGTTCATAGCATCTAAATATTCTCAATGTTTCTTTTTATTTTTCAAATCTTCCAAACATTCTTTTTATGTTTCATTGTTTCTTCACAATTCTTTTTAAGTGTTTCATTGCTTCTTGACAGTTCCCTTCATATGTTTTGTGGTGTCTTCACAATTCATTTGTGTTTCATTGCTTCTTCATAATTCTCTTTATATTTCAATTTTTCTTAATATTCTCCTTGATTTTTCAACACTTTTTCTTATGTTTCAGTTTCCCAAAAGTCTTTTATTTCACAGTTTCTCACAATTTCTTTTTAATCTCTCAAGTTTTCTCAATATCCTCATATTTTTCACAGCACCCTAATATTCTAAGAATTTTTCTTATCTACTTACTATTTTCTTTATATCTTTCAAATTTTCCAAATATTATATATAATATCCTTCATATCTTCTCAATATATTTTTGTATCTTTAACATAATTCTAATATTCCTTTTATATCTTTCATAGCTTCTCATTATATATCCTTCCTACATTCCCATTATGTTACCTATCTTCCTAATTTAAATTTTTGAAAATCCAGCAAGAGAATGCTTAAAATTTCTTGCTGAGAGGATAAATCTGTTCAAAATATTGTTTTTAAATCCCAATGATATTATGCATACATCTGTAACATAGCTATGGCATAACCAAAACATTAACTGAAAAACTTGAATCATGTTCTTAAATATATTAATATC
Source organism: Acanthosepion lycidas (assembly GCA_963932145.1). NCBI lineage: Eukaryota > Metazoa > Mollusca > Cephalopoda > Sepiida > Sepiidae > Acanthosepion > Acanthosepion lycidas. The sequence continues at coordinate 135,101,877 of OZ010572.1, forward strand.
TTTTATATGGATTTCCTGCATGACACCAAACTCATTCAGAAATATCTAAACTGTCTGCTGTATACAACTGCCTTCTCAGTGAAAAATGGTTTTGAGTGAGTGAAGACTATAGCACTGATTCTTCTTTGAACCTTGTGGACTACCATTACAAAATTCCAAAGAACTGTTCCAGATAACAGAAATCACATCACTTGAGGACTTTTTCTACACTACTTCAATCAAAAGGTTAAGAAGGAAGTCGCCAAAAGCAACAGAAAGAGCAGTAACAGTGAACTTGAGGAACCGGTTTTCCCCAAAAATTGTTTTAAAAAAGATTTTATAAATTTCAACTGACAGTAGCAATAGTTACTCAGTCAAAGAATGCTTATTGTTTCCTTATAAAGATATTATTACCATACTCCCTGAATAGGGTCATCAGCAAACCAAAAATATGATTGTTAAAATATTTGACATTCAGGATCAGTCCAAATTTTTACATGAAAAATTAAATCATTCTCTGATCAGCAATTTTGCCTTTTAAATTGCAAACAATTTATTTAAAATATTTTTAGATCAACCAACAAAAATAATCTTGGATTTTTATACTTTATAGCTGCAAATTTTCCCAAATATATTTCAGCAATTTGTACTCACTTGCATATATTAGCTTATATTCACGCATAAATGGATCTACAACTCTTGCATATTATGAAATAATTTTTTTCAATCTTTTCCCAGCTATTGTCACATCAAGTATAAGTTTCATTTTTACATTAGACACTTTGCTTCTTACAAAGAACACATGACAAATCAGTGCTGAGGCACAGTTTTAAAATAAACAGGAAATTTTCAGGAAGTTTTTATAAGTTTAAACATTCTACAGTTTCATTTTTTCTTGGCCCTCCATGTTGCAATTCTGACTATAAATGTTATAAAAATAACTCTGCAATAAAAGGTAGTTCAGTTTAACATTTGCTATCTTAATATTTATGCTTTCCTCATGTAAAAATTTTGGCAAAACATCTTAGAACTAAGAATACTGCAAAAGAATGTTTTTGTTTTTGTTTTTTATAAAAAAGGCCTTTGAAATCCCTTCCAGTTCTATCTTGTCTGCCTCTCTGAAATAATTCTTAATTTAATAATTTTTCATACAACCAGCTAAATATAAGAGATTGCTTAAAGCTTCCAGCCTAGCACATATATGATCAAAAATAAGATTTTTTTTTTTACTAATCTTTTCTTGGTCAGGTAAAAAAATTTTCAGCACCCTCTCATAAATAATCAATATTATATCATGAAATAATCATTAGTGATGGTAGATTAGTTAATTTGTATGCTCATTTATTTCCCATGACCTATTTGATTATTGGGATGCTTTGCCTAATCTTGCTCATTTCTTCTTCAAATAACATGCAACAGATTATACAGTGTAACCCGGATATAAGAGACCCTGATATAAAAGAAACCCGGATATAAGATAGATTTTCTCAGGTCCCAAATTAGAGCCATACTTACCTAAACAAAATAGACCAAACCCGGATATAAGACTTCTCTGGTCCCGACAACTCTCTTATATCCGGGTTACACTGTACATTAATTACATGAGACCAATATCAAAGAAAGATGCCTAAACTTATCTGTTGTTGAGAACCCAACAAAGACTTGCCTTTACAAGACAAAAGAGTTATTACTACCCTGATATTTTCCCATAGTCAAAAGAGAAATGCATCCATGTCTTTCATCCCTCATGGAAAATAGGTGTTGCTGATGTGGTTTCTGTAGCAAGTAAGTTTTCAAAAGGGCAATTAATGCAAAGTGATTGCAAACTGTCCCAATCAGAGTTTGAACACAATTTGCTTATTCCATTCTCTGTGCTCTTACCCATTAAACCATCTGCATCTCCAATGAAAGATCAATGTTATAAAATATTAAATATTAAAAATGTTCATAATGAAACATGCTAAATCTTACTCATCATGAAACTTAGTATTTACTTTTAATCTATTCATTCTGTTAACAAATGTAATTTCTAGTTTTCTCTATCTCACAAAATTACTCAAGGGAAGTTAACTAAAACCAAGATATCCAAAGGCATATCATGTGGAATTAGAACAATCTACACCATGGACTAAATAAAGGGTTCAGTTTGAAATTCCAAGAAATATTAACTGAAAACTGGAACATACAACAGCCAAAATTTTGTGAATATGGCAATAAAGATGAGGATAACAGTCCAAACAATGTAAATAGTTACAATACCTTATCTCAGAAATATAGACACATATATGTGGATACTGAAATCAATACCTAGAGGTAACAGTCTGTTTCATGCTAAATGCAATCATCAGGCCTGACAATTGCATTTAGCATGAAACAGACTATCACCTCTGCGCACTGATATCAATGTCTACTTTTATATTTACATATGCTCTATCCTTGATATTGAACACTTTAACCCATAAATATAGCATATCATGAAACTATATTTTATTATATACACACACACACTATATTATATATATATATATATATATATATATATGTGTGAATAAAAATGACAATAGAAAAACTGGTAATTGCTGATGCGTTTCGTCCAATGTGGACTTTATCAAAGCAAAATATGAAAATGAAATTAATTGAACAAAGTAACTAATAAAAGCAAAAACAGAATGTACCTAGCAACTGGAATGTAGAGAAACGCTATTTTCATATTTTTAACTTTGTTCAATTAATTTCATTTTCGTATTTTGCTTTGATAAAGTCCACATTGGACGAAACGTGTCAGCAATTACCAGTTTTCCTATTGTCATTTTCATTCATAAATATTGTCTTGTCTACTAGTTAAATCGGAAAAATTTTCATATATATATACACACACAGGGATAAATTGTTGTCTAAATTATGCAAAAATAAAAATTACATTGTTATCTCATTTTAGCAGACATATTTATCAAAATTACACAAAAATAACTTGAAATAGTTTCGAGTAAAAGTCTTCAATAAAATCACCATTGACATTAACCACAGCCTCCAGAAAATTTTGGAATTTTCTGCAATTCTTCCAGACGGTCTCAGTGTTTAAGCTGGTGAATGCTGCCATAATCCTTGCCTTCAGTTCATCTTTGGTATTAAAAGGAGTTTTGTTGGTCTCCCACTCAACTACACACCACACATAATAATGACTGGGTTCTCCTGCTTGTGTGGCATGGTGCAGAGTCCTGTTACCAGATATAGGGTCTTACAACAGTCACCCTCTTAACCCAAGGCAGTACTACCTCCACAAGGCACTTGATGCAGGCCTCCATGTTGAGTCTAAGACCCTGTGGGAAGATCAATGGAGGCATAATGTCACCATCATTCATGATCACTCCAAACACCTTCATAATCACCATTAGACTCTTCTCTTTCTGTATGCTCTGTCCCTCAGATTGACACCCAAACACTCTGAAATGTTTGTATTGGAGCTTCTGGTGAGAATGCCAAGCTGTACAGCATACTGTTTCCAAATTTCTCACAAAATGAATTGCATCATCTTTTTCTCACATATAGTGCCCAACTGTCCCTACTTACTGTGCAATTGACAAAATAAAAAATAACAAACATCATGCATGCACCCTGTGTGTGGATGTATATATATATATATATATATATATATATATATATATATATATATATATATATATATATGTGTGTGTGTGTGTGTGTGTGTGTGTGTGTGTGTGTGTACACAAACAGATGTAAAGGTTTTATTACTTGTGTGTGTGCATGTATATATATATTAAAAAATTTGGTATATTTATTGAGGAAAAGTGCTCAATATTAGAGAGAGTAAATATACATATAAACAGCATGGATATAGAAATCAACACTATATAGTGACTGTCAGTTTCAAGTTTTAAGTGATCATCAGGCCATGTGCCCATAAAACATATGAGTGATTGCTGAAAAATTCTCAGCTCAACCAAGAAAGCATTCTAAAAACAAATTTAAAAGTTTAGTCATTTGGTTACATTTTGAAAAATGGTTTAACCAGTGAACACCATTTTCTCAATTAAATCATTCTTAAAAAATGTCAAAGACTTTATTTTACTGTTTATTTTCTTATTTCCATAGTTTTCTGAA
>OZ010572.1:135110977-135168477 GCA_963932145.1 Acanthosepion lycidas
TAGATTTTGGAAGCCATATTTCACCATCCCAATGCACCTTCAGATTTCAGTGTCACATTTTCCATCATCTGTTAAAAAACTTCCCAAATATTAGCTTGGTGCAAAAATAATATCGTTTTTGACATTAAAAAATACGTCAAAAAACGATATTATTTTTGCACCAACCTAATATTTAAATTGATGTACAGGTTTGATTTTGTCATCTCTTATTTGTAATTTGCATGTCAGACTGTTCCTTTTGCTAACAACCATGTCTTTCTGTCTCTTGTACACACCAACTCAGCCATCTGGTTGAAAGAGTTAGACATGTGACTCTTCTGATCAGGCAGCACAGCACTTGTCTTCCATGCTCCAATGACAATGTTCTCTGGCTGTAACATTAATAATGTTACACAGGTTACAGGGAATATTTCTACCTAGACTAAGTGAAAACTTAATAAATAATATACTGTCAGTTCCCTAATTAACCCACCCTAATGCATTTCCTTCTCTAATTGATGGGGAGTAATGATAATGGAAAGAGTAGGGAATCTTAAGTTAATTAATAATGTAAACATCCCCCCCTACCAAGATGACATCCAGTCATTTCTTTTTTTTCTAACAGGAGTAGATATGTATACCTATCACCTGGTCTATACTCCTTCTGCTTCTTTTGAATAAGAGTAGAAGTTTATCCCTGGTTACCTGTTTAGGATGACATTTCTTATTTACATTTTTTTTCTTTAATAGAAGTATATAGGTCTGCCTATCATAAACTTCACACTCATCCCTGATCTTTTTTTTCTTGTTTCGGATTGGGCTTCCAGTTACTCTTAAAGCCTTTTCCTTATGTAACCCTCTACATCATGTTGCTCTTGGTTTGGTTTGGTTTATTTTACAGCATATCAACCTCAATGGGTTATTTAATGCCGACAACATTTTTAGGATAGATTTGTATGAATAGAATATGTATTCTATGTTTTGCACTTGGACCCTGTACAGGATGAATATCATTTAAGAAAATATATTGATGCTTAGTTCTTTCTTCTTGCTTTCCTTTACTACATTCTGTTAAGAGTTATTGTAGTCTTCTTTCTATGTCTACTCTCAACACTGTGGCATCTGCATATCTTATGTTGTTATGCTAAAAACTATATATCATTCAAAGTCTGGTATTATTACCTTCTTTTTTTTTCCAATGATGTTTGCCATGTACATGGCCCAAGGGCCACTCAATGTAGAGATTTACAGAGTAAGAAACACAGTTTATATAGATATGTGTGAAAGATAATGGTTAACCCTATATGAACACATTAAGATTTAAGTGATTAGGGAAGCAACCTCTTGGGAGTCAGTTCCATAAGGCAATTGTTCATGGTAAGAAGCTGCTTGAGCAGAACTTACATCTCACCAAATGAATACGAATGAAATGACAGTGGTTCACTACAATGTGCATGCCATGATGCGTCTTAGTCATGAAGGCTAGGACTGGTAGAACTAAGGAGTGTAGTTCATCTGAACACTCTCCATGGAACTAGCTAGAGGCTTGCAATGTCTCATCTGTAAGAAATGGGTTGTAGAGTGGAAAATAATTCAACACCTTCAAGGACGCAGAGACACTTTTGGACTATCTTCCATATATTAGACACTTTTGGGCCATCATCCATATATAGACACTAACTGTAAAATAAGAGGAGGACATCTTACTGAACATTCTTATGAAGTTAATCCTCACTGAGTATCTGAAATGAGACAATATAATCATTAGAAAGATTTTATTAAACTATAAAAAGAAACTGACAAACCTGTACAACTTATAAGAATTAAACATGAATATGTTGTAAGGAAGTCATGTACAAAAACAAAAGATTTATAGGTGCTACTGAGGTTAATTGTTTCACTCATAAAAAATAGGGAAAAAAATTTTTTGTGGGCAAATTTTGTAAATTAGGATTCAAATCCAGTGACTAGGAAGTTATGTAGATGTTGTTGTGTCTGGCATGCAAAATTTTTTTAAAATGGAAAATGTTCCTTCCCATCAAAAGTGTTTGCCTCTGAGAAAGTATCCAATCATTTACTATTAATAACAAATAGCCTACCTAATGTGACATCTTTGTTGTCTTTACAGCATTCTCTTTGAAAATTCACATATCCCAATGTATTTTTATTTTCTTTAGAAAACAGTTGGCAAAGTCCTCATTCAGGATTGTCTTCTACTGCCTCAGAGAATTCTTCTTAATCTCATCAGCAAAGTTTTAATACCAATTTTAGCTTGTGAAAAGGTCAGAAGATACAGGAAGCCAAATCTGGGTTGTAGTGAGGACTGACAGACCTCAACCATTTTTTTCGTGACAATCACATAACAAACAAACACATACAATGACATTTGAAAGTGTTCATGCCTACACAGTAAGTCTCCGGTGGACATCTTACATCAAGGGTGTGCAGCTAGCTCTTGAGATATTCAAAATGGCTGTATATGTTCCAGACAAACCTTATATATATATATATATATGTGTGTGTGTTGTGTATTTATATATATATATATTTTTTAGAGGTAAAATTTCTGAAACGATTGATGAACAAAAATAAAAAAAGAAGACATTCTGTAATGAAACTATTTTTAATCAATTTCTTTTCTATAGCAAAATTACTTTATTATATTTTCTTGTTTTATGAATAAATCTTTTAATCTTTAATCCTTTTATAGGATAAATGAAGTCAGTCACTGTCATGGATATCATTAGTCACTTGATGTGAAACTGGCTTTTAGACAGATGACTTAAAGAAACATATTTGGACCAATTTGTAAAGTCTAAAGATTTCACTTTTTTTGATGCCAAAGCAAAATTTCAGTTTTCTAACAGCTTTGCTCTTCTTTCTTGAATATTTTATGTATAAAACAATTTTATGCAATTCTAGTTATTAGTAAAGATCAAATTTAAATTGACTTCAGAATCTTTCATGAAAAGATGACCAGAATAAAGATATTGCTCAACTAGATTATCAGTAGACAGACTTTTCCAAACATCCCAATGACAAACCTGATCAAAAATTGAAACTCTTCTAACTGGGATCAATAACTTATATCCAATTGAATGAAAAGAAAAAGTCATAAGTAGAATGAGATGAGACAGATAAAAAAAAACGTTTAATTTTCTAATTGATTCTTTTGTGCAAAGAATAAAATCACAGATTACTATTTTGAAATATCCAAAAATGTTTAAATACTTATTCACTAATATGATTAGTTTATTGAACTCTAGTTTATTAATAGTAGTAGTTTATTGAATCATAGCTTATTATTTGTAGTAATTTATTGAATCAATTCAACTAGAGAAAAAATAAAAAGCAAATTCATTATCAAGCAAATATCATAATAGTACATTAAATAGATATTATACTGAAGATATTTATAATAATAAAATAATATTGAAAATTTGTAATAATGGTAATATATTATTAAAGTTTTTGTTCATACAATATTCATTTGTTCTAGTTATTTTATTGTTTCCTGTCTGCATGTAGCACTTAATTTGTTTTCTTTATTTCAACAACAACAGACAGCATTTGAACTCATTGCTTTGATATCCGACAATAGCCAGTAAATCTCCAGACACATCATTATAGATATACCTACATATATATACATAAATATATATATACACATATATATACATATATATATACATAAATATATATATATACATAAATATATATACACATATATATATATATATAAATATATATACACATATATATATATATATAAATATATATACACATATATATATATATATAAATATATATACACATATATATATATATATAAATATATATACACATATATATATACATAAATATACATATACACATATATATATACATAAATATACATATACACATATATATATACATAAATATACATATACACATATATATATACATAAATATACATATACACATATATATACATAAATATATATATACATATACACACATATATATGTGTGTGTGTGTGTGTGTCTTGCAACTGGACATTTAGTATTCATGTTCTATTCAAAAGTCACTTGGGATGAAAGAATGCTTATCAAGAATTCTTTCAGTGATTTGTTTGACAATGCCAACTCTGGCAAAGACATTCACAAAGCACATTGTGAAAAACTATTTGCAGTCATCTGCAAATTAAATACATTATTACAAATGTTACTACAAGAATTAAGCATGAAATATCACCTAAAACTTAAAAAAACAAAACCATATAAATTCCATACACTAATTCCCTTGTACTCATGTATGGAAATAATTAGTCTATCTTAAAGGTAATAATCATAAATCAATTAGCATACAACAATACACATTTTGGTTTGAGAATTTCATCAAAGGAGGAGGCCTAGGTATTTCTAAAGGTCAGCCCTTAAACAGTAAACAGAAAGATTCAAAGACTGTTGGGCACTTTGCTTAGACAGTTTCCACTATGACCAGAATTATAATCTTGAACAAAAAAAAAAAAAAAAAATCAATATTTCTCTAGTTTTCAAAGAAAAAAAAACTCAAGGAAAAAAGAAAAGACTCAAGGAGAAAAAAGACTCAAGGAAGAAAAAAGACTCAAAAAAACCTTTTTCCAAAACAAACTATGATCTGAAATTAGAATGTAGAATGAAGACAGTAATGGCACCTCCCCTGAATCCATTATAAAACTTTGTGGTATTAGTAAATACTAGACACTTCAAATATCCCAGTATAGTAAACAGTTTTAAACAAATTTATTAATAGAAATCAGAAAATTACAAAGAATAGTATATTCTAATGATCACCCAACTCCACAAATAGCTAAACAGTCAACTGTATATAACAGCTTTCTCAGATCAATGATTAAAAATAGCTTCAAGTGAATGAAGCCTCTAGCTGCTAAGGAGGATCACACTTCTTTGAATCTTGTGGACTGATGCTAAAGAATCACCAAGATCTGTATCAAATAACAGAAACAACATTATTTGAGGACTTTCAACACCAGCAACTAAAATGGACAATATGAGTAACCCAAAGAGAAAATAATGACATAATGAAGATGTTCTACACTACTTCAAAGAAAATGTCAGGAAGGAAGCTTCCATCAATATTGAAAAGAACAATAACACCTCTGAACTTGAGATACTTATTTTCCTGAATTAATTTCTTTAAGAGGAAGATTTGATAAATTTCAACCAATAGTGGCACTGGTTGCTTGATCAATGAATGTCTATTGTTTGCTTATTAGGTTATGGCTAATATTACCTTTACAGATGAGGAGAACAGGTACTACAATTTGCTCCCAACCCAATGGCCAGGGAGTGAAGAAAAATGATATGTCCCAGAAAAGGATATGTTTGCTTGAAGTAGCAAAGTGGTCGTTGACTACTGAGTAGGACAATCTAGCAGGTAACTGTAATGGACTGGTCCTCGTCATAGTGGTAGGCAATAGGTGTAGTCCATGTACCTCCACATCATTCTGTATTTATGGCTGACACCAGCCAATCATATTACTGTGAGGGGGAACCCATGTGTATGCATATTCATTACATCAAAAAATATAACTCAAGTAGCACTGGTTGCTTGGTCAATAAATGTCCAATGTTTTTTTATATGGACATGGCAAATATTATCATTTGCATGCTTTTTTTCACCCTTGCAATAATAATATCAAACTATAAAATTTAGAATTTGCAACAAAATAGCGGTCTATTTGCCTTCTGGAAAAAAAAACTAAGACAAGAAATTATTTCAGACTTTTAAGAAACATCGCTTCTGCAATTTATAGTATAGTCGTTCCAGGAAGAGTGATAGGAATTTAATTGAAGAAAAACTTGAAAGACTCCACATTCCACTTTTCCCCATGTTATATGTTTTAAATATTAAATGCCATTATATATATATATATATATATATATATATATATATATATATATATATATATACATATATATATACCATACATTTTACATTTTATTTATATATGTTCACTTCAATGTTTAATGGAAGTGTATATTCCCCCCAGGTGTTAGTAATTAGAACTTGAAACCAGGTAAAATCAGTATTTCACGTGCTCTCCTAATCAAGCTGATTGGAGTAACACAACCTTTCTGTCCATTTATCTTTTCCCCAAGGGGAAATACCATCAACATTAAAAGATTGAAAATAGTGGATTTCAAAAGTTTGATTTATTGAAAATGAAAAGATTTTATAAATTTCCATCAACAGTGACATTGTTTAATCAATGAATAGTGAATGTTTCAGGTATGGAAACAACTAATTTTACCATTACCATCATAAATGTTTATAATATACAATTCAAGTCTATTCTCAATCAAATATGGCATCTTTAATATTTTCCTATATTATTTAAAATTCTATCTAAAATCAATTGTGTACTCTATTTTAAGTAAATATACATTAGAGTATATAATGTTTGTATACAAGTGCACCTGTATCTCCCTTTTCTTATTTATAAGCTTATAAATTACATTATATTTTTTAATAATCATGGAAAATTATTTTCCATGATTATTGACAATTTAAGTTAATTATTAACTTTTATTCATTGTAATGTCCTTTCAGGAAGTAATTATCTCATAAATACAATTATCTTCCTAGTAAAAGTTCTTTTTTCATATTTCTATAATATGATAGATTTGTTTTCATTAAAAGAAATCCTTTAAACTTCGTCCAGCACAGGGCAACAAGTGAAAGATACTCACAGAAGATCAAACTCACAACAGTTGTAATTGACAGTCATTACTGCTGTGAAATTTCTGTAAGAATTTCATTCCTAAATGCATCTTCCTCAATAGTAGAAGTAATATACTGTCTTTGTATTCATATGCATTTCAATATCACTACAATTACCTTGGTAGACATTACTCTGCAGTAAGATGTTTTTAAACAAGAAACAATATAACTGAATGTAAATATTTTCATTGTTTTTGTGCCAGATAATTAACTGTTCAAATAAAATTATCTTCTTTGAAGATATAATAAATATCACAGGTCGAGAAACCCCATTCAACTGACCTCACTATAAAAAATAAATTTTTTTATTTCTCAACAGTTCTTAAACAAAATACAAAAGGATTCAAAATTTCTCTTGTTTTTTTGTTATTTTATTTGTTGTTTTTTTGTTTTTTTTTAAGTCAGTATCACCCCCAAGCAATGCCACTAAAACATAAGGGGTTACATGATGTGGAAGAATTAGGAACAGAAACATTAAAATGAGCAGAAAGGGAAGAGAGTCATCAGGTGGACAGTAGATAGCAATTGACATTGCATTTAAGTTTTTGTAGATTAAAGTTAGCTGGAAATCATGGAGTGGAAGGGAGTTCCACAAGTGAGAAATGTCAGAAAAGAAACTATTAGCATGGAATTTATGGCTACATCTAGCCAGCTCAATTGTAAATTGATGAGATCGCAACACCAGTCTTATGCTGCACTTATATTCAAAAACTGTAGGTACCATAGCAGGGCTCTACATTAATATTCTATATTCTATTCTAGATTTGGTAAAATTAACAAATTAGATAGATTCAAATTATAGTAGACATTAGAATATTCTATTAATTAATCAATTCTAAACAAAATAAAATCTATTTTTATTAAAAATTATTAATAAGATATGATATCGCTACTGAGTGGACACCAATGAAAAATATAATTTAATTTATGGAGAAAGGTAAAAAATTTTTAAAAACATGTATAAAATCTGCAGTTTTAAACATTTGTAGTTAATGAATTATAAGAAATTTTATATCCTTCAAGTAATATGAATTCAAATACACCTGAGCATATTCTGTTAAATATTCACATGTATTCATGTCTGCCAGTATATCTGTACATCAGATATAAACAAAATGACAATGTATCAAGTAGTTAGTCTGAGTAGCAGTTGGAGTAACAGTCCAAGTCAAAGTATTAAGAGGGGCTATTTAAGAAATTTTCCTGTGTCTAGTCTATTTCCTGTGGTATGAAAACTGTCTTGATAAGAAAGTGGATTAAAAAAAAAAAAAAATGAAAACAATTTCTGAAATATCAAATTTTGGATGTACACTGCTTTCTCCTTTAACTTTCCTTTTCAAACAAGCTGAATATTTTTACAAGGCCAAATTTCCATCCCCATCAGCATTTTAAAAAATAGTGACAACACTGGAATTTAACACAAATAGCAATACAAATTATTAAAATATTTACATTGTTTGAACTGTTATCCTCATCTCCGTTGCCATATTTACAACTTTTCAGGTGTTGTACGCTCCAACCTTTTTCAGGTGACTGCAATTTCAAACTGAACCCTTTATTTCATCCACCAGAGTAAATTGTTCTAGTTCCACATGCCATGCTTCTTCTGGATGTCTCAGTGTCAGTTCTCCCATTTAACTCAACAGGAGATAACTGATAACTGACATCCATTAAACATCGCACGTAGAACTAGAACAGTCTACCCCAGTGAGTGAAATAAAGGGTTAAGTTCGACATTCCAAACACCTGAAGAAGGCCGGAATGTACAACGACCAAAACGTTGTAATAAATATGGTGACAAAGATGAGGACAATAGTCCAAATAATATACATAATACCTCATCTCAGAAATATAGACAGATACAAAATAACAAGTCCTCAACAGGAATGAAAGTTGTTTAGAAAAAAGATATTATTATTATTATTATTATTGATATACACCTCTATACAGCTATTGTAGTGTTTGTGAAGAAAAATGTTTCAAAAAATCTATAAAATCTATAAAAATTATGATTTGGTAAAATGAATAAATTAGATAAATTCAGATTACAGTGGACACATTATTAGAACATATTAATTAATCAGTCTCAGACAAAATAAAAAGCTGTTTTTATTGAAAAGTATTAAGATATGATATACATATTGAATGGATACCAACTTACAATTTAATTAACTTATAATTCACAGAGAAAGATAAAAAAAATTACACATTTCAAATATATATATCAAATTATTAATCACCAATGTCTTATCTTTTAAGCATGTATAGTTATTAAGTTATTAGAAATTTTATATAATTCAAGTAACAAACAAAAAGCACTGCTAAGTATTTTCTGTTAAATACTTGCACATATTCAAGTGTTTGCTACTTTGCCTGCAAACCAATTTAGAGGGTAACATAGGAAGGCAGTTTGTATGGATACGAGGGGAAGATAATGGTTAACTCTAGACTTGAACAGGTCTGTAGTGATCAGGGAAACAATCTCTTGGGAGTCAGTTCCACAAAGCAGTGGTTCACAGGAAGAAGCTGTTTGAGTGAAACCTACTTCTCACCAATGGAATATGGAGGAAATGTGGTTGTTTTTCTACAATATAAGTGGCATTGCAGGTCCTAGCCATGAAGGTTAGAACTAGCAGAACCAAGGAATGTAGTTCGTCTGAGCACTTTCCATAAAAGTAGTGATAGAGCTTTGTCTTTCAAGCATATATAGTTATTAAGTTATTAGAAATTTTATATAAGTAACACACAAATAGAAGTAAGAATTTTCTGTTAAATATTTGCACATATTCTTGTGTTTGCTACTATGCCTGTACACCAGATATAAATAAAAGGATGACATATCAAGTAGTCAATCCTAGTAGCAGTCAGAGTAATAATCCAAGTGAAAAAAAAACAGTTTTTTGTAAAACACCTCAATTTCTGGACTATGAAATGTTGGATTTACACTATTATTACACTTTATATGCTTTCTTCTTTTGATTTACTTATTTCTAATTCAATATTTTAAAAAATTCAGTTTGTGACAAATTGTAAAAAAACAATGTACACAGCTAATAAACATGACAAATAAGTGAAAAACATACAACAAACCAATGAAAATTGATAATAAATTAGGAATAGGTGGCAGAAGACAGGACAAATTGAAAAAATGGAAGGTGGATAGCTCAGGAGAAATAAACTGCACATAAAATTAATTTTTCTCTATAAAATCATATTAAGACGAATAAAACTGGAAAAATTCTAAACACAAAGTATAGGTTGTTACTTACCAATTCATAGACAAGTCAAAGACAGATCAAAATGTTCTCATGGAATATATAATTCTGAATTAGTTGTCAGGATTGAGATGAGAGGAATTCTTGAAGTCACCTCACTGAAATCAAGATTGGGAAAAGAAGCATCAATCAAAGCTTACACATGTCAACTTTTCAAAGGAGATGGCCAATTCAGTTTTCATTGTAAATGACTTGTCACAAATATTCCAAGCATTCTTTAGAAATGGTCTTGAAATGGATGACAAATGTATGAGAATCAAATGCTATTCCTGCAATCTTTCTGTCAGTATGAACGGCGATTTACAGCTCATGAAATGGAATATATGCTTAAATGCCAATCATACAGTCAAATACATGACTGACCAAAGATCACCATTGCCCATAAAATGATTTTAAAGACTGAATACCATTTACAATGGCACAAATACTTAGTACACTGCAGTCTAAAAAAATTTAATATGTGGGTTACCCCACTTCCCTTTGCTAGGGGGTGCTCCTTAAGACTATAAAAAAGTGTGCATTTCTCTCCCTAACATCTTTTGCAGCTTTTTAGCTCTGGCTTTCAGATGTAGCTGAATATGGGTAAAGTGTCCCCTCCACTGGGACATGTTTATTTTCATGGTTTTCTCTCTTGACTTTTGTACCCACATAAACAAACAAGAACATTCTTATTATAGTTAGTTTCATCACATGTAATTCCTTTGTTAATACATGTATTGTCGTTTGTTTTGCACTTATTGTTTGGTGTTACTGCTGCTTTCACGCTTTACTTAGGAAATGACTGCAAAACATTTCTCCTTCTGTTTTTATAGTCAGAAATCCACAAATGCACGCTAGGGTATTTTTCTTAGTCAATAAAATTGGCCGGTTTGCAGTTTGACACAACTTAATCTAGATCTGCCTTGTCTAGAAGACAGACCACTGCATTTGCTTGTCTGACCTTGCTTTTTTGTGGAGACGCCAATTTGTAGTTTGTGAACTTTTTGCCTTCTTACCTGTTAATTTGTTTTGCATATATTGTTTGCTTGATGTTATTTCATTTTTGCCCCATTTCATTTTCTGTTTATTGCAAACATTGTTAATTCTGTTTGTTGGACAGTTCTGTTATTTATTTTGTGTTTGACCAAAGCTACTAGCTCAATAGGTTATCTGCCCAGAAACAGACTGCTTCAATGGTGACAAAACAAAATATGAACTCTGGGAAGTAAAACTTTTTGGTTATATGCAAATCCAAAAATTACACAAAACAATCTTGGCAACTTTTGACTGTCCCAATGACAAAGACTACCATGAAAAGAATGCAAATGCATTTGCTAAATTAATTCAATTTCTCGATCATCGAAGTTTGTCTCTTATTATGAGAGAAGCCTCTGACAATGAGAGAAAAGTGCTGCAAATTTTGAGAGAGCATTATTTATCCAAAGGAAAGCCAAAATTAATTTCCCTGTATACTGAATTAACATCCCCCATGCAAGGCCAGTGCAAGACTATTACTGATTATATTATTAGAAATGAAAAATTGGCCACTTTATTAAAGGTTTCTGGGGAAATAATTGGCAATGGTTTACTAATTGTCATGGTCCTAAAAGGCCTCCAGTCTGATTTCAAGCCATTTCCAACTGTTATTACATAGAAAGACAAGCTTAGTAAATTCGAAGTAACATTGCAAATCTTCAATGAAATTGAAAAGATGATTCAGGAGAATAACAGTGAAAATACCATAATGACTCTCTGAATGGCAAGACCAAAACCACAAACTAATGTTTCTACCTGTTTTATTTGTGGTAAACTTGGACATAAAGGCTCTGATTACCGAAGTAATGTTTTGAAATTACCCAGTAAATAATTCCCCTGAAAACACTATAATTCTGATCCACTGAACAAAAATATTATCTGCTATGCTTGTTGCAAACCTGGATATAAAAATACCGAGTGCAGAAACAAAAAGAAAATCTCATTTTGTAAAAAATGTGGAACATGTTTCAGATAATGAACATTCATTTCTGTTTTCAATTGGACTAGATGCCATTTCTAACAAAAACGGTTTACTTGTCAACTGTGATGCTACCATATATATAATTACTGATGAATCTAAATTTTTTGCGTTTGATAATGATTTTGATCCAGAAAATCATCATATTGAAGTGCCAGATGGTAGTTGGACCAGTAATATTGTTTAAAAAAAGGTGATGCTCAAATCACTATAACTGACACAGAAGAAAATATGCAAGATAGCATTTTAATGAATGTGCTATGCATTCCTACGTTTAAAAAAAACATATTCTTGGTACAAGCCACAACTGAAAATGGGGCATCTGTAAAATTACTCAGAACTTATCTACCCTAACGGTGTTAAATTCAACATAAAAAGAAATGGACACCTATACTATTTAAATACTGCAGTAACCTGCAAAACTGCTATGCATAGCCTAAAACAATGACATCAAATTCTTGGACATTGTAATCAGAAAAACATTATACAGCTACAAGTTGAGGAAGGCATGAAAATTGTCAATAAATCATATTTAAACTGTGAAATATATATTTAAGGCAAAATGGTACAGTATAAAAACAAGTTACCAAACAAAAGGGCAACTAAAATATTAAACCTTGTTCATTGTGATCTAGCCAGGCTGACAAAACTGAGATCTTTGAATGGCTTCAAATATACACTTTGTTTCATCAACAATTATTCTGGTCTAATTATGGTTTATTTTCTGAAACAGAAAAGCAATACATTTCTCACCACAAAGAAATATTTGGCTGACATTGCTCCATACAGCTCTATAAAATGCCTAAGAAGTGATAACAGCACAGGATTTACCTCTGAAAAATTTGAAAATCTTTTAATAAATAATCAAATTAAACATGAGAAATCGGCCCCATAGTCTGTACACCAAAATGGTACTGCAGAATGATGTTGGTAGTGTCTTTCAAAATGGATAGATGTCCATTAATAGAATCAAAGCTACCAAAGGTTTTGTGGTTGTATGCTATTATGACCACTGCATATATTAGAAATTGGTGTAACAGTCAAAGAACTGAAAAAATTGCCTTCAAAATGTTCACAGATTGCAAACCTAACCTCACCAATATGCACAAATTTGATACATTTTGTTATGCCTTCATACAAGATAGAAAGAAATTTGACATTCAGTATCTGTCTATATTTCTGAGATGAGGTACGCACACTATTTATATTATTTGAACTATTGTCCTCATCTTTGTCGCCATATTTATTACGTTTCGGACATTGTACACTCTGGTTGGAATGTCAAACTGAACCCTTTATTTCACACACTAGGGTAGACTGTTCTAGTTCCACATGCCATGTCTAATGAATACCAGTTATCAGTTATCTCCTGCTTAATTCCCTCTCCAAGTTCTTCACCACCTTAACCAGGTATAGCACTCAAAATCATTGGGTCCTGTCACTGGATCTAATCAATGCCTTTATCCACTGTGCTATGTGTCCTTGAGGAATCTGTGTATGAATTTCAGGGTATTATAAACCTAATGTCTTCAGCTACCATTTTTTATCAGTGCTCATATTGCAATTTTTGCTGTTATCAAATATATTTTTACCAGTGCTCATATTGCAATTTTTGTTATTATTGCTTTTCTCTGGCACTCCTTATTACTATTACAGAAGGCAGTGATCTCCCTTTTCTATATGTGGTCAGCTACACCTGATTTTTACCACTTCCTCTCGTGTTACAGCTTTCTGGTGTTCCTGAAACCTTACCTTTAAAAAATCAGGCATGGCTATCCACATATGGAGAGAAAAAGGAAATCACCCCCCTCCGTGGGATCAGGTTGAGATCATAGACAAAGAACACCATTGGAAAATTCGTAAACTTAAGGAATCAGCACATGTGCTAGGTCACAAAAATCTCCTGAGCTGACCAAGCATAGAAATGAATACAATATGGGAACCAGTAATAAGGAGTGCCAGAGAAAAGTGATAATAACAACAAAAATTGCAATATGAGCACTGGTAAAAAGTGATTGCTGAAGACATTAGGTTTATAATACCCAGAAATTCATGTACAGATGTCCTCAAGGACACATAGCACAGTCGATAAAGGTGTTAGTTAGATTCAGTGACAGGACCCAAAGAGCATGAGTTCAATAGAAGTTGGAGAGGGAATTAAGGAGGAGATAACTGATAACTGACATCCATTAGAACAGTCTACCCCAGCGATCAAAATAAAGGGTTCAGTTCAACATTCCAACCACCTGAAGAAGGACAAAGTGTACAACAGCCGAGACATTGTAATAAATATGGCAACAAAGATGAGAACACTAGTCCAAATAATGTAAATAGTGTAAATTGGACACTAAAAGTAAAAAAGCAATTTTCATAGGCTATGATAAATCATGTCCTGCCTATTTAACATATATACCTGAAACTAAGAATGTCAAAAGAGTCAGGTGTGTCAAAATTTACTGAAAACTTTGAAAATCCTACATCTAATGATTTTTTACTTCCAGTTGAAGAAAATGATACAATACTTCCCAACTATCTACCAAAAAATCCTTGTAGGGAGGAGGGGGGTCACAAGAAAGTAAAACTACACAATCAACAAGTCCATGTGATAATACAGGAGATAATCCTAGTGCAGAAATTCCAAACAGATTATATCCAAGCAGGTTATGAAAAATACCTGAATATTTAAGATTATGTTGTTAAGAATTTGAATAACGTAGTAAATCCAACTATATATATATATATATATATATATATATATATATATATATATATATATATATATTGTTGTTTGGTAAAGAATATACACACTAATTATAATGAAGCTATTACTTCAAATGACTATAAAATGTTGAGATGCCATGGAAAAAGAGATAGCTACCCTTATGGCAAAAAATTCATATGAATTAACAGAGCTTCCACCTGGTAAAACTGTTGTAGGCAGTCGATGGGTCTACACTATTAAAACTAATAACACTAGTAATAAACAGTTCAAAGTGAGATTCATTGCAAAAGGCTACTCACAGAAACCTGGAATAGATTATCACAAAACTTTCTCACCCACAGATCATTTATTATCAGTAAAAACTAATGCAATTAGATAGTCAACAACTTATTTGTCCACCAAATCGATGTAAAAATGGCATATTTAAATGCACCGATTCACTGAAGTATATGTTCAACAACCCAAGAGTTACTTCATTACCAACAAAAACAATAACAAACTCTTATAGCAAATAAAGAAATCCTTATATAGACTTAAAGTGGATGAAATTGGAAGTCCTACACATATTTAATTGATCAAGGTTTCTCTCAAGCCTTGGCAGACTCTTGTATTTACACAAAAAACACTTCTAATACAATACTGATTATGATTGTTTGTGTTGATGATATACTCACTGCTGCAAGTTGTGTTAATTAATGTAAAAACATGTTTAAGTGAACAATTCAAAATGTCTGATCTTGGAAAGCTTTCTTTCTTTCTAGTTATACAATTTACGTTTAAAAATAACTCCATTGAGACGAATCAAACAAAATATATTGAAAAGATTCTAAGCAAATTTGGAATGCAAGATTGTAAACCTTGATCAACACCATGTGAAATTGATATCAATCTAAGGGATGAATGCAATGAACCAGCAGATGGAAAATACTACTGAGAGATAGTGGGCAGCCTGTTATACATTATGACTGCCACTCGTCCAGATATAAGTTACATGATAACAAAATTATCGCAATATTCCTCAAGACCCAAATAAATTTTGTTTTTTACATTTTTAGTGTCTATTAAATTGACTAAGTCCCTAACTTTAAGAGGTTTTTGTGGTGCGGATTAGGGAAATTAAAAAGTCTGCTGTAGTATTACAGGATACGGATTTCAACTATCACCAAACAATTCAATGATTTCATGGAAAATGAAAAAGCAACCTGAAGTAGTATTGTCAACCTGCAAGGCTGAATACATGACATTGGCAGCAGCAATACAATAAGCAAAATTCATTATTCAATTATTAGCCACCATGATTGATACAACTAAAAAAGAACAAGTCACTATTTATTGCGATAATTAAGGTACCATAGCTCTTACTAAGAACCCAGTCTACCACCAATGTTCAAAACACGTAGACATAAAGTACCATTTCATTAGTATTGAAATTCAAAATGGACTATATTCCATCAGAAGAAAATGTTGCAATTTGCTTATTAAAACCTATCAGCAGAACAAATTTAAATAAATTCTGTACTGCTCTAATTGATATTTTTTTTCATTTTAATTGCCACATTTTTGTTTTTATTATTCCCTCGTTTTTTTTATTACCCCCTTTTTTGTATATCAAAAAAAAGAGGAAAGAAAAAAGTAATAATATATATAAAAAAAGATTTGAAATATTAAAGTTGAAGATAAATATTAAAAAAACTTAAAATATTAAACAAAGAAAAATTCAGTTATGTATGCAAATTTTATATATATATATATATATATATATATATATATATATATATATATATATATAACGTCATCCACAGACAGACTGTTTCACAGCTCATCAGTGTGGCTAGACATCCGGTTAACCTCTAGCTCGGATCGAAACCCGACTGAATTGGTATCAGCCGGAGATTCTACCACTAAGCCGTCGGCGCACGGCAGGGAAGCAGGTGGATTTTTAGCATATTTATTTTTAGAACGACATTATTTTTGCACCAACCTAATATATATATATATATATATATATATATTAGGTCTGTGCAAAAATAATGACATTATTTTTGCACCAACCTAATATATATTAGGTCGGTGCAAAAATAATGTCGTTTTTTGATGTTAAAAAATACGTCAAAAAACGACATTATTACGTGTTTATTTTTGCACCAACCTAATATATATAAATAAATGTTTGTGTGTATCTTGTTTGTATTTATTGGCCCCATAGAATGTGGGTGATTTAGGTGAGGTAGATGATGCAAAGGAAACAGAAAACTCTGCCAAGATAGGGATCAGAATATAGAAAATTACACAATGAAATAAGGACCGAATGCAGGCAAGCTAAAGAAGAATGGCTAAACAAAAAATGTGCAGAAATAGAAAGATTGTGTACCACCAACGAGACATGCACAAACAAATAAGACAACTAACAGGACAGAAGACATGTTCATCAACCTGAAATTCTGAAAACCAAAGTGAAAGCTGCACTGGCCAAATTGAACAGAAACAAGGTGGCAGGGCAAGACAAAATTGTAATGGAAATGCTGACAGCCTTAGATGATTTCGGCATAGACAAGATCACAAAAATAATAAATGAAATCTACAACAGCAGGGATATACCGGAAGACGTCAGCAGATATATCTCCATAGCTATGTCTAAGAAACCAGGCGCAAACAATTGAGAACTCCACCAAACAATAAGCCTAATGAGCCATGTGACAAAACTCATCATCCGTATTCTGATGAATAGAGCGCGCAGCAGAATCAGCCCAGAGATAGGACAGGAACAGTGCAGGTTTGTTAAAGACGCTGGAACAAGGAATGTGACATTCATGCTCAGAATGTTATAGAAAAGGGAGTAAGGCAAGGATGTGTCTTCTCACCAGACCTATTCAACATATACAGCGAGGCAATTCTGAGAGAATTGGAGATACTACCGGGATTCAGCATTGGTGGCAATAATCTTAACAACATAAGATATGCAAATGAGGCAGTACTGATAGCAGATACAGTTTAAGTATCTGAGAAGTGTTTTGACAGAGGATGGTAACTGTGACACTGAGATCCGTAGACATATTGGGATGGCCAAGGGCGCATTCCAAAAGCTTGGCAGTACTGCAAGACAAGGAGGATTTCTTTGGTAACAAAGAAAAGAATACTGAGCAGTTACATGATATCTGTCCTTCTTTACAGTCTCCTCAAAGATGAAGAAGAGACTCGAGGTGACAGAGATGTAGTTCTACAGAAGGATGCTGAGGATATGATGGTCTGAGTGTGTGAGCAACAATGAGGTCTTGAAGAGGATGCAAACAAGAGGCAGCTGAAGTTTCTGGGACACATAATGAAAAAAGAGGACCTGGAGAATCTGATACTCACAAGTCAAATAGAAGGAAAGAGAGATAAGGGAAGGCAACATATGATATACCCAGTGGGCTTAAGCAAGTGGGTGGTAGAACGTAGTCTGGGTAAGGTGGAAGAGGGACAAAACATTGAGAGCTACAAGGGATGGGGGAAGTGGAGAGCACATAAAAAGAAAAGATATGAGTGCATTCATCCATTTAGATTGAGGGTGGAGGGTATTGATTTCACTCTTTACTTAGGAAATATCTGCAAAACATTTCTCCTACCTCTTTTATAGGCAGAAGTCCACAAATGCATGCTGGGATATTTTTCTTAGCCAATAAAATAGAATGTTTGTAGATTGATATGACTCAGTGAAGATCACTGCCAGGCTTGCCGCTGGCTTGTTAAACTCTCTGCCTTTGAGCAGAGAGGAACCCAGACGAGGCTGTGCCAAACGGCAGTCATGTCTGGGGAGGTAAACAAACTCAACCCCACGTATGCGGGGTCTACTGGGATT
Organism: Acanthosepion lycidas; assembly: GCA_963932145.1. Classification (NCBI taxonomy): domain Eukaryota; kingdom Metazoa; phylum Mollusca; class Cephalopoda; order Sepiida; family Sepiidae; genus Acanthosepion; species Acanthosepion lycidas. The sequence goes on from OZ010572.1 coordinate 135,129,553, forward strand.
TTTGCCCGAGCCTACAACTCAGCATCACCCCCACATAAAAAAACGGCCTTGTGCTATATCCTGCCTTGTTGGGAGGCTAAGGTAAATAACCTCTGACTAGATCTGCCTTGTCTAGAAGGCAGACCACTGCGTTTGCTTGTCTGATCTTGCTTTTGAGTGTAGATGCCAATTCATAGTTGTGAATATTTTGCCTTTATCTTGTTAATTTGTTTTGCATATATGGGTGGCTTGATATTATTTCATTTCATTTCATTTTTGCCCTGTTCTTTTTTCTTTTTACTACAAACTTTGTTAATTCTGCTTGTTTTGCTATTTATTTTGCATCTGACCATGGCTACTAACTCAACAGTTACTCATTTTGTACTTGGACTCACATAAGAGTCCGTCAATATTGATTGTTGAATAAATTTTCCAAGAGCTCATAAATTTTTCCCACAACATAATGGTGACTAAATATTTACCCAAATTATCTAATGCCAATTTGACAAGGTAAAAGGACAGTTTGTAAAATTGTCATCTGAGACCTGAAAGAAGAAATGTTAAAGCATTAACATCATCTATAAATTAAGCAAGTTTTTCTCCCATCTTGATCTTGACTAACTATAAAGTTTCACTTTGTTGAAATTGTAAAAATTACTCGCAGAAAAATCATTGAATATTTTCATTTTATTACAAATACAAACTTTAAAACTTTTGATGACTGATAAGTTAGTATGGTTAAGTATGAACAGAATTAATTAAAATTTCAATTAATACCAAATATAAAATTAATATATTTGTACAATTATTGCAATAATTCTCTGAAAGTAATGAAAGTGTCTGTGTAATGTAGAAAATATATTGACATCCAAAGAAGATTTAAATATTTTTAGCTCTATAACATTCTAAAATTTTTGATAATTAGAAGACTAAGATAATATTATATCTTAAATTCAAGATTTTATTGTTTTTTTTTTATTTTTTACAGTATGATTCACCCTGTACACGGTCACTCATGGTAGAGGGTTATATTGGGAAGCAGTTGCACTGATAAGAGGGAACGATAATGGTTAAACCTAGACTTGAATAATTTAAGATTGTAGTGATTAGAGAAATAACCTCTTGGGAGTTGGTTCCACAGAGCAGTAAAACTTATTTCTCACTGATAGAACATGGAGGGAATGTGGGTGGTTTGCTACAATGTAAGTGGCAGGGTTAGGGTCATTGTCATGAAGGTTAGAACTGACAAAAGTAATGAATGTAGTTCATTTGAGCATTTTTCATGAGAGTAGTGACTGAGCAGTGAGAGGCTTACCACACCCCACTTGTGAGAGAGAGGTTGGAAGGTGAAAAATAATTTGTTACCCACAAAGACTCGGAGACGCTTTTGGACTCTATTGTGGCTGGAAAATGAGGACTGGGCAGCTCCCTCCTAAATATGACAACAGTACTCCATTTTAAGTCTGATCTGGCTCTTGTAAAGGTAGAGGATAGCACGTGGATTCAGGTATTTACTGGAGTGATACAGGGAACCGACCATTTTACCTGCATTTTGAAGTCAGGTGTGAGTTTAAGGCCCAATAGTCTCTCCAGGAACAGTGCCTCTCTGAGAACATTTGATAATGTTACTTGTATATAACTAAAAGGTATTTATTTGACAACTAATTCAGAATTTTGTGCCACAGTAGCTTAACTTTATTTCAACATAATATAAAGTTGAATATTTCTTATCTAGCACATATTAATTTGGATATTTGAAACACTTTAATGATATTAAGGTCTGATAAGAATATTAGATTAACCTTTTAATGCACAAAATAATTATTTTCTTCTGAACTCAAATTAAGGTCAGCTAAATCAAGGTTATCTGGTTTTGGGTCTTTCTTGAATATTAAATCTTCTTGCAAGAGTGAGCCTTGTCTATGCACTGACAAGCAAATAAATAATTACTCTACAAACAAGTGGACAAAATAGCAAAGTGGGATGTCTTTGTGTCTGTGTTTAACTTTAAAATATTTTAATTAAAAAAATTGTTTGAAAAAAGTTAAAATAAAAATAGTTACTGTATAAATAATTTATATTTTTAAAACTTATTCACTTAAATCAGATAACTTAAATCATTATGCATCAGATGGATGCATCACACAAGTACGCATGCAATCACAGACTTTTAGTATTATCTCTCTCTTTTTTTTTAATCATATCACCCCAAGCAAGGCAAGAGTGCCACTAGCATGCAAGGGGTTACAGAGAATAAAAGTAAGAATAAAGAGGGGTGTTTGAGGAAAGTATAAAGAGAAGGATGGGGATCAAGATCAAGGCATTAGAAGATGTCAATTGATATTACATTTGAATATTTGAAAATTATAGTTATCAAGTAAGCAAGTAAGAGGAAGGAAGTTCCACTGTTGGGAAGTGTAAGAGAAGTAGAAGAGGCATTACATTTAACTGTTTCGACAGTGAAAGGGTGGGACTGAGATACCAGCCTAGTAGCACATTTAAATTCATGCAGCTGGGGCACCAGTGAAAATAGCTCATCAGAGCAGGTGCCATGAAAATATTTGTAGAAAAGACAGAGGGAAGCCACATCACATCTGTGAGAAAGTGACTGGAGTCGAAATGCCAGGTCAGGATCTATCATATTGCATATCCCTCTCTGGAATTTGTTGAGAACCTTGAGATGAACAGCAGGGGCACCAGACCATATATGGCAACAGTATTCCATGCAAGGACAAATGGTAGATTTGTAGGTTTGAAGGATAAACAGAAAAACTTTCCTCACAGTAGATGAAGCTATTGTATTAATGTAATTGTTCCACTTCAGGTCAGTGGAAAACGTGAGACCAAGAAGGTGCAAAGAGATGCTCTCATTAAGTTGAGTATCAGCCATGATGATAGGAGGCAGGAAGGGTTCTCTATGGTGGATAAATGAGAGCTTACAAGCCATTTCCTGCCCAAGTCAACCACAGATTGGAGGTCCTTTTCAAGATCAATGGCCAGGTTGACTTTGTCAACAATGCTTCTTACACTGTAACCCTCATTGAGACAGGAGTAAATGGTAGTGTCAGCTGCATAGGAATATATCGATGAAGATCAGAAACAGTGTAGGACCCAGGATAAAGCCTTGGGGAATACCAGCATTCATATAAAAGGAATTGGAGGAGAACCTGTTTAAGACAACCTTCATTTCATAGTTTGACAGGAATGATTGGATTAAATCAAATAATCATCCTGTAATACTGTATCTCTGGAGCTTACAAAGAAGGCCGGCATGCCAAACCCTATCAAACAACTTAAAGATATCTAGAGCCACAGCTCAAACTTTGCCATTATAATCAAGAGCTTGGTACACAAATTTAGTTATGGCCATAAGCACATCAGCAGTAGTCCAGGCAATGTGGAAACCATATTGTTTGTCAGAACGTAGATCATGGAATATAAGATTGTTAACCACTTTGGCATTGATTAAAGCCTCAAAGACTTTGCCGAAGAGTGGTAGGAGACTTATAGTATAATAGTTAAATGGGTTAGGAGGGTCACCAGAGTTCTTAAAAACAGGGACAACAGATGAGGACTTCCAACAGGCTGGAAAGCAAGAGTCAATAAGGCAATAGTTATATAGTTTAGAGAGAACTGGAGCCAGCTTATATATATATATATATATATATATATATATATATATATATATATATATATATATATTACTAACAAATGTAGTAATAATTAATTTCCCTAACAATTTTTAATAAATATTTATTTTTTTCAAAAAAGTTCTTTTAAAAAAATTTCTCTGTACAAGGCTCAAGAGTCATTTGAGGTAGAGCATTACAGTGTAAGAGACACCATCCCAAGGAAAGAGATTATGCCACCAAGATGTAAGCGGCCTGTAGTCAGTTTCTTCTGGCTTATAATAAAGTTCCCTAATTCATTTCTTCCAACCTTCAGAAGTTAAACAATCGAATAACACGTGTCTCCTGTTTGCTACAGCAGTCGCACTTTAGTCTATCACCTCTTAAAGAACTTTTTATAGATTGAGTGACAGTTCAAATTTGCATAGGTTAAAAGAGATTCTTGCAAAGGTATATCAGACTCCATGATTTATCTTTTTTAAATATATGACTCATAAAAGCTGCCATTTTCTTTTTGGGGATATTTTACATGCAAGACACATTCAAATCTGTTTTCATCCCAGAGGTAAGACATTTTCTCTAGGGTTACAGGGCCACCAAAAGTGAAAGAGAAGGAAAAAGCTTCAAAAGGGCCAGAAATCCAATCTTAAGCCAGGTACAAGGGATAAATCCATACTACTGTTCAAAAGACTGGGGAGGAGTGTAAGCTGGATGATAGGCAAATCTATCTACCCTTATTTCTTCTGTGTTATTTATTTTTCATTTAAAAAAAAATTGCCATATATCAGCAATTTTTCTGTTGATAAAGTTTTATTTTAAATTCATTGTGTTTGTATTGAAAGAATTTAAATATGCCTATAAGTTAGAAAACCTACTTCTTTCACAATGAACATTGTTGTCATCTGATATTTCACATCACTATAAATTTGTTGAATCGAGCCCCCAGAAAATTATGGGATTATGTAAAAAAAAAAACAAAAAAAAAAAAAACAAATTTAGTTTAAAAAACTGTACCAAATTTTTTTCTTTTTTTAAGCATTTCACCCCAAGCAAAGAGTGGGAGCAAGAGTAAAGAGACATGATAGAGGAAAGGATGGAGAGAAGGATGGGGAATAGTTCAAGGCATCTGGAGATGTTGATTGATATTGCATTTGAATAGTTCAAGATTATAGCTATCAGGGAAGCATGTAAGAGGAAGGAAGTTTCAGACAGGAAGTGCGAGACTTGAAGCTATTGGAGTAGAAGAGATGGCTATATTTAACCATTTTGACAGTGAAAGGGTTGGACTGAAATGCCAACCTAGTAGCACGTTTAAATTCATGCAGTCTGGGAATTAGCAAAAGTAGCTTGTCAGAGCAATTTCCATGAAAGTAATTGTAGAAAAGTCAGAGGGAGGTGATGGAACTTTGATGAATTCATTTTTATTGTTAATATAGATATTAGAAAATTATTAAAATGTTTCTCAGATGGCCAATCTCTATATAGCTATGTCTATAGTAGGAAATTCAAGTGGACATAACAACAAAAAGAACTTTGGAAAATAGATGTCTTGCTGAAAATGGTAGAAATTTTATAGCATTAAGAAAATTTCTATGACAACTTTTTTCTGTTCATAGAACAGGTATTTGACTAGTAAATGGCTGAATCCTTTCTGGTCAGAATTTATATACAGGAACAAATGAAGAAAAGATAAGAATATTATTACAGATTTGTATGACTCTGGTTAATTTCAGCTTAGCTGACATCAGTCCATTTGTTTCTGGAGATAAGACAAATCAAGTTGCTATTGTAAAGGGATTATTGCAACTAGAAAAGCCAGATGAAGTCATTCAGTACAACCAATTAGTTTTCTAAGCTCAATAAGGTGTGTCTATGTCCATACTGGGAATGCATTCAACACGTGTTTTTTTTCTCTAAGGTTCAACTCGTTCAAGGGCAGGTAATCTATCCTTTTCTCCAAGATAGAGTTATCAAAATATGAACAAAGTGGGTGGATATGTCCAACTGTAATAATCAGACAACAAAAAAATTTTAGTGCTTAACAGCAACTTTTAACAGAAAAAACTGCTATCTTCATAGATTAACACTGAAAATCTAAGTCCAAAGGAATTAGTTTCTGTTCCTCAAATAACCATCAGATACAAATCAATTTTTCTAAATCAAGAAAAACATTGTTGTGGTACTGCTTCAAGTAGAACTAAAAGCAATGTTAAACAACATTTCCACAAGGCAGGTCGTCATTGTTATTAAAAGGTGAAAGGAAATGGAATAAATTTTAACAAGATGATATTTTCGAGTGTTTTTTCTATAACTGGCAGATTGACAAAGGAGAGAAAATACACTTGTATGCATGTAAACATAGTTAAAAAGAAAGATGACATTAAAATTTAGTAACTAGGAATTGTGTTCATGGGCGAGTGATACATGCTTGTGTGTGTGTGTGTGTGTGAAAAAAAGAGTCACTCAGGGGAAAGATATCCCATGCTGGAAACAAAATCCCATGCTGGTGTTACTTTTACTGTATGCTAGAAGGAAAAGAGAAAAAAGACAGGAAGTGTCCCATTTTTATACCTGTTTAACAGCACCACCTAACAAAGTCTTGGTGAATCTAGCAAAGTGTTGTGGTAGGATCCACCTAATTTGCATAGTGGAGTACCGACCATATAAATATGGTTGGTACCAGGAAGAGAGAGTAGGAATCGGGAGATTCAACCAGAGACTCTGCCCGACTGCGACTCAGTCAACACATTCTCCAGGAACGGTCTTCCCAGGAATATACAAAAGACTATATGTAAATATTGTGTACACTTCTTGTTTCAATACATTTTGTTCTAAGTACATTTTGTGTTGCATTATTATTCCATGCATTAGTCAAGTTTCAACACAAAGCCATGTGGGAGTAAACCACAACATTTTGCTATCAAACTTGCACAAGGTAATCACAGAAAAGTTTACTTCAAAACCTTTTAGTTAAATATGCACTGCTAATTCTGATTCATGTCAAACTCAAAATTTGTAACAAAAATATAATTTAAAACATTTATGTCATCATAAATGTTTTAAAAAGTTCTACAAGCTGCAAATTAACTTATAAGAATTAACCAAATCTAGCATTTAAATATTGTCCTTCCCATTATTTAAAATTATTTTTTTCCAAACACAACCATATTCAATTCAGCTAACAATTAGCCATGTATTAGGTTGGTGCAAAAATAATGATGTAATAATGTCGTTTTTGACGTATTTTTTAACGTCAAAAAACAACATTATTACGTCATTATTTTTGCACCAACCTAATATTTAAACAACATTTGATAAAGGCTCTTTTTTTAAGCAGTTAATTTCAGTGAGAAAAATAGAGAAAAGTTCATTTTGAATATAGATTTGTTGGAAATGATTCAATCTTTCCAAAACTATCACCTGTATCAACATTCAATGTTTAAGACATAACCATGTTTATGTAAGTTTGTAAGCAATAATTCAAACCTGTATATTTAAGAATGAAAGAATTCTATGCACTTGGAAATTGGTTATCTTAAAAAGTCTGAAAATTTTAGTAAACCTGTTTTCATGATCAAGTTGGTCTTGGAATAAAACAAAAATTTGTCAGCATCGTGTTTTCATTTCTAATTCCCTTCAACATATTTAATTTCAAACAGAAAGAAAAGACCAAACTTTCTTTATAAAAATATTTGCATTTATGTCTATTTCTTATTATTTTTATTAGGTGCAGGTGTTGGAGTTGCTGTTCCTGTTTTTTATTTTCTTAAAAATCAGTGAAATTAATAACAACTGGCCAAGATCAAAAAGTCATGCTCAAGAAAATTGTTCCTGCCAACAAAAAATCAAACCTGTATCCCTTTTTCCAGCAGAGAAACTGACCTTATAACCAAAACCTGCTACAACAGTTTCCCTGATTGAAAAAGGGATACAAGTTTAATTCCTGTTGGAAGGCACAATTTTTCTTTAATAAGATTTTTCAATCTAGGTGGTTGTTATTAATTTCACAGTTTAAGAAAATAAAAATCAGAGATAGCAACTCAAACACTTGTACCCAAGAAAAATAATGTTTACAAGCAGCCATACCCAGCTGATCGATCAGAAAAAGTGTTCAATTAGAATGGAGCAAAAACAGCATTATGTTTAGATGTAACAGAGTCTATCTTCTTTAATTACTTTAAAGTACTTTCATTAAAAAACATTTTGAATTAATGCAGTTACTAATAAAACAGAATTACTCTGTATTTATTCAATCAAAGCTAGCCAAGGATATGAAGGGGTAAAACAGGCAACATGAAGACCCACTTCAGACCACAATTATTTTGGAGTTTTTGAAATTCAATTTGTCAGTGTGCTACCAGGGATGTAAATGAGGATACATTTATAAAGCAATTGTTAAGGTTGATGAAAATTGGCTGAAAGATCAATGAAAAATAAGAAATGAACCAGTAAAAAAAAAAAAAAAATCACCATTTTTCGCTATTTACAGGGGTTTTCACTATATGGGTGAACCTAATTATCAAGTCAAATGACTGTTAAACAATCAACCTATTGTTGGCTACAATTGAGTGAAGTTTGTATTAGATTGCTTGAAAATTGAGGGAGTTTTTAGTTTAAAATTTGTGTTGAAATCGATTTTTCATTTTTTGCTAAATGCAGTGATGTAGAAATAACAATGAGGTATTGTTGAGCTTATCATGATCTAAGTAGCCTATATAGCGAGTTTGAATGAAATCAGAGGAAAAAAATTTCGATTGACTTTATCGATTATTGATTTCTGAAAAATTATCGATTTTTTATGCTAAAAACCTATCTCTTACGTTGTACAATGTATATGCTAAATTTGGTCAAAATTAGTTGGATGGATCTCAAGTCAAAAGGTATCACACAGACAGACAGACATCCTCTGTTTTATATATATAGATAGTAATAAGAAATAATATCAGATAAAAAAAAAAAAAAAAAAAATCGATTTAAAAATTACCATATTTTCCAGCTTACAAGACGCACTTTTTTTCCTAAAAAGTACCCTGAAAAATATGTGCATCTTCCAAGATAAATGTAAGGCAACACCCAGACTCAAGTAAGCTTAGATGGTCACCTAATTGACTTTACTGATAGGGATGTGGATTTGTATGTCAAGTCATTTTACTATAATGTTAGCTATCTAATTCAACCTTTTATATGATTTGACCTCAGTACTTAACAATTACAAGTATTTCCAAGACTATAAATTTCCTGGAGCTGAGCCATAAGCTTAAACATGCTCTGTTTACTAGCAGTGAAGGGAGCCTTTCTGCTCTTGACTAATATGCCATTGCCATACAAACAAAATCAGATGAGTGATTAATGTAAACAATATGTGGTGCCAGTATATGAGGGACGCATGATGAATGTGTTGTTGTATGAGAATTACTTTTTTCTTAGAAATTTCTTTGCAGTATTAGGGTGCGTCTTCCAAGCCACAGCATCTTATAAGCCAGAAAATACAGTACTTATGTACAGAAATTAATTTATTTAATTTTTGTTTTATATATTAAAATACATTTTTTCATGCTTTCTTTGTATGAAAGCAAATTTCCATTTCTTCCAGGTGCATTTCTAAGCATGATCAAAAGTTCCCAGCATCCTCTTTTTTCGAAAAATAGAAACTGATTTCTTTTTTTTTAATAGTATGACCAATGAAATTTGTGGAGAGTCTTGATCACTTATGCCCTAGTAGATGTTCATGACACTCTACAGATTCTTTTTATGATCCATGAACTGACATGCATTCTTGGAAAAGATAACCATGGTTTCCCACTGCCTTTTGAAGTTTTCTTCTCTTTAAGCTGTAGCTTGAGGGGAGGAGAATGAATACATGCCATTTCCAAGGATATTTATGAACGTAACAGACTACCCTGGAATTTGAAGCCTGCTTGTCAATTTCATTTTCTGCACTGCTTTTCTGTCAACAACAATATTCAAACATTTTAATGCTAATTATCTTCTGTCTCTTTGAATCTTGTCCTTTTATTGTTTTTTCTGGGGGGTTTTCTGTCTTAGTGCATCCTAGTGGCTTTTATTGCATGGCTTGGGGTGAAATGATATATCTCCATTATAATACCTGCACATACTGAATATACCTCAGGTTACATCATTTTAAGTTAAGTCATTCTTGATTGTACATTGTTTGTCAAAAAATATATGGAAAAATAAAAATCAACTCATTTTATTTGTCTTTACGTCTGTCCACCACAAATACTGAAGTTGTAACATCACTAGAAAAATGTTAAAAGCACATAAAATTATGTTACTGTACAATAAGAATAAAAGTATATAAAATCATATTAAAATATGTACATTTACAGTAAATGTTAATATAATCATCATAAATCCTAGAGAACAAAATATGAAAACATCTGTGACTCTATGTTGTCGTCTATTAAGTGTAATCAATCTATTAAGAAGCAAGATGAAAGTGCATCAGATGACGAACAAGCAGCAGCCGATTTTCCTAAAGCATTGGCTAAGATCATCAAAGAAAATGGGTTTCTTCCTAAACAGATTTTTAATGATGACAAAACTGGATCATATTAGAAAAAATTGCCAGACTTTTCTTTCATTGCTAATGCTAAGCATAAGTCTATATCACTGATAAATTATTTTATTCAAAATACTGTGCATACATATCATAAATACTGTAATATATAATGGGGAGTGCTTATTTGCATTTGCAGTTTATAGTATGGTTATTTCGACTTAAGTCGTTTTTTGACCTAAGTCATTACCTCTGGAACCAATTAACGAAATAGGGTGAGGTATAACTGTATACAGAAGTATAAAACCCAGTTTAAAATATTTTGCTGAGATACAAAATTTAATTGAAGCAATAAAAATGGACATGTTAAAACACGATAAAATTAATAACAAGAAATGTGAGTGACAAAAAGTAACATGACCATAAACTAGTAATATCAAAAACTAGCTTCACTGCCTTTTTTGGTAATCAAGTTGTACTTTGATATTACCACCTTAGAGTAATATTATTTTTTATTATCCCCCTCTTTTTTCTCTTGTTTTAACAGGTCCATTTTTATTACATTAATTAAAATCAACTTTATTTGCTTTTTCATAAACATCACTGAAAACTCATTTCCACTATTAATAAATCAGGTCATAGAGAGTTTGTTTTTATATATGTGTGAAAGAGACAAAGTGCATATATTTATATGTTAGCTTTGCAAAAAGAGTGTATATAGGAAGAGAAGAGAAAAAAACACAAAAAATGAATGTGTGAGGCAAAGAAAAAAAAGTGTATGCATGTGCGCACTTGATCTAATCTTAGTATTTTTATGTTCAGCAATGAATAAGTATGGTTCTCTGTGTCGTGCCAGAAAGTTTTTTTCGTCCAAGTCCATCATTCAAATCTTTAAATCAACCATTCACTCTTGCATGGAATACTGCTGTCATATATGTCTGAAGCCCCCACTGTTCATCTTAAGGTCCTCGACAAAATCCAGAGACAAATATGCAATGTGTTTGGCCCTGATCTGGCATATCGTTTACAGTCACTCTCTCACAGATGTGTCATTGCCTCCCTCTGTTTTTTCTACACATACTTTCACAGTAACTGCTCCAACAAGCTACTTTCACAAATCCCAAACTGCATGACTTTAAACGTGCAAATCAATTGGCATCTCAGTCCCACTCTTTCACTGTCGAAACAGTTAGATGTAGCCGTCTCTTCTAATAGCTTCATGTCTCACACTTCCTGCCTGTGGAGATACCTTCCTCTTACTTGCTTCCCTGATAGCTATAATCTCCAACTATTCAAATGCAATGTCAATCAGCATCTCCAGATTCCTTGAGCTATTCCCTGTCTTTCCTCTATCACACCTCTTTACTCTTGCTCTGTAACCCCTTGTGTGCTAGTGGCACTATCACCTTGTTTGGAGTGAAAAGCTTAAAAAAAAATGTGTGTGTATATTTGTAAATGGCTTGTTGTTGGTTAAGCATGTTGGGAGAAGTTTTTCCCTTTGTTTCTGTGTAATTGTACATGTACACTAACTTCTGTGTGCATTTGTACTTCGTTTCACTGATCATGTGTCTACATCCAAATGTGAAAAAAAAAACATATTTCTATCATTGACTTCCTTAATAGGTAAGTTGCTAAAGACAAACACACACACAAAATTAGGTAAAACCAGAAGCAATAAGAATTTCATTCATGTGCTGAGGAGGGTAGATCAATAAGTCCCTAGCCTGATGTATATCTGATTTTTTATGTAAAATTTTCACTGGCTATTCACTACTGTATTAAGTACACAGACAAGAAAGAATATCATGATGTAAAATAAATTTTAAGTTCTTCATTTGTGATGCCAATCTATAAGGTCTGAAAAAGGATTATTTTTATTTGATTAAATTGATTATTTTTTTTTTTTTTACAGCTTATCAATTCTTTGGGATTGTAAGAATTTATTATTTTTGAAAGTGAATATAGCATTAAAATTTTTCTGAGAATAATTTGATTTTTTCCTACTATTTAACCCATAGCTGGGGGAGAAGAGATGAATTCTTAACTTTCCTTTATATGTGAATATAATGAACCAAACTGGAAATCAAACTCGACTTTCTGATTCTCATTTAAAGCTACTATCCATTACACCACCCATGCATCCTATTGATCCAAGAAAATGGTTGAATACAGATGATAATTTAGACATCTCTGAATGTGCTGTACATCATGCATGAAATCCATATGAATGTCTAAATCTGACATTTTCTGGTTAATATTTTGGCTTTGTTGCATCTTGCATTGTTTGACAAAATTATCTCCAGTAGAACCTATCCCCTGTGGCCAGCTTCCTTGACTCTGGTATTAAATTTGTCTCATCTAAATTAGGCTTATATATACATATATATATATGCACTTCACACTGCAGGACTGTAGATATTACAATTAAACTAAGTATGATTTATGATTGCAATGATGTCAATTTATAACTCTGACCATTAATAAAAAGGTGGGATTGTCTCATTGTAAGCTATGAAACAAATTCAAATCATAATGACTGCTATCACTCACAGACTTTTGCATACTTATATAAGTTAATCTTTTTTTAAAATTAGTATCACCCCATGTAAGGCAATAAAGTCACCAAAAGACAAGAGGTTACACAGTCAATGAATTAGAAACTTTAATAATGAGCAATAAGAGGAAAAAGTAATCAGAACAGTAGAGAGTGATTGACATTGCATTTAAATTTTTGCAGATTAAAGTTAGTTGGAAAGCATGAAGCCAGTAGGTAGTTCCACAAACAAAAAAAGAAACTGTTAGCATTGAATTTACGGTTACATCTAGCCAGCTCAACAGTAAATTGATGGAATCTCAATGATAGTTTCATACTGTGCTTAAATTCAAAAAGTTTCGGTACCATAGTGAAGAGCACATCCAAACAATTACCATGAAAGTATTTATAGAAAAGACAGACAAACTTATTAAAATAAAGAACTGCAAACTGAATAAGATTTTTTTTAATCAAAGTACTGGGTTTTTTAATTTATTTAACAACAACATAAGAGGAAACTTGCTTGCATATTGTATCAATAACACAAATATCACATTTCTGGAATTTAAAATTAAGCACAGATTTGTACTTAACTTTGAATGTCATGGATTTGGATAATGGTGAAGCAAATAGAAGTGCTTGATCAAAACTTTAAAAAAAAAAAAATGAAGTAAGAAAGTGTACGAAAGAGTGACTGTGCATATCCCCGGTCTTAGCCTTTGCATGTTTCTATATAAAGAATTATATTATTAATTCTTCATTTGTTTATTCCTAAATTGAAATTAAATGGAAATATATTTTAAGAGGAAAGAAAAGGTAAGGGAAAGAACAAATAATATAATAATAAAAGTGGCAAAATATTAGTAACTGCCAAAAATATTTGGACGATATTTTGTTGGATTGCCATATGAGTGTTGGATGGCCATTGAAACAGATAGCAACCCAATTTATAAGGAAGTAAAAATAAAAACAGCAAGAGAAAAATTGGTAGAATAAAAATCAAATTTTATTTTCTAAAGTGAGAAATATGCTAAGAAAGTATAAAAAATGTGCTACATGCCTCCCTCTGTAAACTGTAAAGAAAAGAATGATGGAAAGGTCTGTCTTTATTCACAAGTCACTTTCTCTGCAAAAACAGGGCTCTGCAGATTGGTTGCCATGGGTCATATGACCAGCCAAGTGTGGTGCATACTAATTGGGGTAGAGAAAGAAGAGTTACCAATATCATACCAGAAATTGGTTAACTCAGTCAAGAGTACACAATTTTGTCTCATTCACTCAGAATCAGATGGTGTCACCCAATTTACTTTGGGGAAATATCACCTGGTTTATTTGGATTCTCTATAAAATAAAAATGTTGCTATTCAAGGAAGAAGTTTTTTTTTTCTTTTTACTTTGATAGAAAACTTATTCCCACTTTCTCAAATTACTTTACACATTAACAGCTGTTGGGATCCCCACAAATTTCTATAATTGGTTGATCAAATTCCCTGACAGAAAGTTTTTTTCCTAAAAGTCATAATGAATTTCTTGAATTTTTTGTTTTACTCTATAGAAGGAAAATAACTTTTCCATGTTAAACAAAATATTGGGTATCATTACATTTAGTGCTTGAAACAATTTCTGCATGCCAGATATTCAATTCCCTTAGATTACCTCACCTAACCTCATGTTCTGAGTACACATAATTAAAGTTCAATAAGAATTTGTAAAATTTACAAAGACTTGTATTCTAAATAAAAATAATTAAATTAAGCCATGCCTACTTTCTTCAAAAAGGACATGATTTCATAAGAATTCACCAACAAGTTGGGTTTCTTGGACTTTGAAAACCAATTTTAAACCTGAAGACTAAAATTCATGAAGCTTGGATAAACACTGGAAAACCAATGTAGAATAAATGTATCTCTCAATCTTTTTCACAAAAATTAAGTAGTTGTTATAGATAAAATAAATTATATTGCATTTTCCACACTGTTTTATTTTCTGATAAATAACTTTTTAAACTTAAAAGTGAATGATATAGTCCCAAAGAAGAGAATGTCTTTCTATGACTGTTTAAAAGTGATGTTCATACCATTTTTGGTATGCGGTGCACAATAATACTAATGCATCTTCCAGTAAATATACTACCCAAACTTATGTTGATCTTTAAGAGTGGATAGTTTATTCATATATCAATATGCATTAAAGCGCACTTTATCATAATCATTATCATTATTATTATCATCATCATCTATTAGTGTATATAAAAAGAATTTTCATTTTTGACAGACCTTTACTTCAAAGCTTATTTCATGTACAAACACTAAATACTATGATTCCTCTATATTATTATTATGCATCTAAATTATTTCATTTGTTACGTACCTTTACACCAAAGCTTACTTAAAGTATACCTCAAACATCTATTTGACTCCACTATTATTATTAGTATGTATAAGGATACATAAAATGTCCTTTAATTTTTATATATATATATATATATATATATATATATATATAAACCATTACTCCAAAGATTATTTCAGATACATATTTAAAGAATTACATATGGGAAGAATTTTTCTTTTACATGTCGTTAGTCCAAAATTAATTTCATATACACTCTTAAAAGATTATTTACAGTGTTATTAATACTATTATTATATACATCACATTATCAATAGAATTCAGCTGTACCTTTTGTCTTAGTTGTTAGAATGATGGATACAAATTTAGATTGTGGCAATTTTGTAGTATTATTTTAAATTTGGACTCTGAACTACTGGAGATGATCAGAAAATTCAGAAAGTAGAAGTAAATGAATCATTATCTTACTATACTGTGCAAGATTGGTTTAAGCTTTTTCAAGTTGGTGACTTATCCCTTGAAATAAATCCCAGAAAATAATATACATTGATTATAAATGCAAATTTCATGAGAAAATAACTACTAATGTCCAAAAGGAAACAAACTTAGATAAAAATAGTATAGATAGAGCATTGTATAAGCTTTATAAATGTATGAAAATTTTAATTAAAAATGAAAATACTTTTAATACAGCCTCATATTAAGTAAAACATGTTTCATTAAAACTCTTAATCTCTAGCATCCTACACAAACCAAAATATGGACAAAAACCTTTCAGCATCTATTCTAAGTTAAATTAGAAACATATCTGACATATTAAAACGTAGGCACCATTTTTAAGAAAACTAATAAATCTCACACTAAAAAGCAGATATATTTCTAGAAAAATTTATAAAGAGATAATAACATAAGATACTTTTTATACTTTCTGCAAATAAGCTTTGGTGTAAAGGTAGGTAACAAATGAAATAATTTAGATGCATAATAATAATATAGAGGAATCATAGTATTTAGTGTTTGTACATGAAATAAGCTTTAAAGTAAAGATCTGTCAAAAATGAAAATTCTTTTTATATACTCTAATAGATAATGATAATAATAATGATGCAAACAGATTTAATATCATTTTTATGCTCAGTTCTAACAGTCTGTAGGGAATTTTTTTTTAGGTTTACAGCCAATTTTGTTCGACAGTTTAGAGTTATGAAGCTAATCTATAAACCATTTTGGCTAAGTTTCTGCACATCCACTATCCAAAGTTAACCACATAAATGATGTCCATTTCTAATTACACCCACCTCCTAACTTGTCTGCATGCTCAGATACTTTCTGGGTTTTGTTCATATTTTTTTCTTGACCATTCCAGCAACCAGTGTTTTTTTTTCTAAAATAAATCAGCAGATAAAGAATAAGCTGTCAACCAATTCTCTCTTTCTTTAACAAGAAAGAGAATTGGTTAACCAAGTGTAGAAGTCTGAAGGGAAGGAAAATAGAAATTTCCAGGAGGGGAGTTAAAAAAAAAAAAAAAAAAAGGAAAGGAAAGAAGAGATTTAAAAATAGAAGAGAGAAAGAATGGCTGTAAATGACGAGCTCATTGTGTCTACTGTAGATTGTTGCATTGACATTCTGTCAGAGGTAAAACTCAGTTATGATGTATGACTAACATTAAAAGACCCTCTACTGTGCACTGCAGTCAACTAGTCAGATGCATCACTTAGTCTTTAAAAACTGCCTGTGCATATCACTTGCATGTACAGTAACATATGTACAGGTCTGTAAGCATATAAGCCAACAAGTAGGTGTAAATATAGCCTAATAGAGAGGATAACTTCAAATGAAGCCAATGAATTTTTTTATTTGACTTGCTGATATTATTTGAGTTCATCCAGCAATACAACCATAATTCTCTTAGGGGATCGATGATGTACATAAAATTGGATCCAAGCCAAGTAGATTTTTTCCAATTGACTGTACCATGCCACGCTTGGGTCTAGGTATCCCAGAATTAGAACCAGACAGGGAAATTTGAGGTTTATGACATTTCCAAAGGTATTACTACAAAAAAATGATAAATCCAGATCTGAAATCACTTTATTTTTAACCAATTAACAGGGATTTACGGGATTTTCTCCCATTGAAGTTCTGTGATTCAACTGCAAATGATGGAAATTTCCATCTTAGTTAATGGTAATATTACTCATTTCCTTGTAAGGAAACATTTGGCATTCATTGACTAGATAGTGCTACTTTTGGTTGAGATTATTATAAAATCTTTCAGAAAACAATTTTTCAAGAAAAAGGTTTCTGAAGTCTGGTAGCTGTTATCATTATTTCCAGTATTGCTGAGTTTTTCCTTCCCAACATTTTATTTGAAGTAGTGTGGAATATCAACATCTTGTTTATGTCTTCATTATTTTCTCTTTATGTTAGATATGCTATCCATTTTAGTTGTTGCCAGTCCTCAAGTGATGCGGTTTCTGTTATTTAGGGTAGTCCTTTCTTTGTGATTCTGTAGCACCAATCCACAAAGTTCAAAGAAGGATTATCTTTGCCAAGATTAACAGGCTTCACTTGCTCAAAACCATCTTTAACCATTGATCTGAGAAAACACTTGTATACAGATGACAGTTTACATTTATTTATTTATTTATGTATATGAGGAGGCACGGTGGAGTAATGGTTAGTGGCTTGGATTGAGGAATCGAAGGGCCAAGTTCAAACTCCAGTTGAATCCATTACATTCACTTACATACTAATGCCCTTGAGAAATGTACGAATCCTCTTCTGCTCCCTCTAGCTATGGGTAAATAGCAGGACAGACTGGGTTCTATAGTCTTGGATGGCAACTGGTCTAGGAAAAGGACAACTCTGAATTCAAAACCTGCAGAGGGTCGTTTGGGGACCTTGTGGTATGTAATGCACGAGGTCTCTGTATTCGGCCCTTTAAAAAGTGTGGATGATTCTGCACAAAACCTTCACCACTATAATCAACTCTCATGTGCTGGTTTTGGGCTTTTGGTTCCTAGGAACTGAGCTGCTTGACCTTCATACATCGAATATATATATATATATATAGTAGGGAAAATAGAGGTAAACAGTTTAAACATCAAAATCAACTGGGCATGGTCTGATGACTGTATAAGGCATGAAACTGACAGTCCCCATGCAATAGTTTTTACATCTTAGGCTTTGTACTGGGTGAACAATAGTAGAAAAAACAGGACAAGAGCCTAGTGGATTAAAGTGTTGGTTTGTGAATTTACTAACATAGTTATTGTGTGTCCAATCCCTGGGCCAACCAGTGTGTACTTGGACATGGTGGAAAACAGAGTGAGCAATAACTGAGCAGTACTAAATAAGAACTAGATGATATATTCCTAGACATGGGAAATGGCAAGAGAACTATCTACCCCCATAGATTAAATAGAGGATTCATTTCAGAATTCCCTATAGGGTACTGGGATCGATATATACACCTGATGAAGGCCAGAAGGCATAACAGTCAAAATGTTGTGACTAAAACAATAAAGATGAGAATAGTCTCCACGTAAATAATGTAAATAAAAAAAAATGCCTCTCCAAATTTTGAAAAGGCCCAGTGTCAAAGACTCATCACTGCAAGTAAACAAAATCATAGAGAAACACAGGCAGTGATTACAACAATCAACTTTTAATGCCCACACTATTCCAGACTGTGCTGTTGGTGTTCAATTATTTAACCATTTGAGAATTCATATATAAATGCATATCTAAAATCTTCAAACTCAAAAGACAGCTTCAGATCATATGATTGTTAGGGTTTTAAATTAAACATATATGAATGAACAATTTCAATATAAATCTGAGTAAAAGAAAAATAGAAAATAGTAACTTATTGGACAATGAAATTTAATATAAAGCAAGCTGATTGGCTGAAAATTACTTCATTAGCCAGCCTGTATAAAAATCAGTGCTTATTGCTTATAATATTGAAAAATATGCCATGCTATGGTTTTCTTTAAAATTATTAACCAGATACATCAGATTCATATTTTTGCATATAAAACAACCAAAATATAAAGATTAGGATAATTTATATGTTGCTTATCTCAAGGAGTTAAGCACCATAATTTAAATATTTTCCTTAAAGTTCTCATTTTGGTTTTAACTACAAGAAAAGAGTTTAACACATTAATTCCAAACCACAAGATAACTTGTAGTTAGCAGTTTTATTATGATGCTGACTATGACTTGTGCTTCGCATTTTCCGATAAATTTTCATCTGTGGACACCAATGACGACTTCATTCACAGTGATAGTTTTAATGTGAAAGCAACATTAAGATTTCATTTGAAGTTGAGTTCAAATCATAAAAATTTTCTATTGCCTAAGTTTATTATAAAGTTGGCATTTAAAGAGAGAATTTGTAATTGACCAATGGGAGTCAACATGTTAAATAAGTTGTAATAAAAATAAAAAGTATTTGTATACTTTAGAGTGTTTTAATGTCTATAATTAAAAATCTTTCTTGCTGTTATAGAAATACCAGATTTGAATAAAATCAGTTTATTTAATAATGAATTAACAGGGTTTTGAAAAATATTGCTTTTTACTTAAAATATCTTGATCCATCATTTGTTTACAGCTCCTACCAATTCAGTTTAAAAATCAAAAAGATATTGAATCAGCTCTCCTCAATGATGTTCAATGAAAACCTGCTTAAATTTATAAGCAGCTCATGGAACAATTGAAGCAGGAATGATGAAAAATGTAAAACCTAACATTACCCACAATGTTAAGCATATATTCTCAATAATAAAACACCATATAATTAGACAATGCTCTAGTTAGGAATATGGTAAAATTTTTCTACGAGTTTATAGTCTAAATATTTTTCTCCCCTCTGTGAGCAACAAGTCTACATTTCCAAATTCTGTACTTTTTTTTTTCACCACTTATTCATTATTTTTTATATTTTGCAGGTAAGATTTGATTTTGAAATGCAAGAAAGAAAGAAAGAATTGGCAAGTGCAAAAGGAGTCCAATGGAAGATTTCACTGATATAAGGTTTGAATACACAATTATAAATATTCAAATGTTATGTTTTAAATAAAATTAAACAATTCAAATAATTAACCAAATAGGTTTTAAAACAAAATAATACTATTACATAACTAATATATTTATATTAAGAAAGAAATACCTATTACAAAGAAAATCAGAAAGCTACATTTTGATGTTGTAAAATCTGCAGGGATAGATTGTTCTTTCTCTAGACAAGGACAATCTATGCTCTTAGATTGAATGAAGGGTTCAGTTCAAAATTCCTTGTAGGTTACCTAGGCTGGCAAGCATAATGGCCAAAAAACATTGTGGTAAACAACAACAAAGATGAGGACAATAGTCCATTTGTAAATAATGTTTGGGCGATTTTTGTCAGATTTTATTATGCAAATATTTACTTATAAATAAATACAAAAAGATATTGTCCACAGAAATATATTTAGCAGAATATCCCATATACCTTAATAAATTATTAATTACTATTTATGTAAGTATTGTGTCTTTCAATTATTGATTTCATTAACTTGTCTACTGTTTTGAATTTCACATTACTGATAGCAGTTTTTATTATTTCTCAGACATCATGTTTACACAAATATTGTGTTTTTTTTTCTTATCTTTTTTAATGATGAGCTACAAGTTTTCTACTGGATTAACGTATTGACAGGTTAGGGCCCATTCCATTAATTTAGCATTTAAAACTTATGTGGGTAATAATCAGCTTAGCACAATGTGAACAAGCATTGTTTTGAAAAAAATATACTGTTTGGCTTAAAGTACCTTGTTTTTATTTTTAACTTGTATGACTAAAGTATAAATGGTTTGCCAAAGAACATTTGCATTCATCTTGAATCATCATGTACTTTGAAGAGAACTAAAAATTTTCTGCCCACAATACTATCCCAAAAAATAATAAATTTTCTAAGACATATTGATTGTTTATTTTGTAAGTAATGTCGATTGCTTATTGATTGTTTATTTTCTAAGTCATATCGATTGCTTAGTTTAATGCAGGACTCAAGCTCCAGCCAAATATTTATATTCATTCAATGGAGTTATATATTTATCACTGAATATTTTTGTAATCATTTCACCCCAAGCAAAGCAATGATGCCACTATAATGCAGGGGATTACAGGGACTGAGAAGCAATTAGAAGACTTCAGTGAGGAGAAAGGAAAATAAAAGAACATTTCAGGAATTCAGACAATGGTGACTGTATTTAAATTTTTGAAGAATGCAAGTGGCAGAGAAGCAAGAAACTGGAAGAGAATTCCACAAGTGAGAAGTTTAAGAAAACTATTAGATTACAACTTACAGTTAAATCTATTTCAACAGTAAAATGAGAAGACTGATTCTCCAATCTAGTAGTACATTTAAATTCATGCAGTTAAGGTACTCACCAGAGCAATTGCCATGAAAATATTTATAGAAAAGATAGAGAGAAGCCATGTCACAATGGTTGAAAAGGTTCTGATTTCAAGTAAATAAACATTACATTTCAGATGCTTCTTTGGATTTTGTCAAGTATCTCAAGATACATAGTATGAGTACTAGACAAGATATGATAGCAATATTCACACACGCATTTATAATTACATTCACCCCAAGCAAGGCAGTAAAGCCACCAAGGCACAAGGGGTTACTGGATATAGAAGAATTAGAAAACAAGGAGAGACAACAATGAAATAGTAATCAAGAAGACAGTAGATAGCAATTGACATTGCATTTAAATTTTTGAAGATTAAAGCTGAGTGGAAAGCATGGAGTTCAAAGAGAGTTCCACAAGCAAAAAGTGTGAGAAAAGAAACTGTTAGCATAGAACTTATGGTTATAGCTAGCCAACTCAACTATAAATTGATGAAACATCATCACTAGTCTACTACTGCACTTAAATTCATGTATCTAAGTACCATAGTATATATAAGTGCACAGATATGCAGAAAATTTGGCCAATTCTTACACACTTTATGTCCAGAAAAGAAAAAATTATATGAAAACAAGAAAAATTAATTGAAAAACTTAATTGCAGTGCCTTGTCAGTTTTTAATGAAACTTGTATAAAAAAGGGATTGCTACCCATATATATATATATATATATATATATATATATATATATATATATTAGTAAACAGTGAGCACTGGTGGTAATAAAACTGTGATCAATATAAAATTTATACCAATAATGTTCCTCACTATTTGGTACAACTTTCAGTTTCATGCACATGGCAATAGTCAAGCACAAATTCAAAACTGACTATTGTAAAATTTTAATATTAATACGTATAACCTACTGTTAAGATAGTGAAACGCTTCATTTACTTAGGATAAAAAAAATAACTTTCCAAAGCAGATCCAAGAAAAGAGACCCAGATGACATCTGCATAATTGCAAAATAATCTCGAGGAGTGGTTATGTAAAATAACTTTCATTAAATAGTTTGATAAAAAAGATTAAATCAAGACAAAGAAATAGCTAGAAATACCATCAAATTGTGAAGAAGACTGAAATGCCAAAGCCTGTCAAATGCCTTCAAGATATTTAAAACAGCTTGAGCTTCAACATTCTTATCTAAAGATTGATGGAATATTTCAGCTATAACCATCAATGCATCAGCAGGTGACCTGAAGAAGCGAAATATTGCTTGTCTGAAAGAAGACCCTGTGAGGTGAGATGCTTAACCAATTTGGAGTTTATTAGTACTTTGCCAAAAAGAGGTAGAAGACTAACACACTGAAACTTTGAATATGGTTCACCAGAGTGCTTAAAAACAAGAACTATAGAAGAGGATTTCCAACAATGTGGAAAACAAGAAGCAGCAAGGCATCTATTGTAGAACTTTAAGAGAACAAGACCAGTTCAGGGGCATATTTCTCAAGAACAACTGCAGGGATACCATCAATTCCACATGCTTTGTATGGGATTGAGTTTGGAAATAGCAGAAACCATAAATGAAATTATATGCATATCACACAGTAGAGACTTAGTTCTAAATGGAAGATTAAGGGTATTCCTTAAAATTCAAGAGTGGAATTGGAAAATAATTTGTGAGCAAAGTAATCTGTTTTATTGGTAGAAGATGATAGTACTTCAAATTAATTGAAGAGAGGAGGGATTGAGGACTTACCTTTATTTAACTCACCAGTAATCACAAGTATCAAACTTGTGAGAGGTTATACTGTGTCTCACACTACCAGCAAACTATGATAGCCTATTTGAGGACACATTTGCACTTATTACAAGCTCACACAAAAAGGTATATGTTGCAATCAGAGCAATCATGTTGGTATAACCAAAAAAGGGCTATAGTGGCTGAACAGGCAGGTGTAAACTAATGAGAAGATTGTGGTTGCATCTGGTATTTATGAGATGGCACAAAAGCCTCAATGTCTGCTTTCACCCAAGAAGAAATTTTGCTGTGCATGTTACAAGATCATCCTAGGTATCGATATAGCCTGCATCACAGTTGACACAGTGCGAGATGCCATAAGACAAGAAACAGGCTCATTAGATGACTTCATATACACTGTCAAGAAGTGAAAGTTAAAATGGTATGGACACATCAGCAATCAGGTACCTACCACCCTAGGCAAAAGAAAAAGCACAGGGAAAATGAGCTGACATCACTGAGTGAACTGGAAGATCATTTACAGAAAATCAGATATTGGCACACAACCAAGACATATGGCAAGAGCTGGTTTGGTTTGGTTTGGTTTATGGCATATCAACCACAATGAGTTATTTAATGCTGACAAGATTTTTATTGCTGGTAATATTTTTTTTTCAAAAATGTACTGCTGGTAATTTTTTTTCTTTTTAAATGTATAGCAGGTAATATTTTTTTTCATAAATGTATTGCCTGTAATAATTTTTTAGAAAGTATTTTTAATATTAAAATCTATTTTTACACTTTCATAGTGTTTTGACCCCAGTTTGGGGGTTAACTATTTGCCCATAGCTGGGACCCTAACAGGTGCTACCACCCTGAGTCAGGGTGGACCTCGGAACACCAGCAATTAAAAAGTGGTTCCACACTCCTCAAAACCTCCTGATCAGAGGCCTCGCTGTTGGACGTAGTTTATCATCATACCCAGGATGCAGATGTAGTTTATCGTCATACCCAGGATGCAGATGTAGTTTATCGTCATACCCAGGATGCGGATGTAGTTTATCGTCATAACTAGGACAGGACAAGAGCTGGTCAGGTGTTCAGCTACACAGTGACCCTGTGACCACACACAGTCATGTAAGTGATGATGATGATGAATATGCAGGTTTGGTTGAAGACTAATGATAATTCTTTAAAAATCTTTATGCAATTTTCTGCAGTTTGGACCATCTTGCTGGGTTCTAGAGATAGATTGAATTATCTAAAATTATCCAAATTCTTTCAGTTTTCATAAGCTATTATCAAAGAATTTTCATGTCTTGATAAAGTTGTCTATAGGTATATATTTTTTTTCTTTGGGAGTTTTGAGAATTTATACTAGTCATGGCAGCCATTTTCTCTATAGTACATTCTTCATTAACACATATACATGTGAACATGTCAATGTCCATTTACATGTGTGTGTGTGTATGTATGTAGAGGGACCAATTTACCATTTCCAAATTTCCTTTATTCCATTTCAGTTTTTAGAGAATTCTGATATTTTCACTTTCAGTATAGAATTGCTTTTTTTCCCCCTGATTTTCAGTATAGATTTCTGTTTTTGCTTCATTATAATACTTAGTGAGAAATTGTAAACAATATATAAATGTTATGAAAAGAAGAAAATAAAATGAAAAAATTTACTAGTTGGAATATCCAACCATTGGATAAATTACTCCATCTTGATAGAGTTTCGTACCTCAGACTTCAGCCTTTAATCTAAGTTGATGAGTTTCTGGGAGAACCGTTGCAAAGACTTCTGCAATCCTAAATAAGAATTAAAGTGGCAGTTAAGTGGCAAAACCTACAGAAAAGCAGCACTCCAATGTCATCTAGAGACAAAAAGTTAAATTATTGTTTGGTCATTTACTGAAATTATTAAATAACATTTTTGAAAAAAAAAAAAAAAAGTCTAATTCTTAAATTTGGCTTTCTGAAATGGCAATCTGACCCCTACCTACATCACTATGTATGATAGGAAAAAGAAAGCAGGGCTGTGGAGTTGGATCATAAAACCTTAGACTCAAACTCCTCTTTATGTAATTAAGTGATTATGGCCTACAAATTTCATAATGCCCATGCACACACTCCTAACTTGAGTAAGCTTATATCATTATAACTGGTTTATATTAAAGAATAAAAGATATTGTGGTTTCTATATCATACCTATTCATTCTTCAATATTTTATAACAGAATTAGAGACAAAATCTTTGAAAGGATATAGAAGAAATAACAATAAAAATGCTATAAGATTGTTTTACACACATACACATACATATATATATATATATAGAGAGAGAGAGAGAGAGGGAGAGAAAGAGAGAGAGAGATCTTTGCAAATAAGAAATAAGTACAGAACATAAATAAAACACTTTATAACAGAAGTTGAAATATAATCTTTTACAGGATGTAAAAGACATAACAAAAATAAAAATTCTATAATGTAAGATTTTTTTTTACATATATAGTTTTGCAAATACAAAATAACTATAACAAATAAAATGACTTTAAAAAAGAAGTTGAGATGAATTTCTTTAAAGGAAATAGTAAACATACAGTAGAAGAAATAAGAATAAAAATTCTATAATGTAAGACTGAAAATGTAAATTCAGCTGGACTTGGAGTCTATATAGTTTTACCAATCCCAACTCTAGTGACCCCTTAATTGCTTCCGACTCCAAGTCCACAGCCCTGAAAGAAAGTATAAAACAAAAAGACAATTTTTTTGTCCCCACCCCACTACCTTTTTTTTTTCTGTACAACTTGGTTCCTAAATACTGTAAACTGTAGGGAGACGGTAGGTAAGAGGGGATGCATTGAAACATTACTGACTTTATCTTTTGATCTATGTCAGAGGAGAGAGTTAAGAAAGGCAAACAAAGTAACAAATTAAAATGGCAGACAAATCTGATTGTTAGAAAAAAATATTTTCATTTCAAAATTGCAAAGTTCCGTTTCAAGTAGGGCATTCAGTTTCTCTCTCTCTATATATATATATATATATATACATATATATATATATATAAATAATAATAATATCATTTGATAATTTCTATGAATAAATCCAAAGAGAGCTCAGTGTAAGAACAGAGCAAATGATAATCATGATGAAAACAGAGATTTTAGAAACCCATAGTAATATTTCATTTGACAAGACTGATTCCTCGGTCTCAGCTCATCAGACTAAATGAGGCCAAGAAAACAGTGTTGTGAAATAAAATATTACTATGAGTTTCTAAAGTCTCCATTTTCATCATCCCATATATATATATATATATATATAGGCATAAAAGCCAACAATCTTTCTATTTGTAGAAAAGACAGAGGGAAACCATGTCACATCAATGATAAAATGGCTGGAGATGAGAAGATTGGTGTAAGATCTATTATATTGAATAAACTTTTTTGTATTTTGTCAAGAATCTCAAGATACATGGTAGGAGCACCAGACCAAATATGGCAAATGTATTCAATACAGAGATGTATTATAGATTTTATAAATGTGCCACATGGATTCTGATGAGAAAATAATTTTGGCACAAAACAGTGAACCAAATTCTTTGCAGCAGACGTAGTGATTGACTCGATATAATCGCTTCACTTGATGTGAGTGGAAAATGTTTGGACTTAAAAAGACTATTTTACCAGAAGGCAACAAAATAATAGAATTATTTTGATATATAATTTTATATTGCATGATAGACAACAGTAAGTTGAATTCCCTGTTAGACACATGAGTGGTATAGGGAATCATGAACATCATTTCACTTTTCTCTTTTGATCAGATTGGTGTGTTTCATCAAGTTGTTTGTTAAGAGATTATGGGTAATGATCTTTGCATGTCCCCTGGCATTGGAGATTGAAAAGCAACAACAAATTATAAGCTTATTCTCTACTCCATGATCTGATTTTTTTTTTTGCAGTTTGAGGAACTGTATATACACTGATTGAAAAAAATCTATAACATCTTAAGTATACTTCAATTTACTCTTTCTTTAATACTGAATACCAGGCTCAAGAGCAACTCAGGGTAGAGAGTGACTGAATGAGGTTTTTGTAGAGAAGTAAGAAATATGAGGATATGTAGAATTGATTAACCATAGACATAAAGAGGTTAAGATCATAGAGATTGGAGAAGCATCCCCTTCGGAGTACATTCCACAAAGTTCTTAGGAAGAAGCTGTCTGAGTGGAATGTCCTCCTTACCAATGGAATATAAAAGGAAAGAGTATGAGTTTTCTCTGTTTATGCAGCATGGTGAATCTCGTTGTAAATGTCTGAACAGGTAGAACTAAGGAATTTAGCTTGTGTGAATATTTGCCATGGAAATAGTGATGAAGTAGTGAGCGGCTATGTTATAACTCACTCATAGTGGTTATGATATTATGTCTTACTTAGGCTACTCACCATGATGTCATTAGAATTCTTCTTGACTCTAACAGACTTTTCCTGACTCACTTTGAGTTCTTTATTTAAGGCATCTTGCTTAGTTTATTTATGTTACCAAGGGGTGGCTTATTTACTCCACAACATCCCCACTTTTGAGATTTTTTTTTTTTTTTCATGAATAAATATTTTATTTCTTAGTATTCACCCACTTCTTTTTCTGGAAAGTTTTCCACATACTGAATTTTCCGGTAATCATACTTGTATGTTCAACAAATTCTTGGGGTGTTAGTACAACAAAAAATATCATACAGTACTTACATAGGTTATTCTTTTCTTGCAGGCCTTTCTTCAGTAAACCTTTTCTTTAATTGATTCTAATGCCTTTTGTGTTCCCATTTTTTTCCTTTAATATATATTGTTTTTCCAATTTTTGACCTTATTACGTCATCTTCCGACATTTCTTTTCCATTTCTATATTCTCTGAAAAACACTTCTTCACCAAATTTGAAAAATCTTGTGTTCTTTTTTGACCTGATTATAAATTGTTGAACACTGATTTTAATTTTTGTTGTGAACATCAATTCTGCCAGTGATATGCCTGATGGTGTATTGAGATTTGGCATTATCCAGTATACACTCAAGAATTTTTTTAGTGCTTCTTTACTCACTTCTTCATTACTTGCTTTTTTTTGAAGCTCCCTTAAAAGTACCCACAAACCGTTCAGCTTGTCTGTTTCACCTTGGGTGATAGGAGTAGTAATATGTTCAATCAAGAACATTTTACAAAATTCGTAAGCAGTGAATTGTGTATTGTTACCTGATACTATGGCATCCTGAATGCCATATCTTGCAAACAGTTCAAGTAAAAAATCCACAGTAGTAGCAAAGGCGAAGCATATGTGATGACTTTCATGTTACCATCATCATATTTATGTAGAATTACTGCTCCTATACCATAGTCACTCGCATTTGAAACCACTATGGTTTCTGCTTTTGGATCATAGTGCACTAATGATAAGTCTGACATTAGTATTTTCCTGATTTCTTCAGATGCCTTCTAACACTTATCAGTCCAGTTCTACTTTACACCTTTTTTAAGCAAATTGTTCAGTGAAACTCTCAAATTCTGCATATGAGGTATATAGATTTGATAGTTTGCTCGTCTCAGAAATACTTTAACCTAGTAATGTTTATGTTTGTTGGAGGAGGTATATTCTTAAGTACTCTTGCCCTCAATGGATCTGGCTGATGACTATTTTTCTTAATTTGTCCTAGGTACTTGATTGTAGGCAAAAACAATTCACACCTTTCCTCACTTAGTTTGAACCCTTATTCTCATATTTTTTCAAAAACTCTTTTCACATACCTGATATGTTGTTCCTAAGATACACTTTTTTAATTAATATATCATCCAGATAAGCAACTGTGAAATCACAATTTGCAAGCATAGTATCCATAGCTTGTTGAAATATAGCTGAAGCCACTTTTATCCCAAACGGAAATTGGTTGAAATACAATCCCTTGTACATATTTATAGTAATTAGCTCTGAATATTCTTCTTCAACCTGTATTTGCAGATATGCTTCAGAAAGATCCAGCTTCAAAAAATTTTTTCCACCATTTAAATTCACAAAAATTTCCTCTTGACTTGGTAATGGCTAGTTATGGGATTCTAAAGATTTGTTTAACGCTGTTGAAAAATCAGCACAAACATGAATTTTTTTTTTCTTTACATATACTGCTGGTGCTATCCATTTTGAATGCTCAATCTTTTCAGTTACACCTATTTTTTTCAAGTCTGTCTAATTCTTTATTGACTTGATCCAATGCTACAAACACTACACTACATTTCAGTTTAAACACTGGCATTGGCCCCTTTCTTCATTTAAAATTTCATTTCAACTTTGGAAAACTGACTCAACTCATCCCACAGAATATCCAGAAAACATTTTTTTTCAATTCTTCCTTTAAATTTTCAGTTTTTTAAACTGGTATACTTGTCCACTTACATTTATGCAATAAATACTTATAGGTAAATCCCACAACTCAAATAATTCCATCCAGTCACTACCGAATAAGTTTGTAGAATTTTTTAATACGCAAGCTACTTGTTTACACACTTGTTACAAAATAATACGTTGCAATAAAAAATAATTTCTTACCCAACACGATTTTCAATGTTCTTTTTAATATAGGTTTTCTGTATGGCTTCATTGATTATTGTGATATCACTACCGGTGTCTAGTTGCATTTTTATATACACATTATTAATTTTCACATACACAAATTTTCTTTGGTTTTTGTAATTATTTTTTCCATTGCAACACTGTACGAACTTTTCCTTGCTTTAGTTTTACAGTGTGACTTTTTATATCCTACTTTTCCACACTTGTAGCACTTTAAATTCTTAAAGGTACAGTCAACTTCCACATCTTAAACATTGATTTTTCTTTAGCTTGTATGTATGCACATTCTTTTTCTTCAATTTCTTTAGTATCGTGTCTCAGATTTAGGATTCTCTAAAATTTGTCAGATATTTCTTGTAGAGTTAGTTTTTGATTCTGTTTAACTTTCATTAAAATTCTAGTATGCATACCTGTGTCTTTTTTTGCTATTAACTTGTAAATAAGAATTAACCCGTTAAACATATATGGAGTCAGTTTAGTTGAATCTTTCACACTCCTTGTTAATGACTCCAGCCTATGTGATAAAATTTTTGTCTTCTTTTTTCGTCAGATTCATACACTTCCAACAAGTATTGAATAATAAGCTATTTTTGCTAAAAATTTTAGTCAGAATATTTACTATTTCTTTAAAGCAAATTTCTTGTATTTTTTTGTTGTTTTTTTGGTAGTATAAAATTACACTATTTTTCATGTTTCTCAACAAAAGTCTTGTTTTGCTTGTCTCTTCAATTGCTGCATTCTTCCCTAAAAATTTGTTTGTATCTTCTAAAATAAGCAGAAAACTTATTCCATCATCTGAATTGTATGTGAATTCAGTTATAGCATTTGGAGTGAAAGAACTTTGGGAATTTTCGTTTTCTTCCATATTATTTCAATTAAATTTTGTTGTTTCTGGAGTCCCAACTACTGTTATTGCTGTTGTTGTTGTATTTTTACCACTTGAGTTAATAATTCTCCCATATCTAAAGTATGTTTTTTCTCTTTTTTTACACACACTAAAGAAACAAATTAAACCAACATTGTTCTAATTTCTCATTGTCACTTTCATCATGTGTGCCAAAGCAAAAAGTACTTTTTCCTACTCTTATGAGTTTCGATTCCTTGTCGCCAGTTATAACTCACACCAATCAGTTATAATGTAGTGTTGCTTAGGATACTTGCCATGACATCATTAGACTTCTTCCCAACTGACTCCAACACACTTTTCGTTCTTTATTTAAGCTGTCATTCCTAGTTCATTTGTGTTACTAGGGATGTCTTGTTTACTCACCAACAGGCTCTTAACATTTTTCTGTGCAAGGAGATTGTAGGGTGGAAAGTAATTCATCACCCACAAGGCTGCAGAAGCATTTTTGAACTGTGTCAAGAGTGAAGATTGAGCAGCTCCAGAAATGGCAGAAATACTCCATTTTTGGTCTAATTTAATTCTTGTAAAGAGACTATGACAGGAGATGTCAGTTACTTTTTCTGGAGTGGTACAAGAAACTTAAGATTAAATATATATAAGTAATAAAGCTAGGTTATAGTAAATGAACATATATGTATATCAATGCGTTACATTTTTGAGAATTTCATCAGACTGGGCTTTGTTGATGTAGTCTACACATGCACATGAAACGAGATGTTCGTAGTTTCAAAAATTTTTTAAAGAATATTTTTTCAATGTAGCCAAATTCATCTGTATTTTTTTTTCCCTCTATCACCTACTCTGGTGCATTCACTTTTTTACATACCTTTTGGAAAGGTATGAATTTGTCTCTTCTCTCCTGACCTATAAGTTAAGTAAACTGGATTCTCTAGTCTTAGATTGCAAGTTGTCTTAGAAAACCTCTGAATTTCAAATTGTTGATAACACAAGAAACCACTCTTCTTTTCCAAGAATACATGGTAATTTTCAGATAATAATAAAAAGAATTTGTGAAGTCATAATCCCCTACATTCTGAAGGACTATGGCATTAACACCAGTCTGTACTCTCACATGCATACAATTATAAAGCTAGCAGATACAATCTTTCATTGTATTATTCCATGCCTTTTGTACCTGTTAATGCAGTACATCAGGTTAGGCTAACTGAATGAGTCAGGTATTGTTCAATCATGTCCTGTACAGGTCAATAGGGGGCAGGTTTGATGAGCATGCCAGCATGATGAGTTGTTGAAAATCTTTGCTGAGATGCATAGGCATTATCCTGCTGAATGGCAATGGAAGAGATTGAACAGTATTCTGAATGTACATAGTGATGTTTAATGTCCTTTACACAAATACCAAAAGTGAGCAAGTATTCTAACTTATTGTACCTCGTGTTATGATTCCAGTGGTTGTGCCTGTGTGTTATGAGAAAGTACACTGGAAGATGTTCCACCTTAGGTCTACTTTGTACACACAAACAAATATCACTTACATGAAAAACCTGCTCTCAACATTGAACACTACAGAAAACCATTTAATTCATGAGGCAACTCTCTTGCACTCCACAAGAAATAATGACAATGATGTTGCATTGTAAATCTATTCAGATTCACACATCCATAATCTTGTTGTAAGTAAATGATTCTCATCCATTCATATCAACACTATTCAGACTATATTTGCTCTGTCATTAACATACATTAATATTGGTAAGAATCTGTAGTGTTTGGCCAGCCTTCTGTCCAAGCGTAGGAATGTTTATTTAAGCACTGTCATCAACACTGAAGCACATGTCACCTCCAACATGCACACCATCATTCCCATAACCAGCTCTCTCCATATATCTTGTTTGCATGCCAGTCTGAATCTATATGAATGATCTTCCAGTGATATTAGCCCATTTTTTTCCTGTCATCTACTTCTTTTGCCTAATGTGGTATCATCTAGGATGGCAGTAGAAAGATTGTTGGCTCATGCCTATATATATCACCTACATTAAATGCATTCAGTAATCCTCTACCTTGAGTTGTGCTTGAGCCTTGTATTCAGTGAACAATGGTATTAAAGAAAGAGTAAATTGAAATATACTTCAGATGGTGCAATTTTATTTTCAATTGGTGTATATACAATTTCTCAAACTGCAAAAAAAAAAAATTCAGTTCATGGAGTAGAGAATAAGCCTATAATTTGTTGTTGCTTTTCAATCTCCAATGCCAGGGGACATGCAAAGATCATTACCCATAATCTCTTAACAAACAACTTGATGAAACACACCAATCTGATCAAAAGAGAAAAGTGAAATGATGTTCATGATTCCCTATACCACTCATGTGTCTAACAGGGAATTCAACTTACTGTTGTCTATCATGCAATATAAAATTATATATCAAAATAATTCTATTATTTTGTTGCCTTCTGGTAAAATAGTCTTTTTAAGTCCAAACATTTTCCACTCACATCAAGTGAAGCGATTATATCGAGTCAATCACTACGTCTGCTGCAAAGAATTTGGTTCACTGTTTTGTGCCAAAATTATTTTCTCATCAGAATCCATGTGGCACATTTATAAAATCTATAATACATCTCTGTATTGAATACATTTGCCATATTTGGTCTGGTGCTCCTACCATGTATCTTGAGATTCTTGACAAAATACAAAAAAGTTTATTCAATATAATAGATCTTACACCAATCTTCTCATCTCCAGCCATTTTATCATTGATGTGACATGGTTTCCCTCTGTCTTTTCTACAAATAATTTCATTGCAACTGCTCAGATGAGCTTTTTTTCTCTGATGGTCTGACTACAGATATTTATGTGCACTACCAGATTGGCAATTAGGTCCCAATGATTTACAGTTGAAATAGCTAGATGCAATCACCACTTCTACTCTAACAGTTTCTTTTCTTACACTTCCCACATGTAGAACTCCCTTTCAATTTTTTGCTTCTCTGATAACTACAGAAAAACTGATAACTTCAAAAACTTAAATGCAACATCAATCACCATCTTAAAACCTGTTCCTTTTTTGTCCTTTACTCAATCCTCCCTCATTTTCAATGATCTCATAATGTTTCACTCCCTGAACCCAGCCCCTGTTTTTAGTGGCATTGTTCCCTTGACTGGGGAGGGGGGGGTGAAACAATAAAAGGATAGATTAAAAGAATAAAGACATAAATATGCACAAGATTACAAAAAATACAATGAATTCAAGCACAAAATAATTCTTTCTAAAAATATTTATGAAATATTGAAATTTCTTTCTTTCTAGGCAAAACAAAAAATACTCATTCTAAAGAAACTTGGTTTATAACAAAATAAGCAGCTGTCAATCTAAAAAAAACAAAAAACAAAAAAACATTATTTGTCCTTAAATACCATGTCACTTCAGGATCTAGACAACTATGGTTCACTACAGCTTAGGTGTCTTTTAATATCTGTAAACTGTAAATTATGATGATTATTCTTAGCAAAGTGGTTTTCTGTTGCTTTTTTATATGGTTTTGAATTCAGGATTGCATCACTGATTACCATAATAGCCTCAAAAGTCTGCTTTGTTATTTAACTCATAGCAAAGAAGAGAATATATGGATTCATGCCTTTTCTAAGTGTATTAGTGCAAAGGGAATAGAAATTGTCTTATCTGGACTTTGAACTTAGTTTGCCAATTCCATTTTCTGCACAGTTATCTACACATCCACCCACTCCCACTAAACTAAAAAAAAATTCTATTAATCATCAATAAAAATGGTCAGCATGATATTTTTGTGTCAGCATGAAACAAGTTATTGCCTCATAACATCAGATCCACTTTGAAAAGAAATCAAAGCAAAATGTTCCTTGACCTGGAAAAATATATACATTTCTCTTCCACCTCAGTGATGCAATCAACTGACACAGTAATAAAGCAATCAGAATGGTAAAAAGCTATTACAAGAGATTCATGCAGAAGTTTATCAACAGAAATTCTACAGTTCTAAAAGAGGGTGGAGAAAGCTAGCACAAATCAGGAAGTTCCTGTTTGGACTTTGATTGATGTCTTCAACCAAATCCCACAGGGAGTAGTGCAAAATTTTATATCAGAAACATACAGGTTTCTTCTAAAACCATTTAACTACTACCATGAATTCTGTGTCTGTAGATAAATAGTTGAGAAAGAAAAATTCCCACCTTAACCAAGAAATTTTTAAAAAATCATTAAAAAATTCTGATCATTGATCATGAACACTGAGAATATTTCCGAACTCCCCAATAAGTACTGAACTTCACCAGAACTTTTTGAGAATTCAGTAAGGATCAGATTCACGTCAATAGTAATTATGAGGTGAATCCTCATTGAGTGTCTTACAGTGAGCTAAACTTAATAAATACCAATATAAAATTCAAATTAAAGCAGTATGTAGTTATGCAAATCCTACTATTTAACCCATAGAGGAGAAGAGATAGATTCATACATTACCCAAGGGTATTTGCAGGTAAGTGAATATAACAAACTAAACTGAAATTCAAGCTCAGCTATTCAATATCTCATCCCGAAACCTTATCCATTATTCTGCCATGACATTGTATAGATTCACACACACTTGTGCAGGATATATATATATATATATATATATATATATATTCTCCCATCATATTCAATGTATGAGGATCAAGCAGCTCAGTTCCTAGGAACCGACAACCAAACACCAGCACATATGATTTGATTATAGTGGTGAAGGTTTTTTGCAGAACCATCAAAACTTTTTTAATGGGGTGAATGCAGAGAGCTGGTGCATTACATGCCACAAGTATCCCAAATGACCTTCTGCAGGTTTTGAATTCAGAGTTGTCTTTCTCCAAGACTAGTTGCCATCCAAGGCTATAGAACCCAGTCTGTCATGCTATTTACCCATAGCTGGAGGGAGCAGAAAGGATACATACCTTTCCCAAGGTTATTAGCATGTAAGTGAATGTAATGGATTCAAGTGGAATTCAAACTTAGCTCTCCGTTTCCTCAATCCAAGCCGCTATCCATTACTCCACCATCCCTCCTAATACATACATATATACACACACACACACACACACACACATATACATATATATATGTATATATGTATGTATAAAGTAGTTTCTGAAATGAAAATGGTGAGACAAAGTGGAAAATCTATAAACGACAAGTTTCGCCAAGAGCATTTGCTCTCTCTGACTTCCAACAGATAAAATGAAAGAAAAACAAAACCATACGTGAGGATAAATACATTGGGATCTGATAAGTGGGGACCCTATATCAATTAAATTACCTAATCACATCCAATGTCCAGAGCAAAGAGAGTGCCTGTTTGTTATATATATATATATATATATATATATATATGTATATATATATATATAATAAAAGTAATAATTCATACCTGATGATTTGGTAAAACAATGAAACTTTAAGCTGCACTTCGACCATAGGTATATGTATATTTAATAAAATATACTTCTTATCTCAGTCAAACCACATTGAGCACTGTTTTGTTTACACCTTATATTAAATTGAGTAAACACATGTATACACGGTTGATAATAACTAGTTATTTGACTTATTCACATTCATATATATATATATATATTAGTCATCAAATGACTAATATATATATATTAGTCATTTGATTACTGTTGAATTGTAAATCAATTCACTGAAACTAAAGGTATTTTATGTATATACGTGTATTACAGAGACTTTCAACCCCTACCCCCACACAAAGTTTTGTTTTTATTTCATTCTAAACTGAGGAAGCCAGAGAGAGGAGACATTCACAGCAAAATGCATCATTTAGATTTTCCACTATTTCATCATCTTTACATGCATGCATACACAAGCGCATATATATATATACATACTTATTTTAAACAATAGAAATTTAAAAGGATATTTCAAAATGGCCAAATGAAGGAAAAAAGAAGGGAAGAAAAAAGGCAAAAAAAGAGCAAATAAAAACAAGGATGTAGTGTAACTCTGTATATGAGGGCTGGTCAGAAGAGAAAAGAAGAGAAAAAAGGGGGAGAGAAAAAAAAGAGAAGAAATGATATATTTATTTTATACACAGTAGAAATCAGTAGTCTAAATATAAACAAAAACTTCTTAAACAAAAATAATATTAAAATAAATAAAGAGATAAAACTGTTTATATGAGAGATAATTCAGAATTAAAGATATATAAAAAATAAAAAATATATCAGGAAAAATAATGAGAAAAATATAAAAATATATTGAAATGATATTATAAGCTCAGGAAGAAGAGTTAGGTTGGTACAAAAATAATATCGTTTTTGACGTATTTTTTAACGTCAAAAAACGATATTATTTTTGCACCAACCTAATATCTATTTAACATTTACATTTAAATCAACATATTATAAATTAAAGCACACCCATTTACAAGGAAAATAATATAATAAACTAATAAAAGGAAGATTAAATAAAAGAAAAAATCTACACTTAAAATTAGAAAAGAAAGTGAAAGAAGTGCCTATAGAATAAATTTTATGAGATAACACTACATAATAAATATATATATATTAATTTCATTAATTCATAGGAAAAGTTTTTAAAATAATATATTAATTACGACGTAAAAAAATCATAAATATTAATAATAATAATAATAATACATAAAAATATATTAAAAAAATATAAACTCCTTAAATATTAAACTAAAATAACTTTTCAAATACCACCTCATCAAACCAAATACAATATATATCAGAAAATGCACTTAAATACTACATATCAACATTATATATTAGTATATGTACAATATATTAAAATATTAATAACTTTCTAAACATTTCATAATGAAGCCAATTAAAATAGAGCCTTCAAACATAATTATGTATCATGACACAACAAAGCATAAAAAAAGTTATATTCTAGTATTTAATTATTATGTAATATTGCAGTAAACCTACAATATATATATATATATATATATATATATATATATATATATACACACACTTATATAACATATATATATACCAATATAGACACTAACATGTATATATATAATATATACACTTATTTCACATATATATTATATAGATTATATAACATATAGAATATAGATTTATATAACATAATATATAGGCTTATATGACATATATAATATATATATATATATATATATATATAATATATCTATATATATATGAAATATATACTCATATATATATCTATATATATATATATATATATACACTCATATATATATAACATATATATAATATACATTCATATATATATAATATATATATAATATACATTCATATATATATAATATATATTCATACATATATAATATATATATATAATATACATTCATATATATATAATATATATATATATACAATATACATTCATATATATATAATATATATATATATAATATACATTCATATATATATAATATATATAATATACATTCATATATATATAATATATATATAATATGCATTCCTATATATATAATATATATATAATATGCATTCATATATATATAATATATATATAATATACATTCATATATATAATATATATATATATATATAATATACATTCATATATAATATATATATATATAATATACACTCATATATATATATATATATATATAATATACACTCATATATATATAATATATATATATATATATATAATATACACTCATATATATATAATATATATATATATACATAGTAGGTTGGTGCAAAAATAATGACGTAATAATGTCATTTTTTGACGTTAAAAAATACGTCAAAAAACGACATTATTACGTCATTATTTTTGCACCAACCTACTATGTATATATATATAATATATACACTCATATATATATGTATGTATTATAATATATACGCTCATATATATATATATATATATGTATATATTATAATATATACACTCATATAGGCATGTATATATTATAATATATACACTCATATATATAATATATAGACTCAAATATATTAGGTTGGTGCAAAAATAATGATGTAATAATGTCGTTTTTGATTTTAAAAAATACGTCAAAAACAACATTATCACGTCATTATTTTTGCACCAACATAATATATGTATATATTATATACACTCATATATATAATATATAGACACATATATGCATGTATATATTGTATACACTCATATTTATCATATATACACTCATATATATATGTATATATTAAAAACACTCATATATATT
>OZ010572.1:135173477-135175977 GCA_963932145.1 Acanthosepion lycidas
TATATATAATATATACAGTCATATATATATATATATATAATATATACAGTCATATATATATATATATATATAATATATACACTCATATATATATATATATATAATATATACACTCATATATATATATATATATATATATAATATATACAGTCATATATATATATATATATAATATATACACTCATATATATATATATATATATATATAATATATACAGTCATATATATATATATATATAATATATACAGTCATATATATATATATATATATAATATATACACTCATATATATATATATATATAATATATACACTCATATATATATATATAATATATACACTCATATATATATATATAATATATACACTCATATATATATATATATAATATATACACTCATATATATATATATATATATAATATATACACTCATATATATATATATATATAATATATACACTCATATATATATATATATATATACACTCATATATATATATATATATATATACACTCATATATATATATATATATATATATATAATATATACTCTCATATATATATATATATATATATATATATAATATATACACTCATATATATATATATATATATATATATAATATATACACTCATATATATATATATATATATAATATACACACTCATATATATATATATATATATATAATATACACACTCATATATATATATATATATATATATATATATATATATAATATATACACTCATATATATATATATATATAATATATACACTCATATATATATATATATATAATATATACACTCATATATATATATATATAATATATACACTCATATATATATATATATAATATATACACTCATATATATATATATATAATATACACACTCATATATATATATATTATAATATACACATTTACACACTCATATATATATATATATATATATATAATATACACACTCATATATATATGTTTAATATATACACTCATATGTATATATATTATAATATACACATTTACATATATATATAATTTACACACTCATATATATATAAATATATATATAACCAAGTATATGATTGGTGTATATGGAATGAATTCCAATAACCAACAATTACTATTCTGAAAAGAGTGCTCAATACAAAGTAGAGCAGATATAATTATTTATTTTTAAAGAAAAAAAAATTTATAACATAAATATGTTATAAAATCACTACAAAAATAGCCATTTTGTTTCAACACCCTCGGTGTCTTATCAAGTGATGACGTTGAATGTAAAATAAATGGTTTTAAAAGTTTCAAATTAATTAATATTCTACGCAAGGGGAAAACGTTGTTACAAAGGCTAGATGGACCAATCAGAACACAAGTACAGGAAAATTCAAAAAGCTCGATAACGAAGTCATGTTATAATATCTATTCAGATGCTTAGTATTAAAAAATAATTTATTCCAACGAATAATTACTAAATTATATGATAAAATTTAATATTAAAATTTAAAACTGCTAATTACAAAATCAAAATTTAACATTTATTCGCTATCAAGTTTACAACTATAAAATTACTGAGGAGAAAAGAAGTAATATATATGTTATTCAATTTATTTTTTCATTGAAGTTACTTTAGCTATATTTAATATCCGGTCTTTTTACAATGTATACATTTTAATCCTCATGGTGTGTAAATGGGGTCGTAAACTCACGCGTAAAACAAACGCGGTCAGATTCTAATACATAAGCACCAAGACATATACACACACAAAAAAGGGACAAGACAGAGAACATCTCACGTAAAAAAAAAAGGGGGGGGGAATGGGAGAAGGTAAACCAACACACACGTACATACATACATAATTAAAAGTGGATTCACTTTCCATACACATAGATACATATAAATACATGCACACACATCCACAGACATTGACCCAGACAGTTGGATACCCCAACCGATAAATATTTAAGACAGAAAATGTCATTGCATGAATGTTAACAACCTATTGAAATCTAACTTAAGCGAGTAAATATACAAAGATAAAAATGATTAAAATTAATATTATTTAATATATTAAAATAGTGTATGTAAAAAAAAAAAAAAAAAAAAAAAAAAAACGGACATTAAAGTCAACACCCATCGGTAACTAAGATGTCCACCTCATATACATATAAGTATATACACACACACACACATACACACACATATATACGCATACAAACATATATATATATATACACATATATACATACATATATATACATATATACATACACATACACACATACTCACACATATACATAAATATACATACATACATACACATCGAAATATCTACACATACATACATAAACATATACATACGTATACATTTCCATGGTATCAAGTACACATACACATACATACACATATACATATATGTACCCACAAATATACACACAAATATGTGTACACATACTTACAAATAAATACATATATACACAGCAATACACA
>OZ010572.1:135183477-135267575 GCA_963932145.1 Acanthosepion lycidas
AATAAAAAAAATAGACAAACCTTGTCTGGATAAATTATTGCTCCCTCAATACATCTGCTTTGAAAACATACTTAGCCCAATGTTTCTACAGTAATCAGACAGACAAAACATTACACAGTAAGTATTTCATATAAAAATTCAGCTGACTTCATCAGCTTATCAGATTTCTTGATGCAGCCATGTGTATGTGTGTGCATAAAAGTGTGCTGATCTATTGGGTCTCAAGTTCACTCACGCATATATGCAATTCATTGCTCATAATCCCAGAAACATGATCAGCTTGGTCTTTCACTCTTGAAAGTACCCAACACCTCCTACCATGTTTCAACTTTACAAGAATCAAATTAGACCAAAAGTAGAGTATTACTACCCTATTCAGGATAGAACTGCTCAACCCTCACTTTTCAGCATTGAGAGAGTTCAAAGTCATTTGTAGTATTGTAGTTGATGACTTCTTTCCAACAGATACAATATTACAAGCCTGTTATGATATTGTTGCTATTTGCATGATCCATTTAGACAGCTAAGAAATGTTACTTAATAGAACAGACTCCTGATGAAATGCTTCTCTGAACATTATAATCTTAACATCGTCACATCAAGAGACAATTGTTATCTATCTTCTTTATTCTTATAATTTCCACTCTCTCTCTCTCTCACCTTCTCTTATATTCATATGACATCTTATTCAGTAACCATCCACCTTGAATGATTCTTGAGCCTTGTACTGAGTGAACTTTAGTATTAAAAAAAAATGACCAAACATCAGAAATTTGGTAGGAAGTGCTTCTTGGTAAGGCCAAAATCTTTCCAGCACCATGTATGCATATGCATGTGTCACTAGCAGCCAGACTTCAGAGTGATGAGGACAGATTTCTGGCAGTAATAATGACATACTGTCAAGCAATCTGTTTTCCTTTGACATGCAAATATGACAGTTTGTCTTGGTAAAGTATTTCAAGACAGAAATAATGATGTTTTGCATGGACAAACTCTGCCACTGACATATTTATGTTTTTCTTCTTTTAAATTTTAGGGAGTAAAACAAAAGTTCTTTTGGCAAAGCTCATCATTACATTAGTGAAGAGTGAACAGCGGAGACCAATATTAAAAATAAGGAAAAAACAAGAATGTAAAAACTAAGATTATAGTCTATGTTGGTTTACCTGTAGACATGATGCACAAACGAATTTTTAATCATTCTTATTACCCACAAAATAAAAGCAACTGCTTATATAGAAAAAAAAAAATGTGGAAAAAAAAAATAAAAGGGGCAATTCATGAACAAAACAAGACAAGTTCTTTATTGTGTGTCATTCTTACATATGCAACAGTAGTCATTTGCATTTTGATCATTAATCCAGGCAAATACCCATTACTAACAGATTGTAACAGCTATTAGGAAAATTATTTACATTATTCAGATTGTTATCCTCATCTTCATTGCCATATTCACAATGTTTTGGCGATTGTACACTCTGGCCTTCTTCAGGTGATTGGAATTTCGAAACCAACTCTTTATTTCGTCCACCAGGGTAGATTGTTCTACTTCCACATGTCATGCCTCTTCTGGATGCCTTAGTTATTTCCCTTTAACTCAACTCTCTAAGTTTTTGGTTTACCACTGCTGTGGCCTGATATTGAACTCACAATTCAAGGACACATGGCCCAGTGGATAAAGACATTGGTTAGATCCAGTGACTAGACCCAAAGAGTTGTGAGTTCAATACCAGGCCACAGCAGTGGTGAACCAAAAACTTGGAGAGATGAGTTAAAGGGAAAAAACTGAGGCATCCAGAAGAGGCATGGCACCTGGAACTAGAACAATCTACCCCAGTGAACAAAATAAAGGGTTTGGTTCGAAATTACAATCACCTGAAGAGAGCCATACCCGAAACATTGTGAATATATCAATGAAGATGGGAAAAACAGTCCGAATAACCTAAATAATATAAGTAAACATAATACCTCATCTCAGAGATATAAGCAGATATTAGGGAGATGTTATTAAATATACATTAATGTTTAAAAAACTTATTCAGTACTATTATTGTTTAGGTAATAAACATTATAACATACCACAAATAGCTATATTGTGGGAAAAGAATTTTCAACATTATATGCATTTTTTTACATATTTATATTTATTTTTTTTAACTTTTACCCAAATCTACATTCTTGTACATGTATTTATG
Organism: Acanthosepion lycidas; assembly: GCA_963932145.1. Classification (NCBI taxonomy): domain Eukaryota; kingdom Metazoa; phylum Mollusca; class Cephalopoda; order Sepiida; family Sepiidae; genus Acanthosepion; species Acanthosepion lycidas. The sequence goes on from OZ010572.1 coordinate 135,185,673, forward strand.
GATGATAATATACATTAATTACTAATTTTTTTAATTAATAACTATTTGTGCTCAATTGTTGATGTTAATAGCTATCTGCTGATGTATTAAAATTTTGGGATAATACGATAATAAAAATTTTAATTTCATCTTTTTGATAGATGTCACAATCTGTAAATAAAAACCAATGTCAATGTCATTGCTTCTATTTGTTTATAACTTTTTTTTTTTTAAGCAAATCACCCCAAGCCAAGTGGGAGTGCCACTAGCATGCGAGGGGTTACAGAGTGAGAGTAAAAGTGAAGAAGAGTGTTTGGGAAAAGGATAAAGAGAAGGATGGGAATTAAGGTCAAGGCATCAGAAGAGGTTGATTGACATTACATTTGAATATTTAAATATTATAGCTATCAGGGAAGCAACTGACAGGAAGGGAGTTCCACTGAAAGGAAGTGTAAGCTGTTGGAGCTGAAGAGAGGGCTACATTTAGCCATTTCAACAGCGAAAGGATGGGACTGAAATGTCAACCAAGTAGCATGCTTAAATTCATGCAGTTTGGAAACAAGTGAAAGTAGCTTGTCAGAGCAGTTGCCATGAAAATACTTGTAGAAAAGACAGAGGAAAGCCACAGCACGTCTGTGAGAAAGTGATTGTAATCAAGATGCTAGATCAAGACCAATCACGTTGCATATCTGTGTGAGACCAAGCAGACCGATATTTATCCAAGTGTTCCTCTGTTAATAATGCCCAATTATTTTTAATCTTTACTGTATATTTATAGCTACACAATTGTTTCAGACATTTTACTGAACATGCGATCAATAACAAAGTTTTAAGAGAAAATGGAAACAAAAAAGACCTATTTTTAACACCAGAGAGTTGAAATTTCTACAGAACTTAATGAGGAAAAAAAGCTTAGGAAATTTGACACTCACAGAACATATTGAAAGCAAGATGAGCATAGGAAAGCAGCACATCATCTACCTAAGAAGCTTGGTTGGAAGAACAGAGTTTGGGAGAGATAGCAAAAAGACAAAATTTAAAAAGAGCTACAAAGGATAGGAAATTGTGAAGAGCCATGATTTCCCACAGTACATTAAAGAAAAGGTCTGCAATATGACTATTAATGTGTAAATTGTTCTTATAACAATGTTCCTTCATCATTGAATAAATAAGATCAGTTGTATTTTTTCTAACTAATTCTGATACATTAAGAAATAGCTTATGCTGTCACTAAAATGTTTCATACCACTAAAATTTAATGTTTTAATTATAAAAATGACATCCCTGTCATTAATGATTATATTACCTCCTGATCACTTTCTTTTTTATTTTCTAAACATTTCTATAGTAAAATCATTTACAATGCATTTCTATAATTATTTTCAATGTGACTATAATAGAATTTTTAGCAATTATATAATACTTATAACCCAAGCAAGGCAATAAAGCCACTAGGATGCAAGAGGTTACCAAGTTCTAGAGAATTTGAGAAAAACTGTCAAGGAGAGAGAACAATAAAAGAATAAGAATTAAGACAGAAGATAATGATTGACATCACATTTAAATTTTTGAATATCAGAGTTCCACAATCAAGAAGTGTGATAGAAGAAACTGTTAGCATAGAATTTATGGTTACATTTAGCTATTTCAACCTTAAAAGGATGAGACATTTCCATCAATCTAGTACTTTGCTTAAATTCCTAAAGTCTAGGTACCATAGAGGAAAGTTCATCAGAAGATCAAAGTATTTATAGAAAAAAAAAAAAAGCTATGTTACGACAATGGGAAAGGGACTAAAGCATCTCTGCTTCAGTCGCTATTCAATTAGTAAAACTTGCATTGATTGTTGACTACTATTCCTTTTTTATTTTCATCACACAACATACAGATTAAGTAACATAAATTACACATTTTGGTAAAAGATTACAAATTCAGTGGTTATATCATGAAATTTAATTTATAAGCACTAATGTTACTTTTATTTTTACAATGAGGTTTAACCTGTACAAGGCCCAGATGCCACTCAAGGAAGAGGGTTACAGATTAAGAGGCAGTTTATGCAAATAGGTGGGAAAGATAACAGTAAACCCTAGACTTGAAGAGGTTAAGATTGCAGGATTTGGTTTGTTTTACGATATATCAACCTTTAATGCCGACAAAATTTTATTGCTGGTAATATTTTTTTCCTTCAAAAATCTATTTCTGATAATATTTTTTCTTCAAAATGTATTGCCTGTAATATTTTTTTTTCCAAAAATATATAGCTGGTAATTATTTTTTTTTTTTTTTAAATGTATAGCTGGTAATTTTTTTTTTTTTTTTTTTTTTCAAAAAATGTATTGCTGGTTATATTTTTTTTTCAAAAATGCATTACTGGTAATAATTTCTTACAAAGTATTTCTGGTATTTAAACCTATTTTTACACTTTCATAGATTTTTGATCCCAGATTGGTGGGGGGGGTAACTATTTGCCCATAGCTGGGGTCCTAACAAATGCTACCACCCCAGGTCAGGGTGTACCTGGGAACACCAGAAATTAAGAGGTGGTTCCACACTCCACAAAACCTCCTGATCAGAGGCCTTGCCATTGAACGTAGTTTATCATCTTACCCAGGACATGGATGTAGTTTATCGTCATACCCAGGACAGGAAGTGATCTGGGAAATATCCTCTTGCAAGTCAGTTCCCCAGAGCAGTGGTTCACAGGAAGAAGCTGTTCAAATCAAACCTACTTATCACCAATGGAATATGGAAGGAATGAGAGTAGTTTGCTACAATGTTGAGCGGCATGTAGGTCCTAGCCATGAAGGTTAGAATTGGAGGAACCAAGGAATGCTGTTTGTCCAAGCACTTTCCATAGAAGTAGCAATAGAGCAGTGAGAGGCTTAACACATCCTGTCTGTGAGAGAGAGGATGCAGGGTGGAAAATAATTTTTCACCCACAACAATGTGGAGACACTTTTGAAGTATCGAGATTAGAAAGTGAGGACTGGGCAGCTCTTGCCCAAATGATAGCAGTATGCCATTTTAGGCATTATTACAACTTATATTCATTCACAAATAAACAAACCATCACGTTCCAGCACTAACACCAAGACTATTACAAATTCTTCAAGATGAAACCTAAACTTTTTTTTTCAATATATCACTTAATATTTTCATATTATTATATCTGTTCATATTTATATCTATTACATTCATATTATACCTGTTCACATGCTCAATGTAGATTTTGTCAACTGCTTATTTCCATTTTGTGTTAGTGATTTTTCTCTACATATAATCATTAGAGTAAATGACAAGTTGGGTGTATTTATTTAATTCTATCAATGATATTACAAGATATGCACCATATTTCACATTATTAGTCATTTAATGTTTTATTGGTATGTAAAATAAAAACTTATTGGAATCTGAATGTTTATTTGCTGAAATGATATAAAACACCTTTCTGAATAGTTTAGGATGTAAATTAGTTTGTTCTATGTACATGTAAACAAATGACAGTCATTTGTAAGAAATATGGTGAATATAAAAAAAACTCAAATAGCCATATTGTGAGTCTGAAGCTTTAAAATGTGTTGTAAGGATCATTATTTGTCAAATAAAGAGAAATGCTTAATATCTTCAGAGCTTGCAAAAGGCAAAACAATGTTGGAAATTTAAAAAAATGATCAGCATGTATTTCTGAGCTGTGAAGGGTCCTGTTAAAGATTATGGATTATTCTGATTAGAGGAATTTGAAGAATTTACTTCTCCAATATATGTCCACAATTAAGAGACAAGTCATACAAAATCTGTCTTTGTCAAGCTATGAAATTTTAGATGATGTGGTGGCAATGAAATGTCAAGTCCTAAATATATTGGCATAAATATATAAAACAACTAAGCCCCTTTTAAAGGAGATTTAGTAGGAAAATCAAATGAAATTGACAAAGTTCAATTCTTTAAATGTTCTTTTTAACCAATGAATGCCATTCTACACTCAATGGACAAGCTAGGTGAAGTAAAAGTTAAATGGCTATTAACACAAACTACACACAGTGAGATATAAACAAAGAGATGATGTGATATTTTGGGGTGGGCTTATACGTGGTAAAGTGGTAGGCACATGGATAGTTGCAGGTGGTATTAAGATGATAGCTCAAATAAATACTGGATTTGAAGGCACATGTGCAGTATGGTTCAAGAAGAAACCAAATGCTTTCATAAAAGATATTTTTGTGCATAACAATGCTCTATTACATTCAGCAAAGAAAACTAATGAATGCCTAAATAAAATTGGTTTCAAAGACTCATGTAATGAAGTGGTTAGCTTATTTACCCAAGCATAACCAACTGAAAACATGCAGAGCATTCTAAAAAGAAAGGTTTATATTGGCAAATGGCAAAATTACCAGCAAAGATCAACTTTGGAATTCTAATGCTACACAGTCTGTTTCAGATGAAGAAATACAACAGCTAAAAAATCAATGGATGACTGACTTCTAAAAATAATTTCAGAATATGCAGCATCCATTTCATATTATTTCATTTTTTTTTATAACATTTTCATCATTACAATGTAACTCTTCTCAATGTTTGTTTTATTTTTGTTTGTTTGAAACTTTGCACACACTGTATAATTATAATTTTTAATTGCAACATAATTTTTCTTGGCATTTCAATAAGCTGGTTACTAATGTAAAAACATTAAGAAAATTGTAACCACATTCTAAGAGAGATATGTCGTCAACTGCAATCTATTATATGAACTATCCTACACATTAAAAGTGCAAATATTTCTGTGAAATCTTTTGTTAGTTTTTAGTTTGTAGAAATTTGGAAAAATTAAAAGTGCCAAATAATGAGATACTACAAATACTAACTTTCTTGATGCTCAAAAGAAACTAGGATAGATGAGAGCATATACGGGGTGGGGGGTCTAAACTTATGTCGGAGTTCCTATGGTGCAATGTAACCTGATTTTCAACGCAAGTCAGAACTCACCTACATAAGCACCCACAAGTTTGCCTTATGCTTGGGTACCACAATGAGGGGCAAAAACTTCTCAAAAAAATGAGAGATAGCGAATGTCATACAATTCAATATGGTATACAGCCAGTGAAGAAATGCAATCTTCCTCATGTAGCGTCACATGGTGATGTATTATGATAGATGGCGGCGTAACCATGAAACGCTATACATCAGGTCTGTTGTAACCTGAAGAAATCTTGTCAGAAGACTGCGATAAACAGGATTTAAATATGGATGACAAACAAAATGTTAAATGTGTTAATTTCTGAAAAAAATTACTAGATTGTCATATATTTGACAAAAGAAGTATGACAAAGTGAAAAAGTTTCTGTTTGACATATGTTGTCATTTAGGACTCCATCAGTAATTTTGTCATACTTCTTTCCCCAATTTTTCACCATCGATTTATAAAAAGTTATATATATATATATATATATATATATATATATATATATATATATATATATGTATATATAGGTATTAATGTGGATAAATCAAATAACTAGATATTAGCATGCATACACAGGTAAGAAAATAAATATTTACCCAATTTAATATAAGGTGTAAACAAAACTGGTGATAGACAGAGCTAAGAATATACATATATCTATGTTCGAAGTGCAACTTAAAGTTTCATTGTTCTAACAACTCATCAGGCACAAATTATTACTTTTGATTTATATATATATAATGAGATCACTCTTTATTGGAGATATAGCATATATAGATATAGATTGTGTAGACATAGAAATCAACATTGAATGGTGACTGTCAATTTCATTCTTTAATCTTATCTTCAGTCATGCATATATATATATATATATATTTGAAATCCCAAATAGAATAAAAGCAAAATTAGAAGCAAAACAAATTTTTTTTTTATATTGACAAATCAAAGTAAAATTTATATTTCTCAAAAAAAATGACCCAATATTGTCAAAGCAAAATTGAAAATCTTGCACATTAAATAGCATCATGACTCACTTCAGGTATAATTGGGCCTGCCTCATCAACAAAATTCTTTAAAATCATGAAGTGTATGGGGTTTTTTGCTATAAACTGTATTTGTAATATCACATGACCTTGCTGCCCAAATCAATGTTCCCACTCACCCAACAAGGGATCTTGCTACCCAAAATCAATGATCCCATTCATCTAAGCAATTATATGGATAATTTTCTATTCCAAAACTTTCTTATTACATGTGAATAATGTACAGATGCACCATTCTGTTGAAAGTTAATTATTTTCAAAGACTTTCTGGAGAGTTGTGGAAAAAAAGCAGTGGTTCAACATGTCCAAATAGCTTTCACCTGTAATGTTTGTATCAATGAAGAAAGATCTGTAAAATCTTTCTGGTGGAAATCCCATCCAGACTTAACCAATTGTTTTGTGGAAGGTTCACTGTCTCTGTGGCGGACATGAGACAGAACCTGGGATGAGCACAACTGGTCGCGACTTGCCTTGTACCCGCCAAAAAAGAGCCCGTATTTGTTTAGCATGTAAAGCTACTGCAGTTGAAATGAGAGAGAAAAAAGCACTTACCGCTCTGCCGTAATCCGTCCTCGGCCAGATAACGTAAAAAATGAGGGGGGACTTGCATTGCATTTTTATGCAATAAAGATGCAATGCATTATGGGACATGGACACAATGAATTATGGGATCACATGAAGACGCAAGGGATTATGGGTATATGGACAAATATAAAAGCAACTACTTTTCCCAGTGCGGCGAGTTCTTCGAGTGACGTTCACGGTTGGCGGCAAGAACAGTCTGTTAGTGTGATTTTAAGACAGAACACAAGAAGGAACGACTCAAGGTTGAAATACCAGCTGGGAGAGCTTGAATTTACTCGCTGGTTGCTGTTTTCTTTATTTGCCACAAGCTATTTCAGCATATTGATTCTTCAAAACGGAAGGCAAGGTCTTTGACGTCTGTTTGATTCCAGAATTCAGTGGCGCCCCAACGGATATGCCCATTGTTGAATGGATAGAAAATGTGGAATTGGTCTGTGAACTTTGCGCCATGGACAAGATCGAGCGCATCTTGCCTCTACGACTACGAGGTGGTGCCCTCGCTGTGTATAGACAACTCAGTGGAGAGCAGAGGGCAGACGCGAAACAAATTAAAAGGGGCCCTTATGACTGCATACAGATTTCATGCCTTCGACCAATTTATGGGACGGCGTCTTCGCCCAGGGGAAACGGTGGATGAATTCCTGGCTGAAATGCATCGTTTGGCACGGGTAATAGGAGAAATGCTGCCTGATTGGTGAATGGCATGTGCATTTGTGTCATGGCTGCCACATCATGTTAGGCAGCTTCTCAAAGCTTTGTCCAGGATGGACAACATGAATCTAGAACAGATTCTGACCCGAGCAAGTGCTATTATGACGGATGACGAAGGGTGCCAGGTATTGGCTGCTGCATCCATAGAGCTACCGCGCTCAGAAGCTGAGCTTCCCCCTGCCAAACCTGTTAGCAGAATGATTACCTGCTACAAGTTCTCTGGACCCAACCATATGGCGAAGAACTGTACACAAGGACATCGGGAGAGGTCAAACAGAATGCAGAGGTCTGGCCGTGACAAGCAGTGTTTTCGATGCAATGGCATTGGACACATTTCCTCAGAATGTCAGGGAAATGCCAAAGAGGAGAAGGCGTCAGCGCCAGCCTTCTCCCCGAGCAAGTAAAAACCCGGAAGTTACCCACCGTACAAGTATTTGTAAATGGAGTAGAGTGCACAGCTCTAGTGGATTCGGGATGCTCACAGATGCTGATGAGCAAGGCTGTGTGTTGCTGCTGGAAGCAGGAAGAGGTGGGAGTGTTGACTGCTGATGGGAGGACCCTGAAGTGCCATGGATACGGTAAAATTAAGTTGGGCGTCAAGCAGATTCAACCCGTGACTGTTGAGGTTCTGGTCGTGGAAGGACAGTTGCTAGGGTTCGATCTTCTTCTTGGGATTGATGTAATCAAAGTGCTCAGAGGGGTTCCCCTGACCAAATCAGGCGAGGCACGTTTTGGAAATCTGAACATATGTGCTGCCATTGTTATCAACAAGCCTGACTTTAGAGTGACGTTTAACCCGAGCACGAAAACATGGACTGCATTGTGGAAGTGGGTGAGTGGTCATTCACCTAGCAAGTTGGTCAATAAAGTACAAGAGTACACAGTACCTGGCCACATCCGGGATGCATACGATAAAGAACTAGCACGGTGGCAGTGAGACGGATGGCTACTGCCATATCCCGAGAAAGAGCTTGGTCCACCCAAGGGATTAATTCCCTTAATAGCGGTCGTACAAGAACACAAACAGAAGGTCCAGCCAGTACTTGACTATTGGGAGTTGAACAGCTTTGTAGACGCATTCACAGCTGACGCAGAGGTGTGTGCGCAGAAATTACAAGAATGGCGATGACAAGGAGCTGACGTATCGCTGTTGGATTTGAGAAATGCGTACATACAGATTCACATTGACAAACAGTGGTCATTAAGGGTAAGCGGTTTTGCCTTACGCGTTTGGGTTTTGGCCTGAATGTGGCACCACTTGTCATGAAGTCAGTGATCGACATGATAACGTCCCAGGATCAGGACATTAAGAGTGCCACGTCGGCATACGTCGACGATATCTTCATAAATGAAGGCCTAGTTTCTGCAGCACACGTAAGACAGCACTTTGCAGATTACAGGCTAGTCTGTAAAGATCCGGAGCGATTGAGAGATGGAACTAAGGTCCTCGGTCTGCAAGTCTGGGAAGAAAGCAACTCCCATCGATGGAAGCGGGGAGGTCAGGTTCCAGAAATTGCTCAAATGGTGACCCGGCAAAGCATATTTTCATTGTGCGGGAAACTTGTGGGTCATTTCCCTGTGTGCGGTTGGCTTAGGGTGGCAACTGCATTTATTAAGCGTTATGCAAGTACCCTAACCAAAGGATGGGACGACGAGATAAAGGATGCCCCTCTTGAATGTATGCTGGAGGAAACAGTGGCCAGAGTGCGGGAATCAGATCCTGTTGGTGGAGACTGGTGTGTGAACGACAATGAAATGACAGTTTGGGTGGATGCAAGCTCTGTGGCTACGGGAGTAGTACTAGAGGTGGATGGGAGCGTCGTGGAAGATGCTTGCTGGTTACGTCCAACCAATGATGCCAGACACATTAATCTTGTTGAGCTTGACGTGGTGATCAAGGGCGTGAATCTTGCCCTGCAGTGGCAGGCACCAGTTATGCATGTGGTCACCAATTCAGCATGTGTGCATCGGTGGGTGTCTGACACCCTGACAGGAAAAACGCGCGTGAACACGAAGGCGGCGGGTGAAATGCTGATGAGGCGGCACTGCGAACTTTGGTGGAGGAGTACTGACTATGACTGTGACTGACAGCCTCACCAGAGTGCCGCAATACTGGTTGGAGATGCACAAGAAAGGCGAACCAGTGCAAGTGAGTTGTGCCACTGCAACGAACCAGTTGAACAAACGTCAGGTGACCCACATCCACCAGCAGAGTGGGTACCCAGGTGTTAAAAGAACAATGTACTTTGCTAGGACCGTAGGTCCAACGGTGTCTAAGGAACTGATAAAATCTCTTGTTAGAACCTGCGAAGCCTGCCAAATGATCGATCCAGCACCAGTGCATTGGAAAAAAGGAAATTTGAGTGTGAGAAGAAACTGGAGCAGGTTAGCAATGGACGTGACCCATTACAATGGTAGACATTTTCTTACGCTCATTGACTGTGGTCCCTCCTGTTTTGCAGTATGGCGGCCACTGAGACGGCAAGACTCTGCTGGTGTCATTCATCAGCTGGAGACAGTCTTCTACGAACGAGGCCCGCCGACTGAAATACTAACAATGACACCACGTTCACTTGCAGACAATTTAAGGAATTTGTAAGCAGCTGGGGCGTGCATTTGAGGTTCCGGTGCGCTTACGTGCCGTCTGGAAATGGCATTGTGGAACGCAACTACAGAAGCGTCAAAACCATAGCAGCCAGGAAAAATTGCTCAGTCTTGGAAGCGGTTTACTGGCATAACGTCACACCTAAGGACAACCTTTCACCTTCCACGGCACCGGCTGATGTACTGCACACATACCATGTCCAGGTGAGAGGCATCGACGTGACACCCCCACCTGAATCACAAATAACCGAAGGGGAATACAAGAAAGGGGACATTGTCTGGGTTAAGACTTCACGTGGTAAATGCACGACCAAATTTGGAACCAGACATGTGACCGAGGTGGTGAGTCAACAGTCAGTGCGGGTCGATGGAACGCCTTGTCATGTTAGAGACCTGCACCCTTTTTTGGGCTCAAATCCCACAACTGACGAAGAAGACACGGAGGATAGTGAACAGCCAATATACGTAGAGTTGGATTCAACAACTGATCACTCCGATAGCGGTAGTTTGCCAATAGATCGAGACGTGTCTAATGAGAGCTCCTCTGCTGAAGAAGCTCAACCAATCCCTCTTCGGAGGAGCACTCGGAACAAAAGACCATATCCGCACTGTCATCTGTGTGATCAGGAGATCAGGGGGGAGTGTGGCGAACATGAGGCAGAACCTGAGACGAGCACAACTGGTCGCGACTTGCCTTGTCCCCACCAAAAAAGAGCCCATATTTGTTTAGCATGTAAAGCTACTGCAGTTGAAATAAGGGAGAAAAAAGCACTTACCGCTCTGCCGTAATCCGTCCTCGGTCAGATAACGAGTGACGTTCACGGTTGGCGGCAAGAACAGTCTGTTAGTGCAATTTTAAGACAGAACACAACAAGGAATGACTCAAGGTTGAAATACCAGCTGGGAAAGCTTGAATTTACTCGCTGGTTGCTGTTTTCTTTATTTGCCACAGTCTCGAACCTACACCAAATTTTCTTTGTTTGATACGGCCATAAAATAATTCTTTTTATCATATTTTTCTTTTCTCCTGTTCTGGTTTGCATATAACGTCAATTACTTTAACACACACACACATAATTATGTGCTAATACACTTGGGAAAGGTATTAATCCTCTTCTTCTCCCTCCAGTTATGGGTAAATAGCAGGACAAACAGGGTTCTATAGCCTTGGATGGCAACTGGTCTAGGAGAAGGACAACTTCGAATTCAAAACCTGCAGAGGTTTGTTTGGGGACCTTGTGGTATGTAATGCACCAGGTCTCTGTATTCACCCCATCAAAAAATGTGGTTGGTTCTGTACAAAGCCTTCACCACTATAATCAAATCATATGTGCGGGTGTCTGGCTGTCGGTTCCAAGGAACTGAGCTGCTTGACCCTCATATGTCGAATACAACAGGAGAGTCCACCATATATATATATATATATATATATATATATATATATATATATATATATATATATATATACATACATACATACACACAAGATTTGTATGGAATATTTCCAGTCATTTTGATTATCTCAAGAATCAGTTGTAAGATGTCATTGTAACTTGGCAACCAATCAAAATTTGGTTTGGTTTGGTTGATTTTGTTTAGCAGCATATCAACCTCTGTGGGTTATTTAATGCTGAAATCTAAATATTTTGTATGCAATTTTATACCTTCAACTACAGAAATTCTGTACATCATTTTATACTTTCAGTGTAACTGTATGTTTTTTTTTATTTTTACATATACAGTTTGTAGAGGATAAAAATGTATTGGGGATAATTTTTTATAAAAATGTATTTTAATACTTTTTCGGTGTTATATTGTTGGTCATTTTACTATGGAAATGTATTTTTATACTGTTTTAGTATTTTGATTTATGTTTGGGGGATTTCACTATTTGCCTATAGCTGGGTCCCTAACAGGTGTTACTACCCCAAGTCAGGGTGGAACTGGAAGTAACTGCAATTAAGAGGTAGTTCCACACCCTTCAAAACATCTGTTTGAGAACTGGTCAGAATCATTTGCAAAAAAAAAAAAAAAAAAAAAAAAAAAAAACGTGGCCTATTTTAGTCATGCAGTGGAGTCTTTACCAGCTGCCTTTGTGTTCACCCATGCCTTCCCAGTCAGGGTGTCAAATATCCATTGATGCACGTATGTCAAATCTGTAACTAAATGTAACTCTGACGCCCAATATTGAAGGGCCAGATTTACGCCTTAGCTGCAATCGAGCTCAGCCATATTGATATTCTTGGCATCTTCAGTTGGATATAACCAACAAACATCCTCCACAATGCTCTCATTCACTTCTATTGCCATCCCTGTGGAAATAGAAGTGAATGGGAGCACAGAACTTGCATCTACCGAAATCTTCATCTCACTACCATCCACACAACAGTTTCCTCTCATGGGATCCATCTCACGTTCTTAGGCCACTGTTTCCATTAGCATGCAATGGAGGGAAACATCCTTGGGAAAGGACCCACAAGTTTCCCCACATAGGAAAAAAATGTTCTGACAGGTGATGATCTATGGAACATCCAGGACTTCACCTTCCTGTTTCCATCGAAGGATGCCATCTTCCCCCCAGACCTGCAGGCCCAGGACTTTGACTCCGTCTTCCAATCACTCTGGATCTTACAGATGAGACCATAATCGGATAATTGTTGCCGTATGTGCACTGTAGAAACCAGTTTTTCATTGATGAAAATATTGTAAATATATGTTAACATGGCCCTTGTAATTGACTCATTACTGTGTTGATGACAGTTCTCATAATGAACAGCACCACATTTAGTCCAAAACCCAATTGTGTAAGACAAAACCACAGTTTGAAAGGGCCATAACACCTTATCAACATGGATTTGCAAGTAGGCCTTTCTTAGGTCCAAAAGCGATACATCGGCTCCTTGTCATTGCCATTCTCTAAAATTTCTGCATGCTCACATCTGCATTAGCCATGAAAATTTGTTCAATTCGCAATAGTCAAGCACCAGCCGAACCTTCTGCTTGTGCTCTTGTACAATCGCCATCAAAGGAATCAAACCCTGGGGTGAGCTAGGCTCTTTTTCAGGATACAGCAACAGCCATTCATTATGCTGCCACAAAGAGTTCCTCCTTCTTTGCATCCTGAGCATGGTCAGGCACTGTACATTCTAGCACTTTATTTTTCAATGCACTGGGTGCATGACTACTTGCCCATTTCCAAAAAGCAGTCCATGCCTTATTTTTGTCAAATGTCACGTTGAAGTGAAGCTCATTGACAGAAATGGTGGCACACCAATTTAGCTTTCTATCAGAAAAGTGCACTTCACCCAATCTAGTTAGGTGCATGCCTCCAAGCTCCCTGATTGCATCAATCCCAAGAATAAGATCATATCCCAACAATCGTCTATCTACGATCAGGGCCTCAATAGTCACAGGATGAGCCTGCTTGATGCTCAAATTGATTTTGCCATACCCATGGCACTTCAAGGTTCTCCTAACAACCACTAATTATTCCACTTCCTTCTTCCTCCAAAGACAGCATACAGCTTTGCTCACTAGTGTCTGTGAGCACCCAGAGTCCACCAGAGCAGCACACTTTTGTCCATCAACAAATACCTCTGTAGCAAGCAGTTCCCGTTTCTGTAATTGCTAGGGAAGAAGACTGGTGCTGATATCCTCTCCTCTCAGGCATTTCCCTGATATGTGCACTTCGATGACATGTGCCCAATCATATTGCATTTAAAAGGCTACATCTCATGGCAGATCCTTCACACTCACATCCAATGTTTGGCCAGCGATTTTCCTATCAGCCAAGCCAGGTGATGCAATTTTGCCCAAAATTTGTCTCCAGTTCCATCAAAGACATTGCACCATGAACCGGTCAAACACATTGAACACATCTGTTGCATATGCAGTCATAAGTGCCCATTTGATCTGTTCCAGATCTGCCCTCTGTTCCTTACTCAGATGCCGATACATGGTGAGAGCACATATTAGCAAGACACTCAACTTTGTCCATGGCATAGAACACGCAGACTAACTCAACGTTTTCAATCCATTTTATGATCAGCAAGTCAAACACAGCACCACTGAATGTTGGAATCAGCCGGATATCAAAGGCCTTGTCTGACATCATGAAAAGGGGAAAAAAAACAATCACCAAAGAAGCTTGTATGAGAATTGGTCGGAATCACCCACAAAAAAAATCTGCATACAAGTCCAATAAATGCAATAGGCAAATCAATACCACAATTATCTCCATTCCACAATCTCAAGTATGCAATTCTTCCTAAGAAATGTCAATGTCCTTCTTGATTGCCAATCAAGGCTGAAGAGTCTAGTCTGCCTTTTTTAACACATAGCTAGAGAGCGAAGAGATGGATTCATACATTTCCCAAGGCTATTTGCATGAAAGTAAATGCAATGAACCCAACTGGAATTAAAACTGGATTTCTTCCCCATAGTCAAAAGAAATTATGAAGACTGTGTTGTACAAATTTTCTTGGAAAAAGCCTGGCTTCTTTAAAAAAAAACATCATAATTTTGCTTGGGCTTGTATAAAATACGCAACTACTTCAGCCATTGAGCTGTGTATGGATCAACGTGTGATGGATATTGCTGGGGAAAGTTTAATCTGACACAAGGACTAATTTCTTGAGTCATCAGTAGGATCATATTGCCACAAATGTTCTGCATTTGTATGACATATATTTTACTTATTAATGAAAACTATATTCTGAAGCTTTTTATTCAGAAACACAATTTTTCAGTCTGAATATTTATCACATTCAGAAAAATAGAAAGATTATGTTAAAATGTCATATCGCTTATATTTGAATTTGGTGACATAATAATTGTGATTTCCATCTCTGGTCTAGGCAGTGTGTAATTGGTCTCAGTAGAAATGGGGCAAGCAATAATTGAGCAGTACTAAAATAACAAGATGAGATATCCATAGACATGGACAGTGGAATAAGAACAATCTACCCATATAGATTGAATAAAGGATTCAGTTCAGAATTCCCTGTATGTTACACAGATCAACATGAAGCCTGGAGGTCACAATGAAATGTTGTGATAACAACAACAACAATGAGGACAATAGTCTGCATGTAAATAGTCTAAATAATTCTTATATTTATTTTCTTTTTATATACTTTCTAAAGTTTAATGTTTGAAATAAAGATTAAGCTTTAGTGATAGGTTGTTTCATCTTTTGAGTGGTGATGTAGTTGTAGGTAGCGTAATGGAAAGATCATTATTCAGAAGACTAAATAACACAACCTAATAAAATTTATGATAGAAATTAAATGGTACCAATTTTACAGGTCAAAGGGTTCCAAGATATGACCCTTTGACCCATGCTAAAAAAGTGAATTTTGGAAAATAGTCACAAAGTTTAAATATCAATATTTCACTTGTTTGGCTACAGTCAAAATCCCACCACAAAATTTTGCACATATCTTGCCATGAGGCAGACAAATTTGTTGTCAAATTTAAAAAAAAAAAAAAAATTAAAAATATGCTTTTTGAGAAATTAAAGGTTAATGCTTAATGGCCAAGGTCAAATTGTCTTATTTGACCTTTAAACAAAAAAATAAATAGATCACTTTTTAGATCTATCCAAGTACTTTAAAATGGTATATAATTTAGCTTTGTGGATGAAAAAACAAGTGAAATATTCATATTTAAATTTTATGAATATTTCCTAAAATTCACTTTTTTGGCAAGGGTCAAATCTCAAGAATCATTTGACCTAGAGATGTAAAATAGGTATGATTCAATTTTTATCATGAAGTTCTATAAGTGTACCAAATTTGAAAAAAATCTGTTGGTGATGGTCAGAGCTTTGTTGATTAGCATGGACTGATTCCATTAACATTATAGATTCTTCTTTAGATATTGCCAAGAACCTCTCAAAATATATGTAGAAAAAATATTCAATGCACAAATAGTAGACCTACAATGGTGCCAAACAGTTTTGGGTGAGAACAATTATCTTGCACAATGCAGTGAATCATCCTTTCTAGCAGATAGTGCTATATAATCATTTCAATTCATATCAATGGAAAACATTAGACTGAAACTTACACTTCTAGAAGTTAGCATCAGCCAAACTGATGGAAGGGGAAAAATGCTTCTTCAAGACAATTAAAAGAGAGCACTTTAATGTTGGAGCCATTAAAATTAACAAGCCATTTCCTACCCCAGATTGAAGATCATACTCATTAGTACATCAAAGAGAATAAAAGAAAAGAGTTCCCTCATTCCAGGCAGTCAGTCTAGTGCTGGGGTAAATCATTATGCTCAAAACATAAATAACATTCTACTTAAATTACAATACGAACCAATAATGTTTGTTTGCACTGCTTTTGCTATAATATTGCATAAAATTTGCTGTCATGTTTGCTTTTGGTAACTGGCTCCTCAACAGGAAATCAACAATTTGTCAACTTCAGAAAAGTTGACCTGAATAAAATTATTAGATTCTCTAAAAAGAAGCTCTTAAAGTGTAACAGTCATGTTTTTATTTAACAGAATACTGTGATACAATACTGATTAAATATATTGATTTCAGAAAGGGCAAACTTCCTTATTTAGAAAACTAACACTTCCAGAACCTATTGAAATTTGCTTGGTGTCCATATTGGTTCATTTTTTTCTCTATGGAAATAGCTGGTAGTTTCTGGTGTCGGTCAGGGCTTGGAAGTCTTGCTAGGTGCAATATTTCATTTTAGCTAATGACTTTAAAGAGAGCAGAAAGAAGCTTTTGCCGAACCGATTTGCTTTTGTCTAAAAATCCTGAAAAACAAGTTTATGTACATATATTGTTAAGATAAGTGCTCTTTCATTCTTGCATAGTTATGCAGATTTTTATATATTAATTTATCTGAAGGCTTGAGGATAGGAGTTTTGACATTTTAATATATACGAGATATTTCTTTATCTGCCTTTATTATCAGAAATGATTATTTTTTTACATTGGTTAATTTGCTGATAGTTCATACAAGTGACCAAGAAATTTGGTACCAGAACAAAGAAAGAAAGCAACAAATCTCAGTCTTTCATTGTAAAAATGGTGAAATAAAAGCAAAATTAACTACAAACAGTGATCAAGAAAAAAATTAAAGATACGCTTTTTGAGACATTAAAGGTCAATGTTTAAAGATCAAGGTCAAAATATCTTATTTGACCTTTAAAAAAATAAATAGATCATCTTTTAGATCTATCCAAGTACTTTAAAATGGTATATAATTTAGCATTGTGGATGGAAAAAACAACTGATATATTTGTTTGTTTTTTTTTGTTTGAAATTCCCTAAAGGTTACCAACTACAACCTGAAGAGGCTGGAGGTACAATGCCTGAAACATAAATATAACAACCAAATAAAGAACATTAATCCAAATATAATCAATATAGAATAAAAAATAATGATAATTTCTCATCTCAAAGATTCAGACAAGAATTTGGATTATTTTTTCCTTATTCTAAAAAAAAAAAATCTGCATTTGTAAAGTACTTTTCTTAGAAATATATATATGTGTGAGTATTTGTGTCGATAAAGTTTGTCTCAAAAATCATCAAGCCATTTAATATCAATAAAAAAAATATCCAGCCATTTAATATCCATAAAAAATAGCCTACCTAGGGTAATGGTGCCTTGGGATCTCATCCACCTAGTGTCCATTCTTGTGGTGATGGAGGAGAAAACCAAGTTTTACCTCAACAAAGAATTTGTGTTTTCTGTGGAAAATGAAAATCAAGATCAGACCAACTTTAGTAGGCTTCAACATATGGTAATTGTTTGCACTACCCTACTAGTCTTGACCAGTCTCCACTTTTCTTACCCCAATAAAAGAACACAACTTTAGATGACAGGTGGATTTCTTGGTTCTTTATGGGTGAAGAAGGTAGGTGAGCACTGCAACTTTGGGATATCATTTTTTGGCCCCTTTTGATTTATTCCTGCCAGGCATTTTTTATTTTGAACTTACAAGACTGATTTATACCCTTTGGAATTACATCCCCAGATTTTTGATTTGGGAATCTTAACCTCCCATTTCTATTTTTTCTACTTTCAAAATATAGAAATTCTCTTTTCAGAATTATGGATGACATGCAAGGATTATATATAGGAGACAGTTTAGATATTTTTGAAAGAGTTTTGACACCTAAACTGTCTCCTATATATAATTGTTTTCTCAGATGAATGGTTAAAATTGGCTTTGAGTGAGTGAAGACTATGGGTCTTAGTGAAGATCACACTTCTTTGAACTTTGTGGACTGGTACGACAGAATCTCAAAGAACCTTACCAAATAACAGAAAACATATCACTTGAGGACTTTTTCAATAACAGCAACAGCTAAAATGGATATCAACTGTAACTCAAAAAGAAAATAATGATATAATAAGGATGTTGACATTCCACATTACTTCTGGCCCTGTCAGCTGAGGCTTCAGAATACACCAACTGCACCTCTGCAGAGGGGTAAGACCCCCACACACACATGAGGCGTCTGGGTAAGACAATAAACTACGTCCAACAGCAAGGCCTCTGATCAGGTTTTGAGGAGCATGGAACCACCTCTTAATTGCTGGTGTTCCAAAGTTCACCTTGACCTGGGGTGGTAGCACCTGTTAAGGTCCCAGCTATAGGCAAATAGTTGACCCCCAAATAGGGGTCAAAATGCTATGGAGGTGTAAAAATAAGTATTAATACCAGCAATACATTTTTTAGGGAAAAATTGTTACCAGAAATTTGAGAAAAAAATTTTTTAGCAGCAATATCTTTTTGAAGGAAAAATTATTAACAGCAATATATTGTTGAGGAAAAATTATTACCAACAATATATTGTTGAGGAAAAATTATTACTAGTAATGCTTTTGTGAAGAAACAATTATTACCAGCAATACATTTTTAGAGGAAAATTATTACAAACAAAATATTACCAGCAATATATTTTTAGAAAAATAAATATTACCTGTAATAGATTTTTGAAGAAAAATATTACCAGTAATAGATTTTTGAAGAAAAATATTACCAGTAATAGATTTTTTAAGGTAAAACATTACCAGAAATACTCACTATGAAAGTGTAAAAATAGGTTTTACTACCAGAAATACTTTGTAAAAACATTATCATCAGTAATAAATTTTTTGAGGAAAAAATTATTACCAGAAATACATTTTTGAAAAAAATATATTACCAGCTGTACATTTCTGGGGGAAAAAACTACCAGAAATACATTTATTGAAGAGAAAATATTACCAGAAATAGATTTTTTAAAGGAAAAATATTATCAGCAATACTTTTTTGAAAAAAAAAAAAAAAAAAAAGAAATGTTACCAGCAATAAAAATTGTCAGTATTAAATAACCAATTGAGGTTGATATGCCATAAAACAAAACAAATAAAAGGTTAAAAAGGAAACCGTCTTCAATACTAGAAAGAGCATTAACAATAGCTGGATTTGAGAAACCTATTTTGCTGGAAAATTGTTTTAAGAGAAAGATTTTATAAATGCAACTGAAAACAGTACTGGCTGCTTCGTCAATGAATGATGGATGTTTTATTATAAAGAAACAGCTAATATCATCATTAGCATCAGCTGTCTTGTCATGTTCTTAATCTCATCCAGTCTAAAAAAAACCTTTCAACTGATTTTAACTTTGTGAAAAAGCAGAAATCACAGGGAAGCAAATCTGGGCTGCAGAAGGTTAACAAGCCTGGAGGTGATGCAATGTTTTTCTAAACTCACTCTGTATAAGATATGAGCAATTGGCAGGCATGTTATCATGATGAATGCAATGATTCCACAGTACACAACCTTACTCAAAAGTGTCTGTCTTCTCTGCTATGTTGCATGAAAGTCTTGCAAATGGTTCTCAGAATATTCAAAATAGACACTTTTCAGACATATCTCATAAAAGATGGTGTAAAGTTTTCAAATTATTTTCTCATCTTTTAAAATTATAAGCAAAATTTATTCATGGTATTTTTTCAATTCTCGATTCTTTAAGAAGGAAAGAAATTAAAAATTGATTTTAAAGCTTTATTTTTCTCTTTTCATTTTCCTGCTTCTAATAAAGAAGTGCTAAAATTTATCTAGATAGACAATTTGGTAACTCAATTCAAAACAGGAATTATTCTTAGCAACCATAACACTGATAATGAAATTAATATCAAATAGTTTGCGAAGTTCTGAAGAATAATTATTTTAATTAGTCCTCATAATTTTTTTAGACTGTTCTCCTCCTCCTCATTGCTGTTCTTAAAAATTGTTTCAGCCAATATGTTCTTCAGCCTCCTTCAACCAGATATTCAATATATATTAGTTTGGTTTGGTTTGCTTTACGGCATATCAACCTCAATGGGTTATTTAATACCAACAAAATTTTTATTGCTGGTAATATACATATATATATATATATATATATAGATAGATAGATAGATAGATAGATACACCTAGTGAGCCAGACAAACCTACCTAGGTTTCAACTAAACGGATCGTCAGGGAAAGTTCGGGAAAGAGCCGAACATTCCCTGACGATACGTTTAGGTGAAACCTAGGTAGGTTTGTCTGACTCACTAGGTGTATCTAGGTCTGCTCTACGGTTGTATTGAGCTCTTTTGTTAGTTGTTTACTCATATCAGGGTTTTTTCTTTGGGCTTCAGACCTGCATCTGTGCGATTTTTTTCGGCAGTAGTTCATGTTTGTAGCTCTTTCTTATTTTTTTTTAAAACCATTTTTTCCCTCAAGATTGATTTGATTATTGGCAAATCAAAAATTCGAGGGTTTTTCGAAACGAGTTTAGTTATCTATATTTGTGTATATATATATATATATATATATATATATATATATATATATATATATTTTCAAAAATGTATTGCTAGTAATATCTTTTTTCTCAAAAATGTATTGCTGGCAATATCTTTTTTTTCCCAAAAAAAGTACTGCTGCTAATAATTTTTTTTTTTTACAAAGTATTTCTGGTATTAAACCCTATATTTACACTTTCATAGTGCTTTGACCCCAGTTTGGGGGTTAACTATTTGCCCATAGTTTGGACCATGACAGGTGCTACCACCCTGGGTCAGGATGGACCTGGGAATACCAGCAATTAAGAGGTGGTTCCATGCTCCTTACAATCTCCTGATAAGAGGCCTTGCTGTCAAACGTAGTTTATCGTCATACCCAGGACGTCAATATATATTAAGAAAAAGCTATGACAAAGGAGAAAAAGTTTTTGTGTGAAATGTTTCATCTTTTAGAACTTCATCAGACTAAAGTGATGTTTATATTGATGTGACTACACATGTGCATGAAAGAAAAGGGATGCTATTTGTAACAAGGGAAAAATTATGTTTCATTAGTAGAGAGGTTCAGCCTCTCCTTTTATACTAACAACCAATATCCACTTCTACCATCAAGCCAATACACTAAAATAAGATGTGTTTTCTTTCAGAGCAACCTTTGCATCTATAAAACATTTCAGTTTCACAGATAAAAAAAATATCCTATCTAAACTGATAGCATTCTATTCACTATTGTCTAATTATGGAATTTTATTTACCAAATTTAATATAATTCTATTTTGATTCTGTCACTAGAAGAATCCACTTCAAAGAGATGTGGAATTTGCCGATCTCTATGGAATGGATTCTTTTGCCAAGGTAAAAAAATGTGATAGATATTAGGCTGAGTCATAAATAATTTCCATTTCTGTTTATCAACTTCATTCTTCAAAATGTTACAATTTGTTCCCAAAAATGGAAATTACTTATAACTCAATTTGATAGATATTGCATTTTATATGAAGGGGTGCTGGAAAGTTCTCAGCCCAACCAAGGAGGATTAAAAAAATATTTGGTTACTTGGTCAGGTTTCGGAAAATGAGTCATGTCAAACTTTTAAGCACCCTCTCATATCAATAGATGTATACATATATATCAAATGTTTTTTTTTCTCTTTCCAGTATATATTTGGCAATCAATGCAATATTTTCTAACTTCTGCATGACTTCCAGCAAGAATGACTTGCACAACATCACTTTCACTTACCAGATTCTCTTTAATGAACAAAAGACAAAATCAAGACGACCTGACTGGGAACAGGGCAGTAAGAGTTTTATGATCTGAAGATATCAATGTGAAATAACATTAATGGAAAATCAGCAGGAGTAAATCCATTAGTGGTACTGATCTCCTGCCTCTTATCTAAGTATTTATCTGTGCATTCAAATAGAATCTGGCACAAGGCCAAGTTTAAAGTGGGATTAGAGACAAAAGTTACTATCTTTACTTCTTTATTGAGATGCCTTAGGCACCATGGATTAACCATAACCCTTCCCCATTTTAAAGCTCCCTCCACCCTGATCTGAGCTTATGTAATATCATACTCAAAAGGATAAAATCCTTAAAGCATGCATACCATCTATTAGGTCATTGCTATATATCAGTAAAGAGGGTCATGTTTCCATTAATATAGATTTGACTACGTATCAGCCTATAGATTTCTAATGTCTAAGTATTTCCAAAACAAATCTATAGTTCTTGCTATGTTTATCTTATATGCATATAGACACCCCACTTTAAACTCGGCCTTGTGCCCCATCTTGCTGCATGGGGCAGCGGGTAAATAATTATACAAGCTAAACTTATTTCCAATAATCCATCTAATATTATGGAAAGGAGTCATTTTTTAGGCTAAAAATATGTAGGAGGTACATAGGCATGGGTTTTATTTTTAAAGTTTAACTTCTTTGTTCCATACAATAGCAAATTTTATACCAGCCTTCTCTCCCCGACAGACATATCTGACTATTTATTACTATAATTCATTTCACCATGACCAACAATATTTATTTTACACAACAAATATTGATTTTTCAACATAATTTCCTTCCTTGTTAATGTACTTAATTCAGTGAGGAATATTAATCACATAGATTATACAGTGAACATTTCAGATCAATATTCAATATCAGACTAAAAACTTATTGATTCACCCTCATATAATCTGTTGTTTTTTTTTTATCCTTAAACAAGTTTTGCCTGAGGTCACTATAATTGAGCACTGAATGAGAAATAATACTGGACTTTTGTTTACACTTGGTATCATCTGATATACTGCCTTAGCCAAGATAAATATGAACAGACTGAGATAATATTCAATTCAAAAATTCAAATTCCAATGTTACAACTACTTTAAAATGTGCCTATTATTATTTAGTATTTGCCTTTTTTTAACTATATTACTATCCATCATCATGAGTCCCATAACCTATCAGGGTCATAGGGACACCATATACACTCCAGCCTTGGCAGAAGTGGTGTGTCTAGGGTAAGAGGGCCTGATAGAGCACATCCCTCTTCACTGAAGAGTCTTTAGGCTAGTTTTCCTTCTCCTAGACCAGTTGCCACCTCAAGGCTAGAGATCCCAGTTAGTCCTACTATTTAACCCATAGTTGGGGGGATTCATGCATTCCACAAAGGATATTTGTATGAAAGTGAACAAACTTGACTGGAATTAAAACTCAGCTTTCCAATTTCTCTTTTGAGTCACTAACCATTGCACTACCCAAATATCCATCTTTTGGGGGTTAGTGCAGAAATAGTTACAGTTTCCAATGAACAATTTTAACAAAGTATATCTCAGCTTAAAATAAAATTTATTAATTATAATAAGAACTATGAGAATACCAACAATAAACAAGTCTGTTTATTTTGGTAGTATAGAATTCTGGAGTTTTGGAACTGATGAATTCTTTGAAGGAATCTTGAGCTACTGATTGATTGTTGAAGACCATCTCTTGAGGAAAATTATCAAGATGCATGAAAAAGTGGTAGATCGACAGTGTAATCCTATCACTAAGCTGGATGAAATAATTTCGTAACTCATGTTGTTACATTTTTGAAAAGTCATTTTCAAGACATGATTGACCTAGAGGAGAATTAGTCCTTTGCAATTGACCAATGTTGGATTTAAACATCGTAGTTCTGGATTCATTTTATATATTTCATAATAATTTTCTGTGCTGTGTGAAACATAATTGGTTATATATGGAATTTACTTTTCATCACATATTATAATCATGTAATCAGGAAATGTTGTGTAATGAAGTGGGGTGCTGATTAAATGACAACACAAGAACACTGAACCATTATTATTTGACATTTCATTTACTCCAATATTTCATCAGTTACTGTCAGCTAGTGTGGGTGTGAAGCATCCCACCTGAGTCCTGATACACTGACCTTACATTCTGCCAAGATGTTCTAGAGGCTGACAGAGATTGGCTAAGACAATAGGTTATTATGCTTACCTTCAAAAAGGCTGAGGGCTGATATCATCGGCTTCATGATACAAAGAAAAACTAAGATGAACTTATTCTGGTGCTTATAACAGAAATCAGTTGATGGAATAACCTGGATGTACTGTCTATGGGTTGATAGAATAATCCAGAGGTGCTGTCTACAGATTAGCATACCTGCCTTTAAACACATATGAACTCAGTGGTAGTGAACACAGGAAGAAATCTGATTATGGGAAGAATGGATTTGTGAAAGTTTGCTTTATTTTTTCACTACAAGCTATTTCATCTATGAGAAGACAAAGTTTTCAGCATCAAACTCAACCCAGAATTTAGCAGTCTAACTAGAGGACTATCAGGTTAAATGATTTGAGAATGTTGAGCTGGTGTACGACCTCTGCAAGGTGAAAGGAGCAGTTTTTTTCATTATGACTAACTAGTGGCACATTTGTGGTCTATCAACAGATTACCAAGGCATGAACTAATGTGGAGCAGTTAAAGTATTCCCTCCTTGAGGTGTTTACAACGACTCCTTTATAGCCTATGAATGGTTTAATGTGAGAGGACAGATGTGTATCTAGCAGAGTAGTGCAAGCTAACCTAGTCAGTGGCATTCCAGAACAAGCACTTGCACGTGCATTCACGATTGGATTGCCAAATCACGTTAAACATCTCCTTCACACATCTTCCCACACAAAGACAATGACAATAAACCAAATACTAACTCAGGCCAGAGCGATCATGAAAGACAAAACCTTAGCAGATGAACCAGCTGCAGCTACTGCACAGCTAGTAGACAAAGAAAAGAGAATCAAGCTACACAGAGAATCACCCAGGAAAAATTATGTTTCAATTGTGATAAACAGAATCACCTATCAAGACACTGCCCAAGTGAGCAAGGAGGAGTGAGCATGTATTGCGGTTGGAAAAAAACTGTGATGTTATCGGTGCAAACCATTAGGTCATTTAACCCGGAATTGCTTGGGAAACAGATCGGAGACAAGGCATCAGTCCCAGTCTCCTCCCTCAAAAATATCTAGATATAGTGCTAATTGTAATAGAGGTGTGCATTGATGTAATACAGTGTGCAGCATTTGTGAGCACTGGCTGTTTTCATTTGCTCATAAGCATTTAAGTTTGTCATCTTTGGAGGAAGAAGGATGTTAAGATGCTCACAGCAGATGGAAAAACCTGAAATGTTGTGGAGTTGGCAGAGATCTGCTTAAAGTGAATGGAGTGAATCCAGTTATGATCAAAGTATTGTGGAGGGAAAACTGCTTGATTTTGATCTTCCTCTTGGGATGGACACCATCAAATCATTGGGTGGAGTCAGACGGGTGAAGTGCATTTCACTATGGATGACATACCAGAGTGTGGCACTCAAAACAGCACTAAATTGACAACCCCTATTTCAGAATCAAGTTCTACCAGCAGAAGTGCATGTGGACCACATTGTGTAAGAGAATAAATGGTTGGTTGTCAGACTACCTGAAGAACAGAATATCTATCTGTCCAACATTCTCGTTATCACATATACAATACCAAATACAGGTGTGAGGTCACGTACTTCTACATTTGGTGGCCAGGATTAACCTCAGGTCAACCTTTGATAGCCTTGTGTGAAGTTTGAGTACAATGTATATCCTGGCATAAAACCACAGTTGCATAAAAAAGTGCAGTGTCAGGTTACCTCCTCCTAATTTTCAAAACTGCTACTAGAAGACGCTTTCTGGACTATAAATACTCAGCAATATATTTTTCTTCTCACCTTATCCACTTATTCATCAACATGTAAATCTCTCGTGGAGAACATACTTCCTTTTTGGGAAGTGCATGAACAATACACATACATACACACAAGTACATATGCACATTCACTCACTAGACATACTTTGCACCCAAAAAGTTTCCACATTCATTTGTTACACACATCATTGTCATTTGTAAACCTTTGTCAATACATTATCATTTGTTTGTACATATATATTGGTTCTTGTCCTTTCTTTACATTTCTTTATGTGGACTCATATCTTGAGTCAGCCATGTTTGTTGTTGGCATTTCAGGAGACCCACGTGTTTATCTTTCAATGCATACACCATAATTTATAATAAGGATTTTTTCTTGTTCAGCTTGTGTGATACTTAATTATTGAGCTGACTTTCCAATTTGTTTCAAATGTCAAACAACGGTATGAATAGCTAATGTTTAATTCTTCAACAACTACTGAAGTTTTCTAGAGTGTGCCCACTCCAAAAATAGCCCTCAATTGGTTGTCATCAATCACAGAAGCTTGTCTGTAAACCTCCAATGTTGTATAAAATAAATGGTAGTTATTAAAAAATAGTAATTGCAATGTTGAAGCACTTCCAGGAATAAAGTTATGCCCCCCCTTTGTTTTCTTACTTTTTTGTTGTAAGATAAAACATTCAAGCCTCTCATCTTCATTACAACATTCTTGGAACCAATGTTGAGCTGGTCAAATAATGTTTGGTTGATTTTGTTTCTGTTGTTACGTTTTGAATACATTGAAAATCTTACAAATTTTCTTTTTTTCTATCTTTATTTTGGCATACCAAAATAGACACTAGTTATCAGTGAAGAAGACAAAACCATTAGCATAAATTAGGTACTACCAAAATGAAAGCAAAAAAAAAATTTATTGTCCTATTTTTAAAAATTTTCAAAAAAATCAGAATTACTCAAAAACAAAATTTTCAGTATTCATTAATGAATGAATTATATACTGAATAGTTCATTTTATTAAAAACTCTGAGGAAATATTAGGTTGGTGCAAAAAATAATGACATAATAATGTCGTTTTTTGACGTTAAAAAATACGTCAAAAAACATTATTATGTCATTATTTTTGCACCAACCTAATACTTTTGGGGGGGATCAGTTTCACCCCCACCACTTTTTTGATAATTGTTAGGGTAGGGTCCACAAATTTTTTTTTTTTACAATTATATAAAGCATAATCCCTGAGGATGTTATCTCAAGTGTGAACATACTGAAAATTTGTTCCAAACCTTCCCAAAAAATACCTCAATAAAACTCAAAAAATGGTTTTTGAGAGTTAGTGCTTGCCAAATTTAATAAAACACATTCTTTTACAGTGGGCAGGAAAAATTCTACACTGAATATTTTTTTAAATTTACTTGTAATTTTTCAATATGATTTTGAAATTCACTCCATTGCTGTTCATAACAAGAGCTCTTTTTATTAAATAAAGACATGTTTCAAGAATCAGAAAATGTAAAGTTTAATGCAATTTTTGAGTGTGAACTTTTTAAAAGGATTTAATTTTTTTTGTTTTAGCAATTTTTTTTTTTTTTTTTTTTTAACATAGAAGTTCACAAAAGAAATAATTCTGATTTACCTCCTATTTTCTACTCTTCCCTCTCAGAAGAGTAATATGATAATTCAATAACTATTAAATTTAGAATATTTTTTAACAACTAATTGGGTGCAAATAAATATTTTATGACATCAAACAGGTAAGAAAATATTCACAAATTAAGAGTAATGAATTGAACTCAAAATATCATTTCTCTAATCTAATTTCTTTTTTATATTTCTAATATAGTATAAAAAATAAAATTATTCATTCTAAGTTTCATAAAACTGTAGAGTAAAAAAATTATATCCTTAAAATATGGTTAATTTATTTTTAAACAAATACCTATTTTTTTTTTTTTTTTTTTTTTGTACTGTGGGTGTTCCATATTTTTTTAATTTTTTGCGTGCATTTTGAAGTCGTTATTTATTGTAAGAAGAAAATAAGTATTACTTTTTATAAAATCCAGTTAATTGATCCTTAAATTTACTTTGAAATACATCTCTAGGACAAATACTGAAGTTTTAAAAGATTCTTAAAATTATTGTTTATATTTTATTTTTCGTCTATAACGATTCGATGAGAGACCAGTGAATGTTCCAATGATTCAAAAATGCCTAAAAGCTTTCTTTATTAAATAAAGCTTTTATTTACATACGAAAATTCAGGTTTCTTTTCATACAGATTAGCCTAAACTAAATCTTTCAAAAACTAAAAATTTTCAAAGAATTTTTAATTTTTTTACCAAGTCCGTAGCCGGTACCTAGCATAAATCAGGAGAATGAAGTTTGCTCTTTAAAAATGATAATTTTTATTTTATGAACCTAGGTTATTAAAAATAAGCATTTAAAAATTTTATCATAACAAAAACAAAAAAAAACGCAAATATTTTTTTGCACCAACAGAATATCTTTTTTTTCATAATTTACCAATTTATTTTCATTTGCCTCCCTGCATAACTGACTCGCTACAAAATTTTTGAAAATTTAATAAGAAAAACTAAGTTTTCAGCAACAGTTAAACTGGACTTTTAAATTTAATCTTTCTCTCAGTTTCGTTAACTAAACGAATTTTTTATTCTTTTTTTTTAAACATAAGTCATCGACGAAAAATTTCCCTGTAATATTTTTTATGACATTGTCAACAGAAAATGACTTAAGTTAAAAAATGTCTCTTTACAAAACACTTTTGTTAGTCCAAGAAATGACCAAATGTCTTCATAAACGTAAAAATTGATCTTGATACTATATTGTTTTTTAAATTACATTTTGATCTCAATACATTGGATGTCCAAGGTTCATTAAACAAGCTGGAGTGGGTGTTAAATCAGAGATTAACTTATTAAAGATTTCCTGATTCTATATTTTTTATCTGCCCCTTTCATAAAAATGGACATTTTTTTTTTTTAACTAAAAATATTTCTAAGTAGTCTTACAACAAACATTTTTTTTTTGTTTTGATTTTAGATGCCTTTGTAGTTTCTAGAATATAGACATTAATACAATAATAATCTTTGAGCATTTTAGCAAACACTAAAGAATTTCAAGAAATTTTTCAACAATACTTACTTAACTTACTGTACATTTTTACTACATTTATAAGCAGCAATTTCTCCCAAAGAAAATTCTGTAATCATCATTTCATAATGGTAGTGAAAATGATTTCTGAAAAGTAGCAATAATTTTAGTCAAATACCTGAGCTATGTTTGTTTTTTGGGGTTTTTTTTAACAATAGTTAAACTATGGCAAAACCAACTTCTAAAGAATTGATGCAAATTTAGCCTACAGCAGTTATCTCCCTTTACACCTACTCTCATTTTTTATAAGCTTTTTCAAGTATGGAAACTGAATAAATATATGCAATCCTCAAGATACAATCAACTTGAATGTTAACCACCTTATTAGTGTAAGGAAAATAATATGCAGCTTGAACTTTGTTTATTTATGTTAAAATTTCACAAATATTTTGAACTACAAGACTTTGATCATCATATAATGCAACACTGCATCTGCAAAATATTTATTTGAATCTTTTAGGATTTATGATAAAGTAAATTGCCTAACTCAACACTTTTCAAGTTTTCTGGGTATTCGAATTTAATGGGATCCAAGAGTTCATTATACAGATGGTATTCAAATAAAATATCATTCAATAAATATATAGTTCAAATCCATGATCTCTTGTTCTATTCAAAGATCTCATTTATGCTTTACACAGAAATTAGCTGAAAACCCACCCATCAAGAGGATTTTAAGTTTGTTAACATAAATTAATAAACTTGAATAGGTTGACTTATATATGTATTACTAAATGAAACTGTACAAAAATGAGATTGTTCCTATTTCAATATCTGTGATATCTGGTTGATGAATGAAAAAATCATGCTCTAATTTTCTCTAAAATAAAAAATTAATTTTAAAAGTGATTTTCTATATGCGAAATATGACTTAAATATATTTTCATATTAATGACATTTATTTATATTAACACAAATCTGTAAAAACATAAGTACAGGTCTTTCTGCATTTATATTGTTCACTCTAAAAGTATTCTGATCATATAAAAATAGCATTTTTGCTTTTGAGTCTTGAACTAAACCACACTGTTTATGTCCAATTTCTGGCTTTATTTTGATACAAACTTTATTCATTAGTATCTAAATTACAGGTTTTGTTTTATGGATCATCAAGCTGATTTTCCAAGAGAGTTTGTATTCATTTACACCTGGTTTCTTTTTCTTTTTTTCCAATCAAAAATTGTCACATTCAAGTAGTCATCCATATGATGGCGCAAACTTCCTATTTGATGTTTATTATTCAGCATTTGTGAACCTTCTTGATAAGTACATTATTGGATTTACTCCTTGTGGAAATATTGCAGATATTAAATGTTTGCAGGCAACCTGTAGTCAACATAATTTCCTTTCTGGTGTCAAAAATTTTCACCACTGGTTTCTTTGCAAGAATTAACTTTAACTTATCAAAAGCTGTTTGTTGGTCCTCATGAATTCAGTATTTTTTTTTTCTTGGTTTGGTAAATGGTTCTGTTAGAACTGCTTATTATGTTACATAACATTTATAAAAATTCACTAATCCTAAGACAGATTCAAGTTCTTTATTTATATGTGCCAATACCTTTAATATTTTTTCTATTATTCTTTGATCTAGTGAAACTCCTTCTTTTGAAATGGAATATCTCATAAATTATATTTTGTTACCATTGTGTAAGGATTATTTTTTTTCATTTATTGTCATTCTTGCATTTCTTAATTTACTCAAGACAATGTCTGTTTCTTTTTTTTCATTCCTTTTTATTAATGTTCCTAGGTATATGTCATCTTCATAACATACCATATTTTTTACATCGTTTTCAAAGACTTGTTCAATGTTCTTTTGAAATATGGTACTTGCCATCTTTATTCTTTTCCACATCAAGAGACCTATCAGAGAGCTTACTGTTGATACTTCCTGCTAAGGAATGTAAGGCCATATAATCAGCACATATTGCAACACCATTCATGGTGTAATTATGACAAGTTTTGTGACAGTGTTCTCTGCACCTGTGGTGACATCCAGGGTTGAGTGTTTTTGCATATACACCCAACTCTCTATGTGCACAAGTTCATTTTCTTGGCCATGATAATAATGCCAGTGATGAGAAATGTTTTTAAAGATACTGGTTGGGAGTTCACAACAATACTATTTCTCAGTTAGCTGGCTATTTTTCCCTTTGGCTGAACTCCCTAACTTCACCGTCCTCTGGGCTCAGCAACTCCTGATTCTTCACCACCAGTCCTTCTGTCACTGGCTGCTGGGCAACTCTAACACCTACCTACCTACTGGACCCACTTCCTCCCAACTTCCTGCCTCTCTCTGCTTATATGGATAATCTTGGGATCCCACCCCCTCCATCCACTTGTCTTTCCAGATTTGGGATTACTCCAAAGCCACATGGGTTGTCAAAATCTTCAATGACTACTTTTATGACAATCTAAAATCATTTACAAAATTTTCATACTTCCCAATTCAAAGGCAAAATGGCGACATGAATCCTGAAATACTAAAGATTAAGTTCACTCAAAGATGGACTGGAAACAAAATTCCTACAAAGCTCCAATAGCTGAGTGGACTTAAATTCCTTCCTTTTATTGCCTTATCTTCTAAAGATGTGTGAGAAATCATATTGTTACAATAGGTCTTGCTCTACTAGTTTTTGCAATTTTGCTACTACTAATGGTAACAAATTCATTAGTAATTTCTGTGTTTCATAATATGAGGGGGTAACATTTTCTTTTAACTTTAGGTTTGTTTCATGGTTTTTTTAACATGCCTGGTTCTTCAATTTTAACTGCATTAATTCATTTTGTAGAGTTAATGTTAATTACATCATTTAAAAAATGTCCATGATTTTTTTGTAATTTGCAACATTGTGGATATTATTTCAAATTTGTTTTTCAATTCTAGGGACCCTTCAAAATATCACAAAGTTTTTATAACTGACCCATCAGACTGGCGTAACTGCAGATACTTTTCATATAGTTTTGGTTTGACTAGCTGCTACCAAAGATTTGTTGGTATTAGCATTAATTCACTGCCTGTGTCTATTTGTATATCAAAATCTATGTTGTTTACTTGAACTTTTAGTAAAATGTTTTATTCTTTGTTCTTCAGTGAGAATACTCCAATATTAGTTACATCTTGCTTTTGTTCAATACTTTCCCTGTTTTTCTTTTTTAACTCTGCACACTGCTTGAAAAGGATTCTCTTTTCTTAATAATTATTACAGGTCTTTCCAAATGCTGGGCATTTTTCTTTCTTTATTTTGTGTTTATATCTGCAAAACTGACATTTTGTCATTGTAGTCTTCAACAAGTAGGTTTCAGTGTCTTCTAAATTATCTTGTCTGTTTTCATTTTTGTTGAACTTTTCTATTAATTCTTGTTGTTGAACAAATATAATTGTTCCAGCAATTTTTTGTGTTGCATTGCATTGTATAATCCTTCACTTAGTCTCATTTGAATTAATTCTTTAACTTTCTCTTCCAAGTTGTTTAGACTCACAATATCATGACACATTTTTAGACAATGTAATATCTTTGTAACTGTTTCATTAGCTTCCTCTCTGGTAACTATGAATTTTGCTCTCTCTGCAATTACTAATCTCATTTTAAGTTGCATATTTTTCTGTAGTATCTGACTGTTTCATCAAAAGTCAAATCTTTCAGTTTCACTGGATGAGCCATTGTTGAAACTTTCATTATAGCTTTACATCCAGCTGTGGGCAAGAAAAGATCTTTAATTTTGTTTTATCCACCCTCTCTTTGGTGTCTCTTAGTTTCCTGGTTCTAGCACTTGCCACAAAACCTCTAAGCTAGGCCTTCACAAAGTCAGTGTCTTCAAGGGAAACGTATTTTCTATGGTGACCCCATTGTTATGAAATGTGATTTCCTTTGTTTTTTTTTTTTTTTGAGTCCAACAGTAGTTTTTAATATCACATATCATATTCTGCCCCTCCCCTTACTGCTTGGACACTTATATTGTCTCTACACCTTAGCTATACTAATTAGACAGTCATTTACATATCACTATACTAAACTTATCAATCCCCAAATCATCATTCTGCTGCTTTGTTTCTCTTCATATTCACCAGTGCCAATTTTCTGTAATATAAGTTTTGTCTCTTCTTTTATAAAGGTCTAGTGGTGGTGTTGGGGGGTGGCGCTTAGGGATTAAAATGAACAGTTGGTTTACTCATACCAAGAAGATTAATGGAGGATGATAATGATGAGGAAACACGATAAGGAATTTCTTCTCAAATTTACACACTTGAAGTAGTGTGAGTAGCTTGTTTTGGGAAAATAAATCAGAATTCTTAAAGTTTGCAATTTTAGCATATTGTCATGAAGAGTAAATGTTCATATAACAGGTTAAATGATCTGACACAAAATTATATTAAAAATGTTTAAGACAAAGGTAAGAGAGTTTGTTGCTCATCAAAGGGATATATGGTTTGCATACTTTCAAAAATAGATGAAGAAAGATAGCTTGAAATACTTAGCTTTCTTGGATTGTTGAGAGAAAACTCTTGGAATTGTGGTGTGCTTGGTTAGAGGCCGATAATATAATTGGTGAATAATTTTACACCGGCAAAAACTTCAGCTTTGGATGGAATGAACAGAAATGAAACCTTTCACATTCTTCTCTTATTAATTTAATTCTTCTCCTCATTTTATATCAAAAAGAATTTTGCATAGGTTCACTACTTTTTTTCTTTATCTTCTTGGCTAACCAGCTAGTTCTTGTGAAGGCAAAGTTTTCATTGGTCTAAAAATAATTTCACACAGGCTCATGAATTCCTATCCTTCTTTTTCTCATCTCACCAATCAATTACTGTGAAGGCAAGGTTTTCATTGGTCCAATGAAAGTTTTACATAGGCTAGCAAATTCCTTTCCTTAGTTCTCCAAATTTGAAGAGAGTGAGTGAAGGAAATTATTATTCTTTCACACTCACTACAAAGGAATAAATAAATTATATTCATTCTTTGTATTTTCTTTTTTTTATTATGTGTTCTCTTTTTAGGATTTATGCATCCTGTGGAAGAGCATGTTTTATGTTCTGCTATTTCTTTTATCTTTTTATGCATATCTGCTATGTTTATGTTCTGTAATTTTTCTATCCCTGCCCACTTCTCATTGCGCCATTCATCATTTGATTGCTTATATTTTTGTCTATTTTTTAGCTTAATATCCTATATTATGTGCTATTCTTTGACATTATCTCTTTTCTTTATTTCATTAGCTCAAGAATTTAATCTTTTTTTCTTGTCACTCTTCTTTAGGGATGAGCTCTTTTTTTGTTATTGTTGTCAATAGTGCTTTCCTTAAGGTGTTCCACTTTGCATTATTGACCTCTTCTAAGGTTTTATTTGGTTGACTCATAAATAATTTCCATATGATTAGTAGGATGATATATTCTTCATTACAACTGGTTCCTCAAAACTGAAATTACTTATGACTCAACCTAATTCTTAACTAAATCAGAATACATTTGTTTGCAGATTTTTGTATTATAGTTTAGATATTCATTTAGGTTTCTTTATTTTTTTATAATTTTATCTCTATTTTACATGTGGAAGAGGATCACTTCAACAACCAATATTTAGGAATGTTCTAGAGTTTAGTACTACATTTTGTTATATCCATAATTTGATTGCAAAGGAAAGGAACAAAGATTAAGATTTTCAACAATGTGTATTATTCAAATATACATAAAAGATAGTGATTAGGTATAAGGATGTTGTTAGGAGGGCTGAGAGTAGACCAATTTCTTGGGTTTGTTGTCCAAGGTTTCAGTTGGAATCAGAGGATAGCTCCAGAGTGAATTAAATATTGGTGGGGTTTGACATACACCCTTATTCATGGTTGAAATTGATACTTGTGTCTGGTAAGGTGGCTTGGTTGATCAAGGTCATGGCGGTGGCTTGATTCATGGTAAGGCACATTATTTGTCAGAGTTATGGTGGAGGCAATGAGGGATTAGGTATAGATAGGGAACATTAATCAAGCAGAAGGTCTCTTGGATTCTGGTCAAACTGAAGATCAACAAATGTAGATATGGTGGTGACAATGAGGGAGGCCTGGGGTGGATAGT
Organism: Acanthosepion lycidas; assembly: GCA_963932145.1. Classification (NCBI taxonomy): domain Eukaryota; kingdom Metazoa; phylum Mollusca; class Cephalopoda; order Sepiida; family Sepiidae; genus Acanthosepion; species Acanthosepion lycidas. The sequence continues at coordinate 135,220,845 of OZ010572.1, forward strand.
TAAGGTTGATCAAACAGAATGTCTCTGTTGGATTCTGGTCAAATGTGCTATCAACAAGACAATGTTATTCAATTGAGCAGAATGTTGGATTCTGGTTGAATGTGGTATCCACAAGACAGGATCATGGTGGTGACGACATGGGAGGCCTATAATGTGTCAAGCAGAATGTCTCTGTTGAATTCTGGTTAATTTAGAGATCAACAAACAGGGTCATGGTAATGACAAGGGAAGTCTAGAGCTGAGTGTTGATGACATTGAGGTGTTAGAAATCATGATGGTCGGCATCAGGAGCCTGGCAGTGTCAAACCTGGCCTGTGATGAGCTGGTTGATTATGGCGACAATGCACCTGTGTAGTCCTCAGGGTCATCTTTTTTTTCTGTTGCCTGAACATTCATGATTGGGTATTGTATTATTTTTATTGCTGGGATTAATTTTGTGGCCCGGATGTAATGCTCAAAGCCCATGCACAGAAAATTACTTTTTTAATTTGTGTTTTGCTTTCTTGGCACTCACATCCTGTCAAAAGGTCAAGTGAATCAGAAAGACATCTAATTACAACAGAGTATAATAATTTGTAATTTTTGTTATTGATTGTTAATTTGTCTTTATGTTTTTTTTATGTTTCCTTCTGGGTTTTTCCATATCCACAAGTGCCTTAGGTATTCTGCAAACCAGGTTATTACTTGGTTACTTTCTGTGCACCAATTAACCCATTTTTTCCTACATTAATTGCATGCTCCTATTTTATACTTACTATTTCACTGTCTTGTTCATTACCTACATTTGCATTTAGGTCCACTGTAATGATAATCATTTTTTGCAGTTTGCCCTGGCATTATTTAGTGTGTTGTAAAACTTATTTATTTCTTCTTATATGTTTTGCAACATAGGTACATATACAGCTTGATGACTATATTGAATGACTTCCATTTTAGTTTCACTAGATAAACTCTTTTCAAAAGTTGTCAGTATCCCAGAACATATTTACTCTTGTCTTTATCTAATATTAGTCCTACTTCTCTTTTATTTCCATTGCTTTTTCTGTCTGTATATATGATTCTTTGGTTGTCACTTGGAAGTCCCCATTTTTTATCCAGCTAATTTGATATACTTCCAGAATGTTGATATTTAGTCTTTCCATTTCCTGTTTTACATTTTCTAAGTTTGCACATTGGTACAGTGTCTTAACATTCCATATAAGGATTATGATTTTGTCTTTATTGTAAATTGAACCTCTAGCTCAAAACTGAATTTTTTTTAATTTTCAACAACTTCTTAAAAACATATTTCAAAGAGGCTCCAAGGTCCCATTAGCAACCATTATGGTGACCCTATCTAGCCATTCTTGAGTAATACATTGACAGATAAAAAAGCACCTTGTGAATTATAGTAAAATGCTATATGCTTTTTTGTCTTATACTAAAGTTCACCTAATACTATACATAATAACTACTGAAGGTAAAAGGTTACTGAATGAAGTGTGTGTTATGAATATAAGAGGAGGTGGTAGGAAGTGAGAATTATCAGGATAAGGAGCTGATAAAGATTGATCCTTGATATGAAGAGGTTTAAGATTGTTATGTTTAGGGAAGCACCCACGCGGGAGTTTGTTTCCTCAAAGTGGCAGTTCTTGAGAAAAATTCATGTGGTTGGAACTTTCTTCTTATTTGAAACATGGAGGAAATGTGGGTGATTTGATTCTGTAGAAGTAGCATGGTATGTACTAGCTGTAAAGGTCTGAACTAGTGTGACTAAAGAATGGGGCTCATCCTAACATTTGCCATGGAAATAGTGATAAGCTTGTGTTATATAGGAATAAAGTGTCACTGCCAACATTTGGGTTTGAACATGGATCGCTAGAGAGCAAGCACAGTTGACCTAATCTTGAAATAATTAGATCACATGACAGGTAAAGAAAAAATATATATATGAGAGTACTGACCGAGTATTGTTCAAGGGCATTACTATTATTGTATCTGTGATCAACAAAGTCTCTCCTACAAATGAGCATTACAAAAGTGGCAATGAGTATTCGTTGAACTTACACAAGGAAAAAATAAAATATACGTATTCTACACATTGTAATAGGATATTCCATAATATTTACCACTTCACCAAAGAGACGTCATATTTGCAGAACTACAGAGAAATAACCAGACGAAGTTATTCAAAAATTAATCTACAAAATATTCAGCGGAGTACAGCAAAATGGAAGAACTAAAAGCTATGATGCTTCAGATGTTGGTGCTACAAAAGCAAAAGCAGGAACAACAGTTGCAGCAACAAAAACTACAAAAAGAACAACAATTGCAGCAACAAAGACAACAAAATGAACAGTAATTACAATTACAACAACAACAGAAGTTTTTTTAATTATTTACTAAAACTCTGGAAGAAAAGACTTCAGATTCATTCACTCCAGATGCTGTTGCTAATTCAATCAGTGAATTTGTATACAATCCAGACAAAAAGTGCTCAAAACTATTAACAGTTAACACTCATAGAGGATTATACAAATTTAACCAACTTCCTTTCAGTGTAAAGGTAGCACTAAGCATATTCCAACAGATTATGGATACCATGCTTGCCAATTTGGATTGAACACAAGCATATTTAGATGATGTACTTATTAAAAGTAAGACCCAAAAGTAGCATATGGAAAATGTAAAAAAAGTATTTGAGAGAATTAAGGAATATGGTTTTAAGATCAGTGAAGGAAAATGCAAATTGTTTATGTCCAGATTTAAATATCTAGGACAAATTATCTATGAAAACGGTAGACAACTGGATCCTTCAAGGGTGAGCACAATAAAAGATATGCCTGTTCCAACAAATGTAACAAAGTTACAAGCATTTTTAAGGTTTGTTAATTACTATCATATGTATATATATGCCAAACATGCACGAATTATGAGCACCCTTGAATAACTTGCTAAAGAAAGAAGTGAAATGGAATTGGTCAGATAAATGTCAAAGTGCTTTTAAAGAGATCAAGAAAGTCTTATCTTCGGATTTGTCACTAGATCATTTTCAGCCTAAATTAAAGATTGTGGTTGCATCAGATGCAAGTAATTCAGTTATTGAAGCAGTGATACTACACAAATACGAGGATTGAAAAACTAAACCAATAGCTCATTAATTGCAACTGAAAAAAGCTAGAGCCAATAGAAAAGGAAGCATTGGCTATCATATTTGCTATGAAAAAGTTTCATAAGTTCATACATAGTAGAGACTTAATACTACAGACAGACCATCATCCATTATTGTCCATATATGGATCAAAAAAAGGGTGTCCTCACACATACAGAGACTGCAGCACTGGGGAACTATCCTATTGAACTGTAAATATAAAATAAAGTTTCTACCACCCAAAAAATTAAGTCATGCAGACGGATTATTTAGACTAATACCAAAATTCTGCAAACCACTTGAGGAGACAGTCAGCAGTGATTCTGGAACTCTGAAAGTTGGGTGGGGGGCACTTGGGGGCTGAGATTTATCTATGGAGAAGGGTGGGGACAAATTCAACTAATGTCTTTATTTTCATACTACACCACTATCATATACACAACTTAGGGATGAGTTTTAGTATATTATTTCACTAAATTAAACAGAATAACTTTTCATTCATAGTAGTGGAGTTCTAATCTATTCTTGACCTCTTTTCCACTCTTAAGCTGTTGGATCACAAGAGAGGTTAACTTCAAAACAAAATGAAAGAGTTAATACTAACATCAATACTAGCAGAACAGTATAATTTGTCTGCTCTGATTTTTTTTCCTCTACAAAACTTAAAAATGTGAGTTGAGGGCAACCGAGGGGGCCAGCCAAAATTGTGGGGTGGGCATTGGCCCCTTCTGGCCACCCCGTAGAATTGCCACTGGACACAGTAACTGTAGCAATAAGAGACAAAAATGAAATTAATAATGTATTATACAATACTGTAAGAGAACTGTCCATTACATTGGAGGAAATAAAAATTAATGATACTAGCTTGATTTTTGAGATATTTAAAGTTACAAGCCATTTTTTTCCCATTTGAGCTTTTACATCGAGATCAGCGGAGAGATCAGCTGTAAGGCCCCAAATATCCTGATTTTTGGAGGGGTTTTCATAACTGTCAGCATAAATCTTTACTAAAGATCTGAGAACATTCCTAGGCATGTTGTTAATAAAAATCAGAAAGAAAGTAGAACCAAGAAGAGAACCTTAGAGAGTGTCTGCATTGATCTTATGGACTTTAGAAGAAAGGCTATTCACAATGACCTTCATGGACCTGCCTGAAAAAATGTAGTTGTAAAGAAAAGAAAAAAAAACTGTCAACTTATAGTAGCAATAAACGCCCACAATAGATTTATTCTGTCTTCAGACCACAACACTTGTAGCCAAATCACAATTCAAAAGATAGTCCATCGTAACAGTCCAACAGGCAACGTAGAAACAGCAAAATGCAGTCACACATTCAACCTTCACTTCTCACCAGCAAAAACGCATATTTGTCCACCAAGCTCAGAAAAACCAATCCCTCACATAAGCGAAAAACAATGGCTTTTGTTCACCAAGAGATCTTTCTGATTGGTCACGCCATTCAGGGGAGGGAAGAACATTCTGGTCCTTAAAGTAGATTTTTGCTAACTACTTCTTGGTAAGTTTTCTTTGGCAGATTGCATACAAGGCACAAACTCTTTTTCAAGGTAGCTGATTATCTCTTTCACTACAGAAAAAGGACTTGATGATTGTATAGACTCATCATATCTCTTCTAATAATTTTGCTCCTACTCATCATGATGTCAATGTTTTTCTTTAAAGCCAAATTATCTTTAGTTATTTGACCTTATTTGATAAATAATTTTTTAGGATTATTCTCTCTCTTATGTGAATGAAACTGTGTTTTGCTGTAATGAACAAGGTTTTTCTTCTTTAAACATCTCTTCTTTCCTATGCCTTTTGACTATTTAACTATGTCTAATTAATTAGTAGTTTCTTATTGATTAACAGAGTTTACACTATTACATTACATGCAGATAAAGACCCAAGGTAAATTGTCTATGAGAGAGAAACAGTGATGAAATAGAGATGTCAGAAGCAACCTTTCTTGACATCAGTTCCTGGCAGGCCTCAGTCAAATAACAAAATCCGACTGGGAAAAGAAAATCAGAGAAATAATGAAATGAAGCAGATAAAAAATAGAATTCCTTTCAAAAACCTGGAGAGTTTTCATCTTGGCTTCATCTTGCATGAGACAAATTGCATTAACCTGTGTTTTCTCCAACTGAAAAAAAATATTTTTGCCATGAAAGTTTTTTATTGCTCGCAACAATATTTTTCTTTGTTCTTGACATAAAATTATATGTAGACAAGTTTTTTTTTCTAATTTACTTTGGATATCTGTATATTGAGTTATTTTAGTTTGAATATTTGTATGTTGTGTTAGTTTAGTTTGGATATCGATATATTATATTATTTTATTTTGGATATCTGTATGTTGCATGATTTTAGTTTGAATATCTTATATGCTATGTTATTTTAGTTTGGGTAACTGTATATTGTGTTATTTCGGTTTGGATATGGGTTATTTAAGTTTGGATATCGGTTATTTAAGTTTGGATATCTGCATACTGTGTTATTTTTGTTTGGATATCCATATGTTGTATTGCTTTAATTTGAGTATCAGTATGTTATATTATTTTAGTCTGGATATCTCCGTATTGCATTATTTTAGTTTGGATATCTGTATATTGCAGTATTTCATTTTGGATATGTGTTATTTCAGTTTAGATATCTGTATGTTGTATTATTTTAGTTTAGATAGAGGTATTGTTGCATTGTTTTAGTTTAGATATCCCTATGTTGTATTATTTTAATCTGGTTATCTGTATGTTGTATTATTTTAGTTTTGATATGTGTATGTTGAACTATTTTAGTTGAGATATACACATGTTGCATTATTTTGATTTGGATATCCATATGTTATATTAATTTAGTTTGGTGGCTGATGACAAAAAATACTTTTAGTCTGTTGTTAATTGTGGCAAAAGATGGCTTGTTAATTTTAATGCCTCCAAAATTAAACTGTCCTCTATTAATCACCTGAGGGACCCCTTTCTGCCTTCCATCAGCATGACTGATGCTAACCTCCAGGAGAGTGACTCATTACATCTCCTACATAGGAGGTATTGTAATTATTTACATTGTTCAGAGATCTTAGCTGCTAGGTCACAAAAATCTCCTAAACCGGTCAAGCGTAGAAATGAATATGATATGGGAACCAGTAATACAGAGTGCTAGAGAAAAGTAATAATAACAACAAAATGGTGATATCAGATCTGGTAAAAAAAATGATCACTGAGTCATTAAGTTTATAAGTTCCAAAAATTCATACACTGATGTCCACAAAGACACATGGCCCAGTGAATAAAATTAGTTGGATCCAGTGACTTGACACAAAGAGTTGTGAGTTCAATGTCTGGCTACTTCAGTGGACAAAAACTTGAAGAGTTGGGTTAAAGGGAGATAACTGAGACATCCGGAAGAGGCATGGCACATGGAACTAGAACAATCTAACCTGGTGGATGAAATAAAGGATTCAGTTCAAAATTCCAATGAAGAAGGCATGGAGTGTACAACTGCTGAAATGTTGTGAATATGGCAATAAAGATGACAGCGAAGTGAAGTTTTATCAAGTAGTTAAGTGTTAGTAGTGAGATGTGTCAGCAGACTTACTTTATCATAGTCAGCCAGGTTGATCTCTTCCATTTGTGTATATGTGGGTGGCTGTACACCTGCACATGTAGATCAAACAGGCCTCCAAAATTGTTCTGAACTGTGTGAAGCTGTATGCTTCTCGGAAGGGAGATTCAAGACCTAATTTCACATAGAGGTTCGAACTATTTGAATACAAGGTTTTCATTAGTTAGATAATAATTTCACATTAGCTTGCAAAAAACTTTTTCTCAAATTTGAAACTAAACTACCAACATAGAAATTGAAAAGTCTTGCTAAAGAAAATGTGCCTCTCAACAAGAATCAAATATATATTCTATTTTTTTTTTTTTTTTTTTTTTTTGTCAGGGAAACCACTTTTGAGCCAAGCGTGCCTTACCAATCATGCCACAGAAAGATACCACAACAAACCAAGGTTCACTTGCCCTATTTAAAGAATGTACCTGTTTTATTTGGACCTTTTGAAATCTATGTCTTAAGTTTATTTTTATACCTGAAATGTAAACAAAGTAATTTTTAAGCAAGTAATGAATTTTTGAATCCTGCACTATTTATTATTACTATAAATTTTATATTTAGTGGATAAATGTGTTTGAATAGATATCCTTGTCTTTTAAACATTGGAATTAATGTCTGTCAGCCTAAGGATTGTGAAGTTCTACTAAAGAGGTACATTTTCTTTAAAAAGACTTTTCAATTTGTTAGACTTCTCAGGTTGGTAGACATTAATTTCAGTTTATAAAAAAAACAAAGATACCTACTCAAAGAGGTGTACCCACTAAATTTAATGCTTAAAGTAATATACATTTCTTAATCCTTTCATTTAGCACATTTTTTACATGAAAGAGATTATTTCAAGTGTGGTGAAATAGGACCAAAGAATTCTAACCTACCTATGGCTAAGTGGCCATAATGTCTCACCTGTCCCCGTCAGAGCCACCATTTGAAATTTAGGTAAAGTACATGTATGGTTCTAGTGCTTTTAAAACTATCACTAATTTGCATGCATGTTCAAAAACTTGAATAAAAGATGAGCTGCACAGACAAACAGCAAGAAGAATCTTTAAAACTTGATCTGTGTTGACCAGTTATCAACTACATCAATTTGAGTCATTTATAAGGATTAAGTCATTGATAGCAATCATTTAACTTCATCTGAATCAACACTGGACTATGTGATTGATTGACATGAAAACAGAACATAACATCTCATTTTAATATAGTAGTCCAGCAGACTACTATCATGTGCTTTGATTATCAGCCAATAAATCTGTCATTGCATCACACTTGAATTTGTCTAAAAAATATCTAAACTTAATCTGAGAAAAACTACAAGTTTCTAATTAGTCAAAAAAAAAAACTTTATGTTACTTGAAAGTAAATTTTTTTATCAAAAGAATTTTTTTCTTACATTTGATCCTTACTAAAAAACAAAATATTTTTACAAAATATTTTAATAAACATTTTATGTGGTATGAAAGAACTGTGAAATGATTTCTCTTTTTTTCTTCAAGAGAAAACTTTAATTTGACAAACCGTAATAACTTGTATAAAATCAAAAAATAAAAAATCCAAAAAATATATTTTGTAAACAGGCCTGTCTTATTGTATTTGTAAGTGATAAAGTGAAAATTTGCCACTTGTTACAGATTTTTTACAATCAAAATGGCAGCAAGAACAATCAAAACAGTGATTTTTTTATTCATTTATCAGATTTCCCAAAAGAGTAATTAAAACAAGATAACAATTTCGGACGATCAATAAATAACATTGAAATGATAAAAGACTTGATGTGAAAGGGAATCAACATTGACAATAAAATGTAATCAAATGTATCTTGCAGAAAAAATGTGTTATTCACTTGGAAATTATTGGGTTTTCTTTTCTATTTCATTTCATTTTATTTTTTAATCTTACATCTTGTTTTTTATTAAGTCTAATCTATTAATGACATTTTCAGTTTATTTGTTCATGTTTATTGTTCATGTGTGTCAAACTGAAGCACTAAAAGCTTAAAATATTTTTTTTCATGAAATTTTATATGCAGACTTACTGGATGATTTTTTATTAGAATTAAAGTGCTTTTTCTTTTATTTATTATTTTTAATCTTGGAATTGTGAAGCTAAAATTGACAGTTTTTCTCCTTTGAACTTAAAACAACTCTTAATGTAAGATTCAAATGGACACAATCTGTTGTGGCTTCATTAAAAGAGACAAAATTGATACAATACTTAAAGATGAAACAGTTATTGATAAATGAGTGAGAAAGACTGTGTCCAATCTTATAAAGATAACCACTTTAAACTGATGTCTCCAATTTATTTTATTATATTTCCTTACTTTATTTAATTAGCTACATTATTAAATGTGGAAAATTGATGTAAAGTAAAAGATGTCAACAATTAAATTTGAGTTATTTTAGTTGAATAACATTGTTGAATTTATATATTCATATTTTAGCATTAATGCTTTCTTTTCCTTTGAAGTTCTTAACATATTTTTCTGAATTTTTTAATTTTCTAGACTTTTAGAAAAATTTCCTTTGGAGTTTATTCCTCAAATATAATGTTCCTATTTCACTCTCTATTTAAAGTGGTTTCATCTTAAAAACTTTTTCTGAGTGTCTTGACACTAATCAGCTTGAATTTTGTTCTTTGTCACTTTTGGTCGAATTTCTTTCTAGTTATTTTTTATTTTTATATATATATTTATTTGCATATTGTGAATTTTTTAATTCAGTTCTGTTAGGTATTCACTCTTGAACTATTACATTAACCTTTAGCACTTAGAATTATTCTTGAGTTTTACTTCTTTTCCAAGGCCCCTCAGCTGCAGTCAGCTGAAAATCAAAGTCATTTTCTTTATTCATGGCAAGACATGACATCACCAAAATACTATCGTTTGATGATCAGAGTCACCTTTAGCAGCATGATAAATCTTTTGCTCATCAAACAAAAGTCACAAGTAGAGTACTGAGGTTAAGAATTACACACTCACACACACATATATATATATATACATGTTTCATTAAAGACGACAGACAAGGTACTATGATCAAGCATTTTTATTTGATTTTTCTTGTGTTTGAACATGTGTTTACTATTTTGAACTATTTCAGTGTGTAGATACTGTCCAAATGTTCTATAATTCTTAGCACTTTCAGAAACCTTAATAATAAAAAGAAAAAGCCAACACTTAATAATAATAACTATGAACACGGCCACAATGTACTAACTGTATTCGGAAAATAAAACATTCTTATAACTCTAAAACATACACACAACCCATGCAATCTAATTAAAAGCAAAAATAAAATTATCCTTGATAATGGCTAAAAGTATAGCCGAAAGTGCTCAGAATTATAGAACATTTGGACAGTTTCTACACACTCTGTGTCCCAAAAAGAAAACACTTTTTTGAACACAAGAAAAATTAAATAAAAAGCTTAATCGTAGTACCGTGTCTGTCATCTTTAATGAAACATGTATAAATGAAGGATTACTGCCTAAATACACAATATATATATATATATATATATATATATATATATATATATATATATATGTATGTATGTATGTATGTATGTATGTATGTATGTATGTATGTATGTATGGGGAGTGTGATGTAATGGATAGTGATTTGGAATAAGAATTTGGAGAGCCAGGTTTGAATTCCAGTCAACTTTGTTACATTCATATACTTGTAAATGCCCCTTAACATAAAGTATAATATAAATAAAAGACAATTAAAATATAAATATTAAAGTAAATAAATAAAAAGAATAATATGAATTAATACAGAAAACATTTTTTTAAGTATTTAATTTATTTATGCTTGTATTTCAGATAGGACAAATATGTAAATTCTTTGTCATTTTTTACACATTTTTAAACATTTCTAGAATAAAACCAAAATATTAAGCAACATCATGTCAATAAATAAAGACTTCAGTGATGAATTTATGGAGAAAAAGGTATACATAATAAATAAACAACAAAATTTTAAAATAATACATAATTTTAAAAGACACTACTCAGATATAAAAGTTATCTCCCTTTAATTTTCTATTTGGCCATTGAGATCCTTACAGAAAAGCAAGACCCAATTAAGAATTAATGAATCTCTGTATATATATATATATATATATATATATATATATATATATATATATATGGTTAGTTTAGTGAATCAAACTTTAATTTATGTTGTCTGAAGATCATGTTTGTATGAAATCTGAAGTTACAATTTTAGATCAGAGTCCCTGAGCACATTTTGATGTTTGTTATCAATACAGCACAGTCTTAGTTTGATTTCTGAATCCAAAAGGCATTATATATTTTTGTTTAGGTAGGTGTCTATCTTTTCATTTTTTGTGTTTTCTTTTCTCGCCAGCTTGACATTAGTAAGGTTGGTTTCTCTTTACTCATTACTTAGTTTATTCTTATATATATATATATATATATATATAGAGAGAGAGAGAGAGAGATGTGCAATGTTGCTGCACATACACATGGGGTATGTTTTCAAGAGCCTACCAAAAATTGATGGCGATGTAGTTAGCTCACATGTTAAAAGCCAAATATCCAAAATGCAAAAGTGTTACAAAGGAAGGTTATAAATATATTCTTTTTGTAGTGATATGTAAATGTGGTGCTGTATAAAAGCAGTATCACTATACCTACTGGAAAGTTATCTGCCAGAGAGGATACCTATCATAATAATATGGCATCGTCAATTGGTTACTTAATCACAATGGAGTATCCCAAGTATGTAAAAACCTGGCTTAGGTGCTTCACTGTGTCAGCGAGAGTAAAAAAAGTTAAAGGATACCAAATCTAGTGGAGGAGAAAATGAAGTTACGGATTTGTTTTTGAAGGGTGTGAGGCCATATAAAAAAATCTCAGTCATGATCTATTCCAAAGTATTGGAAGATTTAGCATATAAAGAATTTGCTGCCATTTTAAAAGCAAGTATATGACCAAAAAAAAAAGATTGGTCATAGTGGAAAGAACTAAATTTCTTGAAAGTAGACAGAGACTGGATGAAACTATTATGCTATATGTACAGCAATTGAAAGAAGCATCAAGATATTGTGAGTTTGAAAGAATCGTTTTGGAACAAATGTCTATCAAAGACAAGTTAATTTTGCTAAGAATGATTGAAGGAATGTTTGACATCTCGTACAAGTGTAAAATTCTAGAGCAACTTCAAGCTCATAATATGAATCTGGAAGTATGTCTGTATTTCTTACAATAATTGGAATTGAATCAAAAATGTATTGCCCCCAAATGCAGCATGGAGACTTACACTGCTACTAAAAACTTACTTGTATGCAGATATTGCAAAAATAAGTGTCCAGCCTTTGGGAAATTGTGTTTTAAGTGTAAAAAGCAGAATCATTTCTAGACGGTATGTACATATGAAAAGTGAGGGAAAAGTGATATGAAAAGGGAAAAGTGGAAAATATAGGTCTTCTGATTGAAAGTAGAGAACTATTTGAGATAAAAGTACAGGATAAAAGTAGGGAAATAGTGAAGTTGAATGGAGTAACTTTACTCATGAAGGTGGATGTTGGAAGTAATGTTACATTGATACTGAAGAATTTTGGGGAAAGAATCATAAACGAAAGTTAAAGAAAAGAATCTCTAGTTGAAACAGTTTGATGGGTCAATCATCAAAATTATAGGATGCTTTGAAGACACATTTGAGACAAAAAATAGATTTGTGATAATAACCATCATAGTGGTGGAAAACATCAAAAGCCATGGTCTTTTAGGAATTGATGTGTTAAGAGTGGATACATTGAAGCTGATAAATTCAATATCTGTAGAACCAGATGTTGGATTATTAAGGGGATATGAGGTAAGTATTCAGCTTAAAGAAAGCAGTCAACCCATGTATTTTCAAGCCCAAAAATGTTTACATGCTACCCTTGACGGATGCTAAGCTGAACAAAATGGTGGAACAAGGAAAATTAGAAAAAGTCAGCCAAGGTGGTAGCAATTGGGCTTCACCCATTGTGGCAATATGCAAGTCCAACGGACATTTAAGAATTTGTGGCATTTATCCTTCCTTCCATCCTTCTTGGCTGTCCATCATTGCTGACGATGGCAATGTCCATCCTTCTCTGTCCGTCTTCTGTGGGCTGCCAAATGAGACAGCAGCCCAATCCATGAATGACAAGCTCTCAGGCACAGGTGGCAGGGAAACATGCCTGGTGCGGAATTGGCAGGCTGCAGATGACACTGGTGTCACCTCCCCTCGAGTGCTTCTCACCTCTCCTCCTTGAAGTGTGCCACTCCGGTGATGCAGAGAGACTGCCAGCCAACTCTATCCCCTGCAAGGTTCTCCAATTGTGTTGGATCAATATTGAAGGAGACAAGAACACACTTAAGGTAGTCTTGAAACCGTTTATTTGGACCCCCATGTGGGTGTCTGCTGGTTTCAAGCTCTCTATAGAATACAATTTTTGGGAGGTGACTGCTTGACATCCCCACAACATGCCCAACCCAACACAGAAGGCACTGTCAGATGATGGCCTCCTCAATGCTAATGACCTGCACATTGAAGAACCTTGGTATGGGGGATTTTATCCTTCCATGTTATGCACAAAATTCACTGAAGGCAGCAGATGTGAAATGTCTCAAGTAGTTTTGTGATACAGGGTCCAGCATTCACAGCCATAGAACAATGTTGAAACAACTAAAGACAGCGAATTTTATGATGAGTCAGAGGTTGCTATTAGAGAAGACCTGGAGGTGGAGACATCCAGGGGAAGTGGAGGCAAGATTTATCCACTGGAGAATGTCTCATCAATGTGTCCATTATCAGATATGACGTGGCCAAAGTAGATGAATGAGTTAACATTAGACAACAAAATGTTTTCAATGTGCAGCCAAGCTGTTGGATCATGTCATTTAAACGCTGTTTGAATTGGGTTGATATCAAGACCAAGGCGAGAATAAGCCTGATGCAATGAAGTCAGAGAATGTTGTAGTGAGTGCCTCATGAGAAACCATACCAGCATCATCGGCATATTGCAGTTCATAGACAGGAATGGTAGAAGCCAGAGTCTTAGCTTTGAGATGTCGGGCATTAAAGATGCTTCTGTCAAAGTGATATCAGATACATATCCCATCATTGGGTTCCATATGTAACCGAGAGAATAAGGGTTACAGCAACCAGATAGATGTTAAAAAGCATAGGAGCAAGAATACAGCCCTGTTTAACTCCCGTATGCACACTGAACTGTTCTGATGAAGATCCCCCAGCAGATACTTTAGCAAGCATATCCTTGTGAAGTTGGCGTAGAAGACACAGAAAGGTCAGCGAACAACTGAATTTGCCAAGTAAAAGCCATAGAACCTCACGATTGACCGTATCAAAGGCTTTATTTAAGTCAACAAAAGCAAAATTAATCTCTCTTTGATGCTCTCTGCTTTTTTAAGTAGTAGACAAGCGATGAATATCATGTCGAGGGTACTAAGTTCAGGCCTGAAGCCACATTGAGATTCCAGCAAAATTCTCTCAGTCAGAAAGATGAGAAGACGGCGAAGCATAATAAGTGCGAGAATCTTCCCGGCCACATTTAGGAGGGAAATGCCTCTGCTGTTGCCACAGATGGAGCAATCATCTTTCTTCTTGTAAATGCTTATGATATTTGCATGTTTCCAGCACTTAGGAATCATTCTATTTGTCCAGCACAGGTAAAAAAGCAATGCAGATATGATGCAAGGTGCAGTCAACCATACTTGTACACCTGTCCCAGAATACCATCATCACTGGGGTACTTCTTGTTTCTTATGGATTTTATAATGCTAACTTTATCTGATGTTGGAACAGAGTTCAGCTCAAGGAGGCCTGGGAGAGTCGGAAGTTCGTCTAAAGCTGAAGAATCAATCAACATGTCTCTGTTCAAAAGTTCCTTGAAGTGCTCAGCCCATTGTGCTAGGATTTCTTCTTTTTTCTTGAGCAGAGTAGAGCCATCAGCGAAACGAACAGGTGCTGAAAATGCTGAAGTACTGAAAATGGAATGATTAATGGAATCATAAAACTCGTAAGTTTTGTTTTTGTCAGCAAAATGTTGAATTTCTTCAGATTTGTGGAGCCACCAGTTTTTTGAGGTTCCCAAAGCTTCTGTTGTGCCTCTGCTCATAAACGGCACCAGTTTTGGGCGTGAGTATGAGAGCGTGGATGTGCAAGATTAGCATTGTGTGCTTGATTCTTTGTCTTCAGAAGTGGCTGGATAACTTCCACAGATTCATCAAACCAATTTTGGTTCCTTTGTTGAATTTTTCCAAGTATAGTTTCAGCAGCTTACTGAATAGCTAGGATGGTGGAGTCCCATAGACTGTCGATTTCCTGCTGATCATTAACATCAGTGGGAGGTGCTGGGAGTGATTGACAGACATTGAATAAATTCGCTTGAAGTTTGACTAATTTTGATGCTTGATGCTTGACAGGCAACATTGAGTGTAGGGGTGGCTTTGGCTTTTCAGGCTAGAGACTGAAGTGAGAGATACATACGAGAGCGAATCATGCAATGATCAGTCCAGCAGTCTGCTCAATGCATGGTGTGAGTTTGAAGGACATCTTTTTGATTGCATTGACGAACAATTGTGTAATCCAACAGGTGTCAAGTCCAAGAGCGCAGATGCATCCAAGAACACTGGTACTTGAAAAATGGTATTGGTAATCATAAGCTGATGTCAACACAAAGGCTTAAAAGACGGAGTACATAGCATTAATTTTTCCAATACTCTGCAAGTCAATGACTCCCGTCCAGACTAACATATTCAAGCCCACTCTAGCATTAAAATCTCCAAGGAGGATGATTTTGTCTGTCCGAGATACCTCTTGCAGGGCTACATCAAGAGATTCAGAGAAAGCATCCTTCTTTATCTCTTCATAGGCATCAGGGTCAGGGCATACACACTGAGAATCGTTGTGTAGACATTATTGGAGAGAGGAATTCTGTGGGCCATTAGTCTTTTGCTGTGTCTATTTGAAACAGAAGGAAGGTTCATTAGAAGTGTTGAGTGAACTGTGAGTCCAACACCATGGACTCAAATTTCTCTGGTGGGAAGACCTTTCCAGAAGTATGCATATCCCTCATCCTTCTCAGTTAGAGAACCTTCATCGGAACATTTTGTGCAACAATATCTACAATGTATAGCTTGAGTTCAGATACTATCAGTGCAGTTCTTTGGTGTGGCCTAATATGATTGGGACCGTCCAGTAGGGTTTGTATGTTCCAGGTAACAAAAACAAAACATTTCAATTTTCTTCGTCAACCACAATAAGTGACCACCAGTTAAGTTGAAACCAGCATCTTTTAGGCCACCTTTTATATGCCCCTCCCCATGCGAGGCCTGGTCATGCAAGTAAGACATGAGACAATACGTAGTTCCAGGGGTGCAATGAAATGGCCATCATGGTTACGCCACTCATGTGCAGGCTTTGAACTAAGAGCTGCCAGCATCAGCCTATGCCTGACCTCATCACCCATTGCCCATCACTGCAGGACTTTTTGAAAAAAAATAAGGAGAGGAAAGGCAGAGCCTGCACTCAGAATTGTTTAAGGTGGTGCTAGGTTGCACAGTCCCAGCCACACACACTTGTGGCAATTATAAGGTGGATGTGAATCCCCAGATCTGTTCAGATTTATTCCTGTTGCCAAACATTGAAACACCATGCCATGAGTTGACATTAAGTCAGCATAAAAATTGATAGCAAATTTCAAGAAGTCACCACCATCAACACCTCTATTGGATTAATAAGATGGACTCATCTGTTGTTTAGAGGAAAAATGTCAAGTCACACTATTTACATTATTCGGACTATTGTGCTCATCTTTGTCACCATATTTATTAGAACATTTCAGCCGCTGTGCACTCCGGCCTTCTTCATGTGGTTGGAATGTCAAACTGAACCCTTTATTTTGCTCACTGGGGTAGACTGTTCTAGTTCCATGTGCCATGTGCCATGTTTAATGGATGTCAGTTATCAGTTATCGCCTGTTAATTCCCCTCTCCAAGTTCTCCACTGCCTTAACCAGGTATTGAACTCACATTCTTTGGTTCCTATCACTGGATCTAACCAACTGTGCCATGTGTCCTTGAGCCGAAACATTGTAATAAATATGGTGACAAAGATGAGGACAATAGTCCAAATAATGTAAATAGTGTACATAATTCCTCATCTCAGAAATATAGACAGATGTCAAGTCACATTTTCTAAAAAGCCATCAAAAATGTTTTAGAGGGGATTAAAAATATAAATGTATATCAGGATAACATTGGCATTGGGGCATAGAGTAAAGAAGAGCTCAAAATTAAAACAGTGAAAGTTTTAAGAAAATTAAATAGTGTGTGTATAACAATTGTGACTTTAACTGTGAAAAAAATTCATACCTAGGATATCAAATATGCAAAGATAAACTCATTAACAAGATATAGCTGCACCCAGAAATAAAAAACAGAATCTTTTTTTAGGATTAACCAATTTCTATAACAGATATCTACTGCAATATATGACCTTGTGGAACCATTTAACAAAATAAAAAAGAATACTAAGTTTCAATGGACAAAAAGACAAGAGGTTGCTTTCACAAAATTAAAAAAGGCATACATAAACAAAGCAGTTGGTAAAATTTTTGACCCAGTGAAAGAATTGAGATTAACTATTGATGCCAGTGTCTGTGCTATAGTCACAATATTGCCACAGGAGGATCACCCTGTAATGTACTTATGCAGAGAATTAACATCACAGAGGCAAATTATTCAAATATTGAGAAGGAGATATTGGCAATTTTATGGTGCACAGAAAGAGCTAGAAATTTTTTGCTGGGAAGGAAATTTTTATTAAAGTCTGATGATAAGCCTTTGGAATTTATTTTCAAGCCCAGAATTGAGTTGCCAAAGGTCACATCTACCAGGATATTAAAATGGGCAATTAAGCTTCTGGTGTTTGACTTTGACATCATATATATTAAAATACTATTTCATATATGGATGCATTATCTCAGTTAAATTTTGAAAGTAAGAATGTTAAAGCAAGTGAAAATTGTAAGGATAGGATTTTGTACTGGATAGAAATAGATATATAACCCTTAAATCAGCTTAGGTTGGGAGCTAGGCAGGATCCAGTGTTGAATAGAATTATCGATAGAATAAATTACATGGAGTAATTACTCTATGGCTGAGAGGTCTTACAAAGAGTCAAGACATAAATTAACACTAAAAACACAGAATTATATGTAATGGAGATGTCATAGTACCTGCAGAGTCTCTGAGAAAAGGAGTAATTAAAAGCTGTACATGATGATATAAATGAAGGTATATTGGCTATGCTAATGAGGTTAAAATTGCAAGCATGCTGACCAGGTTATTTGAAAGACATGGAAGAGTATGTTAAAAAATGCCCAAAATGTGCAGAAGTAAAGAAATTTAGACAAACTAAAATTCACTCTTGGCCAAAGGAAATGGAGCCGTGGACACAAATACATATGGATCATGCCTACATTAAAGGTATAGGACTATTTCTGATATTAGTTGACTAGTCAATTATTTGGCCTAATGTTATTAAAATCATGGATAGAAAAACCATTACTTTGAAACAGGTGTTGAGGATAGTGTTTTTGAGAAATGGGGTTCCAAAAACCTTGGTTTCTGACAATGCACCTGCGTTTTGTGAAGAAAGTTTATGTGTATGGTTAAATGCATTGGCTGCATTCTATACAAAACACCACCTTACCACCCATGGTCAATTGTTGAGAGAATGGTTAAAATGCTAAAAATGGAATTAAAAGCATTCTCACCAATGGATTGTGATATAGAGAGTTATTTACCCAGACTACTCCTAAATTATAAAGCTATTCTGCATTCAGGCAGAAGTATGTTCACATTGATGTGAAGACAAATAAGAGCTCCGATTACTGTCATTAGCAACAAATAAAAGTGTATGGTACAGAAAGGACATGAATTTAAGTCCTGAAAAGGCGAATTTTGTGGTGAAAAAGAGAATTAACACAGTGGTGTTAACAAAGAAGGGACGAGGCATACAGGCTCACGAACACCAATTTAGAGCCACAAAAGAGCATAAAGTTAGGGAAAAGGAGGAGGAAGAGAAAGCAGAAGAACAGATGACGCAAGAAAGGATGAATGAATCCAGTATTGAGAGTGATCAGGAAGACCACCAGAGATATAAAAGTGAAGAACAGGAGAGGGAGGAAAGAATGAGTATATCCAAGGATGAGTGTAACTGGAAATATCATAATGATTCAAATGAGGAGATATCAGTTAAGACCAAAAGCTATGAAAAGAAATAAAGAGACTCACTCTGAGAGATGGATATCTCCCAGGGTTTTTCATAGAAGTCAAAGATCAACTAAAGGTATAGAGCCTCTTAGGTTCAGGGAGGTGTAGTGATATGTAAAGGAGGTACTGTATAAAAGGCAGTATCACTATAACTACTGGGAAGTTATCTTCTTTTGATGAGACTACATCTGTCAGAGAGAATGCCTACCATGACACTTTCATTTTATAGATGTGGGACCCAATGTTAGAAATGTGCTCCTGACATGCAAAAATCATATTTTCAGGGGCCTACTGAAAAATAGTGAAGGTGTAGTTAGCTAAAATGGCAAAACCCAAATATCCAAAATGCATATTACAAAGGAAGGTTATAAATATGTTCTTTTATTTTATAACTTTGGGACCCAAATGTTGGAATTGTGCTCCTGGCATGCAAAAATCATATGACCTTGCACAACTACATTTGTCCACTTTTTTATTGTGTCAGACATCTTTGTTGTGATTTCACATATGTATATAGTCAATATTTAGTTTGTTTTGGCTGATACCACAAGTACTGCCTATTGTTTATGCCTACAGCTTTCCTCGTGTTTTATTTCTAGTCAATTTATGCCTGTTTGTACTTGAGTTTTCAAACATTGCTCATGTGTGTGTGTGTGTGTGTGTGTGTGTGTGTGTGTGTGTGTGTGTGAGGGAGAGATTGTTGGCATACAAAATGTGCCTAAGAGGACTATTTTGAACATTACAAAGAATGCAACCAATATTATATTATACAAAAGAAACAACACATATCAAATAAAATATCTTTCACTACATGTTGGTATTTTAACGTGTATAAAATGGTCATAAAACAATAATAATGCATGTGAATTATTTGGTACATTTATTTCCAGTGAGCCAAACTCTGTGAAACTATTCTACTTATGACAAGCACAGCAAAAAATAATAGGGTACAAATCTTGTCTGCCATACTGACAACATTCAGTTTTTGATAATGACTGAGATAGTCATAAAACTTAAACAAAAACTGAACAAAAACCTAAACTTTAGACACAATTTGGCTTTCGATATATAATACTTTCTTTAGAAAAATACAATAAAAATTAAACAGACAAGCCATGTCAGTTAAAATTAACAAAAATTGTTTAAATGAATTCTTACTGCCTAAATATATATTATATATATATGGTTTAAAATGAATTTTCAAAAAATCTTTCTTGAAGTTTTTATTTTGGTTTTAATTTCAAGCTAATAGATTAAACTTAATGTTTACAATAAGCAAAATACTTTTCTGTATTTCAAAACAAATTTAAATTGACCATAAGAAGTTTTTGTTTTGAAATCACTAAAAATTGCTGATTTTAGCGTCATTTTTAGCCATCTGTCAACTCAATGTAATTCTCTTTATGAAAAAATCATTTAAAAATATACTTTTCTGAAACTTTATTTTGGGAATATTAGTTGATTTAAAGTTTAATTAACATGATTTGAAACAAATATTACTTACCTTTAGTTTAAAATATCACAGAAATGCATTTTGTAACACAAAGGTAATTATTTAAGGTGTTGACATTTTTACTGACAGACAGAAGTTTATCTAATTTTTTTCTGCAGAGGATATATCTGTAAAATTTACTCGAGGAATATAATGTGAGCACCATTTTATAATTTTTAACTAACTAGTAATCTTAAAAATTTAGAAAAATATTCTCTGTACTTTAATGTTTTATTGAATTTTAGGTACTTTGGCTTTAAATTTACGAGAGTTATCTCACTTATTTTCTGATTGTGTCATGTATAGAGATCTGTATTTAAAAAAAAATCAAAATTCTTTTTAAAACTGTAAATGGGGAGGGCTGTATTGTAGTTTTTCCATTTATGATTAGTAAATATAGTATAACTTAATAACTACATCACCTAACCGGTACAAATTAATGCAAAAATTTTAAAGATCTTACCTTCTTTGAGTAATGCACTATTCCAACTTTCATTCTTAAATCTAGCCCTCTGATTGGTTCATTTCTACCAATCAGGTCGCCCGCACGTGCACTTTGAAGTTTTGGCGCAAAATCATTTTTGATCTACCCATGTGATCATGACCTCTTAAAAAGAACCCAAAGCACGTGTGACAGGGAGACGCAGACCTGGGCAGATCAGCAGCAGACCATTTTTGACCGCTTTACTCAAGCTTAAAAATGTAACGACTACAATTCCCATCTCGTGAATCAAGACGACGAATCTTTCCCGTTCAATCTCCTCTACGAACTTCTTTGTCATTCAAGAATCTCAAACTATACATTCTCTGATAAATCAGTCAGTCCAGCAAACACAGAGAAACGCTAATCTAAATCCACGTTACTTGCGATTATAATTTTCCCGTGCAAACGAAACCACAACTGACTCACTCACAAACTCGACTTGAAGATTACTCTGTGAATACAAAGAACTGCTTGCAAGATTTTACTTTCCAAAGTGAATTATTAACACTCACTACAATTAAATAAATACTATTAAGTTGGTGCAAAAATAATGTCGTTTTCTCACATATGTTACTATGTGAGAAAACGACATTATTTTTGTACCAACCTAATATTATCGAACATACTTATTTACAGTTAAGGATAGACTACTTCTGAATGACTCAATTCTAAAAACATAATAACGATATTCTAAACACTAATTACAATTTTCTTAAAGACTGTACTACAAATACACAAAACACAAAAAGGACGTACAAAAAACTTCAGTTACTACGAACATACCAACACAATAACATCTTGTAAAATATTTTGTATATAATATTTTTATTTGTATATAAATGCATTTGTTTGTTTTAATTGCATGCATTTTTTGCCTTGTTTATATCAAGAAATATTTATTGTTGTGGATGCAGGAGAAGATCACGCAACCTGACAAAAAAATTAATTCTGATTTATTTTAATACCACAGCAAAATTCTTAGTTCATTCTGCGCATCCCCAACAGTATAAAAATTAATTTATCAAAATTACACAAAATTAAATAAGTGGTGGGGGGAGATAGCAGATGTAAAAATATGTTTCTACTAAGATTATCTAAAGAAAGAAACATTTCTAAAATAATTTAATTCATTTGTGAATAAGACCTGAAAGTTTCACTAAATTCTGCCAATTATTTGATTTTTGCAAAAATTTTCAAATCAATGTGGCTTTCACCACAAAAAAAGATGCTAAAATTTCCTATACTAATTTTTGCCAACCACCCCCCCACCCCACCACGTGCAAGAAAAACAAGATTTTTAACCAAAATTGTGAATGTTCTTCAAAGAATAAGAAATATAATTTAATAATCAAAAAATCCTTGGGTCTTTCCTTTTATTAATAACAAAGATTTTGATGATAAAACTTTTTCATCATGGTATGCTCTCTTTTTAGCAAATCTGTGGAGGTACCTCTCTCTCTCTCTCTCTCTGTATATATATATATATATATATATATATATATATATATGCATACACACATATACACACATATTCATATATGTCTATATACAAGGGGCGTAAGGTATTTGAGGACACATTGAAGACCATAGGAAAAATAACCATATCTTGCAAATAACTAAACTTATTGATGCAAAACTTGGTACACAGATGCAATAATGGTTGGATTACATACTTATTCAATGTAATTGCCTTCAGCCACAATGATATCTTCAATGTAGTCCTAGAATCATGTACACATCATGTAGTCTATATTCATATTGGACATTACTTGGGTAATGGCAGCTTTCAGGGAATCAGTTGTATTGTGAGAACATTCATTAGTCCCGCATTCAACAACACCCCACATATAATAGTCAAGGGGATTCAGCTTGGCCAAGTTAGGTAGCCCCATGTTTGGTGTAATGTGATCATGCAGAGTGGCTGTCATCCATTTTTGGGTCAACACAGCTTTGTGGTGAGTGAGATCCTATTGAAATGCACACAGCTTTCTATTGCAAACAAGGTTTATCTGGGGCTTCACAAATGTTTCCAGTACCTCAGTGTAGCCAACAGCATTCAACTTAAGACCCTGTTGAAAGAAGTGAGATGGCATGACACTACTCACCATCCCTAAAACCATCAAAGAAGCAGGAAAACTTTATGTGTATAAAATGGGAGACATCAGAAAGATCTGCACATAACAACCTGTCATTTCTCCAGTTCACTTTTTTTGATCCTGGATTTTTCTTAAAAAATTTAGAGCATGCCAGTCACTTCTGAATGCCTCAACTTGTTCAGCCATTTTTTTTTTTTTTTTTTTTTTTTTTTTTTGCTCGGAACAAGCATTGTTCTTCTGTGTGCCAACATATGACTGATACTAAATGTCCTCATGCACCACAGTGTAGATTAAAAAATGTGCAGTTTAAACATTACTAGGCTTTGCATGTATCACAAAAATTACAGCACGTCATTTCATATTATGCATTATAGTTTGTCATTGATGCTCTGAAAAGACAAATGCACATTAACTGATTATTACACAACAAGTGCACAATCACATGTCCGCAAATAACTTATGCACACTATATATATATATATATATATAAATGTATATATAAATGTATATATTCAAAAATGCAGGAAAGCATTCTTCTTTCTTAAAGGTTCGCTTTTGGCCAACACATCATCAAAAGAATACATTGGTAAATATTAACTGACCAAGAAACAATTTACACTGCAAGAAAATATAAGGGAGAGAAAAAGAAACCACAACTAAAATACAAATTTATTAATAAAAACGATGGGAAAAAAGGGAGAAATATACGAGCAAAAAAGCTAATGTAAATGGTTCCAAGTGAGTATAAAATGGAAAAATTCACTCACATACCTCCTAAAAAGACCAAGAGAGTGAGCAAAATGCTCTTTCTGTCTGCACAGAAACGGTAGATGTAACTTAATATAAACCACTTTTAATAGACACAAATGCTGAGTAGACTGAGCTCGGCACAAAACAGTGAAGAAATTGTTCCTATATCCTGCAGCACACTCTTGACTTATTGATAAATGTTGGCCAATAGCTGAGTCATGAATGAACTTGTTATAACACATACTACAATTAAAAGTACCCTGTCTTATATTTTCTCACAGTGTAAAGTGTTGTGTTTTCTTGGTTAATTAATGTTTAGTAATATAGTCTTCTGATGATGTGTTGATCAAAAGGGATCCTTTAAGAAAAAAAATACTTTCCTGCATTTTTAAATCTATGCATATGTTCTGTGATGCCAAATTTCTGTTTATATATATATATATATATATATATATATGTGTGTGTGTGTGTGTGTTATATGCTCAGCAGTGTCACTTGACCTTATGATGTACATGTGAGTGTTAAGATGGTACAATAAAATAAAACAGAAGACAAAGAACATGTCATATGAATCTGTGAACATGTGTAATTAATTGCTGTTATGCATAAATGCCTATAAAATAGAAATAGCTGGCCATGTTGAATGGAAAGATTTAGAAATCAGATTAGGCTACTTGAACATTGATCATTTGGACAGTCAACAGTCAACCAAAGGTGGCAGTGTCAGGTTGGCCTCAGCATCAACAGAAATGTGTCTCAGATTTTACTCAGGTTCAGCTGCCAGTAAAATGGTGAGAAGATTAGATTGAAAAAAAAATTCATCATTCAATCAAATCAATATTTTGAATAAAGCAAGGACTCAATCAATATACAAAGCCAAAAGATGCTTGAGTTCTATCTTGATGGTCCTACCACTAAAATGATGATCACTGAAAAAGAAGAAATAATTATTTCATAAATTGATTTTGAAAAGTATTATATTAAATTGTTTTTTCATAATCTTTTTCATAATCTTTTTCATGACAGAAAAGTTAAACAGTATAAGTGCTCAATGTTAAAAACATATTATTAAATAATAAAAGCATTTGTGTCCCTACACAACTCTTTCACTACTCAGTTTCATGCTGTTATGGCAATCTTCAGGTGGAGTAGTAAAGAAAGTATGTAGCAATACAAATTATTTAATACATACATATATATATATATATATATATATATGTGTGTGTGTGTGTGAAAATATATAGAAAATAGGAAAGAACTGGTTAGGTAAATAATCCAAAGTTCTTTAGTATTTTTGTTATTATTTTTTTAAAATAGTGCTCGATACAAAAGTAGAGCATATTTTTAAATAAATAATTATATATATATATATATATATATATATATATATATATATATATATATATATATATATATAAGACATGTTTCATTGAATAATTTAGACAAGTTTTGTCTACTTATTTTCAATAAGATCCTCTCATATTCACAGACAAGCTTCTTAGTATCTTTATTAAAGGAAAAGAGAAAAATTACCATGTTGATACCTATTCATTTATTCTGAGTACTTTTGACATGAGCACAATGTCATCATCAGAGTGTTGTTTTTTTTAAGACAAAATTGTTGTGTTCAACTGAAAGTTAAATTTTTTTTAACTGTGAAGTGAAAACTGCTAAGGTTATGTACTCTACAATTTAAATTTCATGATGTAAATGTCAGGGGATGTAACTAAGTTCTGGAATGTCTATATGTTTTTTTTTAAATCTATTCGTTAAAATGTAGATATTTTAGACTATCTACTGCAAATATTTTAAAACATTTGTGCAGCATTCATAATTAATTTTATTGGTTTCAATTTTTTAATATAGATAGCTTCAAGAATTTTTAGTTTATATTTATTATTTTCATGAAAAAGCATAAATTCAACAAGAATTTTCCTAAATTGCAAATGTGGTCAGGTATTTTTTTTTTCTATTGGAGATACGATCTCCTAAAAGACATTTAAATTTATATACAATGTTGGTTTTCTGCAACAGGTTAGTTGGTAGGGAGGACTCATTATGGACAATTGAATTGGATATATTGAATTCAGTATATAATTAATTTTATTTTTTTTTACTAGAATCTGTGGTGGATATATTAGTATTCATTATTTTTTAAAGATATTTTGTCTTATTTGTAATTAGAATGTATTTGATTGCAATGTAAAAGGTTAATATGCTTAGGTTTAATTGATGAAGTTTTATATTGTATTTGCTTTGTATTAAAATTACTTATTTGTTCATCAACAATATAATTAGAGAGGTAAAGGTTTGTTTTATTTTTTTAGTTCACTATAGAAAATCTGTTTTGTGGATGAATTAATTTTTGCACAATTTATTAGTTTTTTATAATTGCTATCTCGGTCTCACGTTGACTGCTGACTTGAGATGGAACAAATACATTGAGTCAATTGCTTCGTCCACCACAAGGAAAGTTGACTCCCTGTACTGCGCCAGGAAATTTTTCTCCCCGGAATTGATCCTTCAGATCTACAAATTGACAATTCACCCTTGCATGGAGTATTGCTGCCATATTTGTCTAGAGCCCTTTCTGTTTGCCTCGGGGTTCTTGATAAGCTCTAGAGGTGGATATGCAATATAATTGGCTCTGTTCTGGCATCTCGTCTACAGTCACTCTCTCACAGACACACCGTTGCCTCTCTGTCTTTTTTACAAATACTTTCATGGTAATTGCTCTGAGGAGCTGCATTCGCTGGTTCCCAGACTTCATGAATTCAAGTGCCCTACGAGACTGGCATCCTGCTCTCACCCTTTCACTGTCAAAACTATTAAATGTAGCTGTCTCTTCTACTCCAATAGCTTCGTATTTTGCACCTCTCGCCTGTGGAACTCCCTTCCCTGTTCCAGTTTCCCTGAGAGCTATAATCTCCAACTATTCAAATGTAATGTCAATCGACATCTCCAGTTGCCTTGATCTATCCACTATCCTTCTCCTCATCCTTTCCTCTATCACTCCTATCTGATCTTGCTCCAAAACTTCTGTAACCCCTTGTATCCTAGTGGCTTCCCGCCTTGCTTGGGGTGAAATGCTTAAAAAAAAAAAAGTTTTAGACATTCACTTTTATAGTTATGAGTGCACAAATTTATGCTAGTAGGTTTCTTATATGGGGAGATAGTAAATTTATTGCTATTAGTGTTTGTTAATATATCTAGAAAATGAATTTTATTACTCTTATCAAGTTTGTATGTAAATTTAAGGACAGAATTATTTTGGAATTGTTTTTGGAGTTGATATAATTCATCCATTTTCTTGACTAATATAAGAATATCATCAACATATGTTAGCTAAGTGAAAAATTTTATTTATATTAATTATATGTGCAGAGACAGAAGTAAATAGAGGTATAATATATTATTATATAAGCTGTGTAAGCCAAAGAATTCAATGTACTTACTGAATTCTCTCTCTCTCTCTCTCTCTCTCTGTATATATGTGTGTGTGTATGTGTATAAATTGCCTTTAGGAATGCAAGTGATGACAGTTAACTTTGTATGCATTAAAAATCATTTTATCACAAAATAATTGAATTTACATTAGGATTAATGTCCCAAGATCAATAATAAATAGCTTTTCTATGGCTGGTTTATTTTCAGGAAGTCGCCACTTCTGTATGTTTCATACCTCAGGACATTTACTCCAGCCAGTTTTGCAAAAATTAATTATCACAATAATGCACCATATACATTATATGTCATTCCCATACACCACACATTGGCCACACAATTCATCACCATTTTGGCTAAATTTCAGACATATTGTCTATAATTCAAATGCAGCAGTCCAGCAATAATTGTTCTTTGCTTATTGAGACTTCATGTAGCATAACCAGACCATTAAACCCACCAGGATATAATGCGCAAACATTACAAAGTAGAATAGATTAAATCTTTTGTGCAGAATAATGATCAAAGATAACAAAAAATCTTTGTCATTAATTTTTGATTAATATCAGAGTCGGCAACAAAAAATTTGATTAATTTTTAATGTATCAACAAATGTCAAATAAAATTTTCACAACATTCTCTTGTGATTTAGCTTTTATATATACAATTAAAATACAAATAATTTAATTTAAATACAAATAATCATTGAATAATTATACTTACTTGCTAATTAAGTCAACTTGGATGAAAAAATACTTAGAAATATTTCACATTTTAAATATTTTGGCCTTTTGCAACACAATTATTGATCAGTATTATACACAAACAAGTTTTCTCATTTTGGTTGCTGTCAGGGCCAGTGCAAACTACCCCTGAACCTTCTAACTGGGTTGGGCCAAGCCTGATTGGGGCCACAGGCAATGCTTCATGACTGTCACTATCTTATCAACATTTGCTTTTTTCTACTTACATTTATATACATTACAAATTAAACTAAGCACAACAGACTATTAAAGGATGAAAAATTTTGCAAATTTTGACATAATTCTTGGTTCTTTTTTCTTTTTGTCCCAATTCAGGAATTTGTTTTGTTCATGTTAAGTCTCAAAAAACACTACATAATATTCACTATCTCAAGTTGATATTAAAAATTGCCACAAAATATTGTTAACTTATTTAATATGGAATGATCTATTACGATATATATCTAATTTGTATTTAGATACATTATATTTATTTTCAGTTTTTCTAGTTGAATCATTCACCTACATTGCATATGATCCATTATTGTGCATAATTAGTTTAAAATAAAATTTGCATTTTACATGAATACTACCTTATGAAAATTGAGATGTTGAGTGGTGTTGTGCGTATCATAAATTTAATGAGGGCTCGTGAGACCCTTGCACTGGCCCTGGTTGCTGTTGTCATAATATTTCAACTGTTGTATCCTCCAGCTTTGTTTAGATGTGTTATAGTTGGTAACCTTTCAGGAATTTCAAGCCAAACACTTTATTTAATCCACAAGGGAAGAATGTTCTCATTTTGCTGTCAATGCTGAGAAATATGACTCACATCAGTTAATTTTATCAAGTTAATTCATCCTTGTGATATTACTTGTCTATTCTAATGAACTAGTATATTTTTTTAATTGAATTCACCCCATGTAAGGCAGTAAAGCCACTAAGACACAAGGATTACTGGATGTAAAAAATGAGAAAACAGAAACATTATTAAGAACAACAATAGAAGAGTAATCAAAAAGACAGTAGATAATGATTGACATTTCATTTAAATTTTTGCAGATCAAAGTTGGCTGGAAAGCAAGAAGACAGAAGAGAGTTCCACAAGCATAAGGTGTGAGAAAAAACTATTAGCATAAAACTTACAGTTAAATCTAGCCAATTCATGAATTGATGAGACCTTGTTGCTAATCTAGTACTGTGCTTAATTTCATAAAGTTTAGGTACCATAGCAAAGAGCTCATCTGAACAATTACCATGAAAATATTTATAGAAAAGGCACAACGAGGCAACTTTACAGTGGTGGGAAAATGACTGAAACTGAGATGCCAGGTCAGGACCAATAATATTGTGGATTCTTTGGATTTTATCAAGAATCTCTAAATATATAGCAAGAGCACCAGACCATATTCAAAGCATGGATGAATGGTAGACTTATAGATATTTAAGATAGATTCTGGAGAGGAAAATTATCTAGCATGACACGGTGAACCAATTTTCTTAGGAGCAAATATAGCAATGGATTCAATTCTCAGATCTAACCCAGACATTGAACTCATGGTTTCTACGTAATTCAATTTGCTTACCTTTGAGTTTCAAATAAACAAAACAGTATTATTATTATCATTATTATTATCAATCTTTTTTTTAATAATTTATCCCAAGGCAATAATGCCACTAGAATGCAAGGTGTTACTTGGAGTGAAAGAGAATGAGAAGACTTTGATGAGAAGTGAGAAGAAAAGACAATAAAGGAACAGGAATCATGAAGACAGAAGATGGCAATTGATGTTGCATTTAATTTTTTAAGAATGGAGTTTCACAGGTGAGAAGAGCCAGAAAAGAAACTATTAGAAAAGAACATACAGTTTCACCTAGCTAGTTCAACAGTAAAATGGTGAGACCTATTTGCCAATCTAGTAGCACACTTGAATTCATTCAATTGAGTCACCAAGGAGGAAACCTCATCAGAACAATTGCCATGAATATATTTGTAGAAAAGACGGAGTGAAACTACATCACATTGGTAAGAGAGTGACTGAAGTCGAGATGCCAAGTCAGGATCAATTAGATAAACTGACCTTTCTTTGAATTTTGCCAAAAATCTCATAAAGTAGGAGCACCAGGCCAGATGTGGCAGTAATATTGAATGCATGGACGAATGATAGATTTATAAATGTACAAGATGGATTCTGACAAGAAGAATTGTCTGGCATGACACAGGGAACCAACTTTCCTAGCAGTAGACCTAGCAATTGATTCAGTATAATCACTCCACTGCATGTCAGTGGAAAACATGTGCCCAGGAAAGTGCAATGCATTGTTCTACTGGAGGTTAGTATCAGCCATGCTGATGACAGGCAGAAAACATTCTCTGTGGTGATTAAATGAAATCAATTTTGTTAAGGAAGTGTTAAAATTCACAAGCCATTCCTTGCCCCAATTAACCATTGATTGAAGGCCATTTTCAGGGCAGTCAACAGTTTAACTTTTTCAGACAACCCAGACTTGTTAATAAGACAGGAGTAAATAATTATGTCATCAGTATAAATACCTAATTGGAAACTGATGACATTGGGAAGGTCATTGATGAAGATAAGAAACAATGTAGATCCATGGATAGAGCCCTTGGGAAACCCAACATTATTGTGAAATGAAGTAGAAGTGTGTCCATTCAATATGACATTCATTGCACAATTTGTTAGGAATGATTGAACTAAGCCAAACATTTGTCTCGAGACACCATAGCCCTTTTGTTTGTGTAGAAGGCTAGCATGCCTTTGTTGAATACCTTCAAGATATCTAGAGCCACAGCCAAAGCTTTGCTGTTATTATCTAAAGCTTAATAGTCAAATTCAGTTATAGTCATTAACACATTGGCAGTAGAAATAAAGAAACAAAATCCATATTGTTTATCCAAAAGGAGGCCATTTGAAGTAAGATGCTTAACCAATTCCAAATTGATTAGAGCGTCTAGTACTTTACCAAAAATAGATAAGAGACTAATAGGGCAATAATTTGAGAAGTCAGAAGGTTCTCCAGAGTTTTCAAAAACAGGAACTAGACTTCCAACAAGTTTGAAAGCAAAAAAGCAGTGAGGCATTTATTGTAAATTTTGAAGATAACAGGATCCGGTTCAGGAGCATATTTCTTTAGGACAGTTGAAGGGATACCACTGACTCCACAAGCCTTGTATGGATCTCATCTAAAAATGATAGCAGAAACCATGGATGGAGTTATGTTCATATCACACAGTAGAGACTCTTGGGGGGAAAATCAGGCAGAGATACTCCTAACAAGTCAAGAGCAGAGTTGGAAAAGAATTCTGTTTTATCTGCAGTAAATGACAAATATAAGAGAGGAGGGATTGAGAATTTTCTCTTGTTGAATGCACTCTTACAGAGCCACCAGTAATCTCTAGAACCAAACTTGTGTGAGACTATTCATTCTCTGATTCTATCAGTGAATAGAGGCTTTGTCTCTTTGAGGATATGCTTACACTCATTACGAGTGATTACAAAGAGGCATCTGTTATAATCATACTTGTCACATTGGTATAGCCACAAGAAGTGATTCCCGTTGGCTATAGTGACTGAACAGGAAAATCTACCTGGGACATTTTTATTACAATCATTCCTTTTATTAAATATTCAAGAAAATTCAGGCCACCTCTTAATTTAGGCTGTGAGTATTATAAAACAAAGACTTCATTAGTGAAAATTGTAAATTATAATTATAAATTCCAACCACAAATTCTATTACAGCCATCTTGTCTATTTGAAACTCAAGTACAATCAACAGTTTTAGCCATTACAAACCAATCAGAAAGAATTATATTAAAATAATTCTTTGTGATTGGTTGATTAACATAACTTCCTCTCAGATTGTCATTTTTGTAATTGTTAATGCTTTGATCTCATGCTGAATTAACATATTTTCTCTTCTTTATAGATTTTTTTTATTGCTATTTGGTTTTATTTAATGTTTCATGCACAAGTGATTTATATATTATTGTTTACAAAACACAAGTAATTTATACATTAGTGTGTAAATTCTTAACTGCAGCTCAACTGACATAAAGGCCAGTCTCCCCAAACAAACACATGAGCAACATGCCTACAACTCTTACAAAAAGCTTCTACCAATTCCCCATCAAAACATTGATCACAAACTTTGCACTCTATAAATTTTTCCATACTCAAAATCCTGGCTCTGCCTCTATTTATCAAGGTTTATATAAGCAAAAAACTTTGCTAATTTTCCAACAAGTAGTAAAATAAATGACCATACACTTTATTCAATCATATTCTATAATAAGAAAGAAAAGTATTGTATTGTGTTGTTCTACAACACATGATCAGTCATCAATTTCTCTTAGCTTACTATACACAGTATATCTGTTCTACTTAACATATGCAAATAGGTACAATCCTAATTACCAATCCATCTCAAAAAGGTTGTCAAGGAAAGTAAGAAGAAAGGACTAACCATCACTTGTAAGAAGACAGAATGTATGGTTATTAGTCCAAAATGTAAGCTAGAAACTGGAGATACCAAAATGAAGCAAGTACAGAAATTTAAATATCTGGGAAGTGTTTTAATAGACAATGGAAAATGTAACACTAAAATCCAAAGGTGCATTGGAATAACAAAAGATACCTTCCAAAAGCTAAACAAAGTATTAAAAAAAAGGAAATTTCATTAGAAAGAAAGAAAGAAAAGGTTGCTGAACTGCTATCTAATATCAGCTCTCCTATATGAAAGTGAATGCTAGATAATTTTCTTTCAAATGAAGAGGAGATTTGACATAGCAGAGATGTGATTCTTCAGAAGGATGCAGAAAATACTGTGGACAGTGTATGCGAGTAATGAGGAAGTTTTAAAGAAAATAAAAAAAAATGACACTTATACATAGAATCAAAAAGACACAATTGAAATTTCTAGGACACATAATGAAGAAAGAAGGCTTAGAGAATTTGATACTCAAAGGATATATTGAATGTAAAAGGGACAGAGAGAATCAGCAAATAATCTACCTAAAGAGTTTGTGTAAATACATGACAAAACAAGAAGGGAGAGGGATAATATAAAGACAAACATTGCAAAGTGCTAAAAAGTATAGGAAACTGTGGAGAGTCATAATCTCCTAGATCCTGAAGGAACATGGCATACAGAAGATGATTCTAGAATAGAACTGAGGCAACAGTAATATTTCTCTACAGAAGGATGCTGAGAATACCATGAACAGACTATGTGTGAAATGAAAAAGTTTAAAGAAAATGGTAACAAAATTCACTCATACTTAAAATCAGAAAGATATAGTTGATATTTCTAGGACAGATAATGAAGAAAGAAGGCTTGGAGAATTTGAGTCATGATCACCTGCATCCTGAAGGGTCATGGCATATAGAAGATGAAAATTCTATAATAGAAAATGTAGCTTCATATTTTTACTGTTTGTGCAACTTAGTCTCCCCTGATAATGTAACACAGGGAATCCCCAGTATTCATGGAAGTTAGGAACCAGAATGAATACTTAGAATCCACAAATACTTGTAACCCCCTAAAAGGGCTTATAAATACCTATTTTGATTGTTAAAACCTCATATGCCTTAAACTTTCATCCTAAAGATTTTAGAAACATTTCAGACCCTTTTTAAAACCTTTTTGAAAAATAGTATTAGTGTAAATTTTCTTTCATATATACAATAACTTTTTAATTATGCATAGATCAATACAACCATTGAAAATACCATATAAAATATATGTAACAAGACATAAAATATAAAGTTTAAAACATTTTCTAAAAACAGAAGTATGACAATGCCTCTAGACTTAGCATAAGCCACTTTTAAGATCCCAGCCACAACCCCTAACAAAGAACAAATCCCAAGCACTACACATTTTGGCATTTTTTTTTTACAATGAAGATTTTTACCATAATAATGGACTGTTATATATTTTAAGTCACTTAAATAACAGGAAAATAATACAAGAATATTTTAAATATGTTCTATCAAAAAAATATGCAAATCAAAGGAGTTTTCAACAAATAATTTGTACATATATTCTTCAGAAAAACACAAATATTTGGGGTTTCCACAAATAACAAGTACATATGTTCTAAAGAAAAATCCATGAATGTGTGAAGCCATGAATGCTGAAACGTGAACAGGCAGGGGCTCACTGTACTCTGTTATTATATTATAAAGATAAAAAATCCTAGATTACTTGCGCAGAAAATATAACCAATGCAACTGAAAACTTAATTAAATATTGCTGGTATTTTTTAACAGTACAGGAAAGTTATTTATTAACATTGTTATAATGCATTATTCATTTTTATGATATACAAATTTATATACTAGGCTAAGTCATAATATGTCTTTATTTAAGGGTGTGGATAATTTTTGACTTTCCTTCATATATCAAACTAATAGTGAATAATTGAATGACAAATTGAAAATAATTTCCTCGTTTTTCTTTAATTATTTCACTCCAAGGAAGATAATAAAGCCACTAAGATGCAAGAGGTTACTAAAAGTGAAAGAATATAAGAAAAAGAGAAACATTATTAAGGAGTGACAAGAAATAAAAGAATGGGAATTAAAAAGACAATAGATAACAACTGACATTGCACTTAAATGTTTGAAGATCATAGTTAAATGGAAAGCAATAAAACATTTCATCCTCAGAGAAACATCTTCAGATTAATCAAACATGGTTTCTTGTTTGATCATCAAAGTTAATCAGTGTCAGACCCAGTCAGTACTTAGATGGTCAGGCCACTTAGGAACACCAGATACTATAAGTAATTTCCTATAATCCAAAATATATTTAGACTTTAAACAACCAACAAAGGGTTAATAAGCCATAGAAATAAGACATATTAATCAGTTTTCAGATTAATAATCATTGGAGCCAGCCACACACACACCTATATATATATATATATATGTATATATATATATATATATATATATGTATGAGAGAGTATCATCCCAAAATTCTCCCATTCCCCACACACAAATAATCAAACACAAATAAGCATAAACAGATCCACTTTTGAGAAAATAAACCAGTTTGTCTGATGATCCCAAAAGCGTGAATTCCGGAGTTACAAACTACTTCCATGCAACTGAATATGTTAGCTCTATCACAGATTTCCACTAAGTACTGTGCATATATATATATATATATATATATATGTGTGTGTGTGTGTGTGTGTGTGTGTATTTAGGCAGCAAATTCTCTTTTAGGCATGTCCACTAGGAACAGTTTTTCATGCTTTAAGGCATGCATGACAATGACATTACAACACAAAAGAAAACAATTCTATAGTGGATAACTTTTTTAACATTCTAATGAATGCTAAGCATGACTGTCAACCGTTGCATTTAAAAGCAAAAAGAAAAATTACAGTAATGTATATCAAAAAACAGTTTTGTATTACTACTTGCACCTGTGAACAACATACAGCTTTGTATTACTATGTACACACCTGAAGATGATCTCAGAAGAAGATCAAAAGTACTTGGTAAATGGAAAATAAAAACGATTTTCATAGTTATAGCACATTTCTTACATCATTTAATTGCAATACACGGAAGGTTATTCATGAGTATGAACGGATTTTATTAAAAATAAGTAGACATAATGTCTGTAATTTATTTAATTAGACATGCCAAAATATATATTATAAATTTACTAATTTAAAAATATGCTACACAGGAATTACCATGTTTCAGAAACTAAAAACTTTAAATTCATTTATAGAATTAAATTAAAGTCCCTAGTCCTGTTTCCTTTTCAAGTGAATTTTGGAATAACTTATTTTTAAATTTTAGTTTTATAAGCACATACATTCATAATATTAGTTTCTAAGGACATGGGGAAATTCAATCATTTTGACAAGGGGTTGTAGGGTATTCATTTTCACTGACAACTATTGTATCAAAATATGAGTTACTTTCAAAAAGAGGTTAAGTTAAGGTAGAGAGTGAGTGCCTGTTCAATGAATGATGACATCCATTCATTGCATGTTGGCTGGTCTTTATCAACAACAAAAAGATTTTCAACACTTGTTTTGCCATTAAATTTGTAATTGTATACATAAAGATTTTTTCTAAAAGGGTTGTTTGTATATGAGTACATCATATTGAACTACAATTTTAAAATATTATTCCTAATTCTAATTACTAATAGACTATAATTCTTTTGAAATAAATAAATGTAATAGAATTATTTAAAAATTATCATTAAATATCAAATATAAATATGTATATTTTTTTAAACATTATTTAAGGAAAATCTCTGACAATGTCAGTAAAGAATAGCAATTTCATTTCTTTAAGTAAATTTTTATTTTTTATAAGCCTAATAATGCATAGTTTCTCATGTATGCACAAAGGGCATGGGTCATTTAATGACCTACATATTCTAGCTCTTCTTATTAATTTCCATTTCACAGTGGGTATTTTATTGGTTTCTTGTAAGTGCCAGAAATATTTTGATAGGGACATCTGATTTTGGTATTTATTTATCCTAAAAGAACTTTGATGTTGGTTGAAATGTCTCTTGAATTCATGTCTTGTGCATCCAATGTAGACTTTTACGTTGTCTGAATTCTCAATAGATGAGATATTGCATTGGTACACCAATGATTTATTAAGAGGACAGTTATGAGGATTTCTGCAGTTACATAATTTTTGTTTATCTTCATCTCTTTTTATTATTGTACTGTCTAAATTTCTTTGGTCTTGGTCTAAGTGTTTTAACAAGATATTAAGCATTATATTTTTTAATAACTGTTTCTAAGTTTTCAGTACAACTGTAACTTAATTTTAAGGTATTTTTATCGAAAATAGTACTGAGTTTACTATCTTTAGGAAAATGTTTAACAATTAATGCAAGGAATTTTTGTCCTAATTTTTTCTTTACCATTTGGTTGTATGGGGGTGTATACCAAATTATTTTTCTACTTCTGTTTTTTCTATGCTTTCCATTTTCATTTTTATATAAGTTAGTTTTGAACTTTTGTAGCCACTATCTTTTAGAGCTTTATTATAGAAATTAATATGTTCATAGAAAATCTTCTCATTTGTTGAATTTGTACTTATTCTCTTTTTAATAGATAAAGGTATATGTTTAATTATAGATGGTGGATGATTAGATTTAGGGTGTATATACAGAGGATTAGTATTGGGTTTTTTATAAGGTATGCATACATTTTTCATTAAATCTAATGCTATATAAAGGAAGTTCACCTTTT
This sequence comes from Acanthosepion lycidas, assembly GCA_963932145.1. Lineage (NCBI taxonomy): Eukaryota > Metazoa > Mollusca > Cephalopoda > Sepiida > Sepiidae > Acanthosepion > Acanthosepion lycidas. The sequence continues at coordinate 135,258,167 of OZ010572.1, forward strand.
TCAATTTAGTGCTTACAGTAATTTTTAAGTTCAGGCATTTAAATTCTCTATATTATATCTATACTAGCAGCATGGTCCGGTGTTGCCCATGGTTGATTCAAAAATCATACGACTCATACAGCAATTGCTATCACTTGACTTAAAATATTTTTGCCTTTCCTTGCCTTTAAAGGAGTGCCCTTTGCCATGCTGATGTTGCTACATGCCTTACTTCTTGCCTATCTCACACTGCAAATTTTTTCTAAGCTCTATACTAAACATTAAATCTGTTACGAAAAAAGAACTAAACAAAATGAACACAAAATGATCAGCTTTAAAAAAGGACTCGTAACTGGAAAAACCGAATGAAAAAAGAATGTTAACAACAAATACTTTTTCACACCCAACCCAGTTCTGCGGAATCAGAATTAACATTGAGTTTAAGCAAGCGAATGAGCCAATTAGAGTAAAGTGCCATGCAGATTTAAATTTTTCACACTTGTGACGAATGCAGCTATCGATTTTTTTGCATGCTAGTTAATATTCATGTCAGTCAGCTGTTGGCTCTCACGCTGGCCAATAGAATCTTCCTGCCTATTCGTGGCAGCCAGCTATAGGCTCTCAGTCTGACCAGTAGAAAATGGCCGCAAACTATATGAAAACTGCCATAGAAGTATGAAAAAATTGGTTATTTCCACTATCAATGGGAGTTGGGGAATACAAGGTCAATCTTGGCCTTCCCGCTAACTTGGAGCATGTGCATGTAAATTTTGATGCAAATCCGTCAAAAATTGCGGCCGTGCATTCGTTACACACACACACACACACACATCCTGCCTTTTATAGATAGAGATTTATGCTCTCTAGATTTGCATTGAGCACTGTTTTGTAAAAATAAAAATAATTAATAAGAACACTGGAGTATATATCTTACTGTTCTTTCTCTTTATTATATCTTATTATATATATATATATATATATATATATATATATATATATATATATAATAGAGGGGTGGTGAGTGTTACAGAATAGGAAAAATAATTATTTTATAACTCCTGGTATAGTGATTTACTAAGCATTGCTTAGATGTAACACAAGGCTGAATGTATGGAAGACCCAGTGAGGATCAAACTCACTACTCAGTTGTAGTTGATCTAGTGCGACAAACTTGCTAACACAATGTCAAAATGTCATTGTGACTCCTGGTATAATTTGTTCAATAAACAATATTTTACACTCATGCAAGTCTGGATAAAAAAGAAAAGTCAAGAAAAACCACAAGACATGGAATTTAAACAAACAACAATTAATAAATGTATTAAAAAAATATGTTTACAAAAAAGTAAGGTAAGAAATGAACTTCATCATTCAAGTTATTAATAATTCAACGCTATCTACAGATGATATCTTGTGGGGGATTCTCACATCACAGCAACAGAAATTAACTTTGTGTTCACAGAGATAAAAGCATATCTGACAGAAAATAAAACATACACAAATGACAGGAAAAGCATGGTAAATTGTATGTTACTTTCATACAATTTATTTATATTTTTCTGTGTATTAATCTGTTTATTTTTTAGGTTACAATTGTTTTATGGTACATGTAATAAAAGGGAGAATTTACTCTGTAGTATTGCAAGCCATATCAAAGAGAGAAGTTACACACATGTTGCCCATACCAAGATTCATGGTGAAAAGATTCAATTTAACGTCTTTTGGCAGGATGTCCATATTTCCAACAGGAACAGTTCTCGTTGCATGCTGGGAGTATTTTCATTATTTTTAATTTTTATTTGATTTATTTTACACAATGTTTTATTACTGTAGCATACTTATGCACATTAATGGGTATGTCCCCCTTCACATAAATATAGTAGTAAATACTGTATGTTGGTCTGCAGTTGGAGATTCACTGTGAAATTCATTTTCATTATTATTATTATTTTATATTTTATTTTTTATTTATTTATGATAATAATAATAATATTCCTACAGTCTCTGAAGTACTTACATGGCACATATTTTACAGGGGAGAGACAAAATACATGTTGACACTTCAACATCAAAGAGAAAAGAGAACAAGCCTGCAATTTCACTCAGGGGTAGTAATCCAACAAGAGAAATATAACAAATGACAGTTATAAATTTAAATAAAAGATGCTAGATATATATGGACACTCAGTTTTAAACTTAAACGATCACATTAAGCTTTAAAGCAATTTTATTTTTATTGCTGTTGATTTTAATTATTCCACATTGAAACAGAAGTAGTTTTGTGAGAAAAGGATATATGTTTCATGTTGTATAAATTTACATCCAGGATAATATAACATATGTTTAAATATGGAATAATTAAAAAGAATTGTGATAAAGATAAAAAATAAAAGTAAAAACAAAAGGTTGAATAAGATCAGCTGAGTTAAACATTGAGATGCTCTGGATGTCAAAAATTTAAATCTAAAGTTATGCTTGCATTATTTACATTTATTGGACTGTTATCCTCATATTCATTGCCATTTTTACAATGTTTCAGCCATTATACACTCTGACCTTTGTCAGGTGATTGGCATTTTGAACCAAACCCTTTATTTCATCCACCTCAATGACACTAGTCCCAGTGGACAAAGACGTTGGTTAGATCCAGTGACTAAACAAAAAAAGAATTGTGAGTTCACTACCAGGCCAGAACAGGGAAATAACTGAGACATCCAGATGAGGCATAGCACGTGGAAATAGAACAATCTACCCTGATGGACGAAATAAAGGGTTAAATTCAAAATTCCAATCACCTGAAGAAGACTGAAGTGTAAAACGTCCTAAACGTTGCGAAAATAGCAATGACGATGAGGATAACAGTTGGATAAATGTAAATAATGCAAGTAATCATAATACCTCATCTCAGAGATATAGATAGATGCTAAAGTTGTGCATTGAGTCATGTTCTTAAATACCTCATCAGATCAAGACTTTAATGTAAGAGTTATGCATGGCACCAAACTTGTCCAGAAATATCTAAACTGTCAGTTGTATAAAACCACCTTCTTAGATCAATGGTTGAAAATGGCTTTCCGTGAATGAAACCCATGGGTCTCAGTGAGGACCATACTTCTTCAAGTCTCATTGACTAACACTAATGAAGGAACTGTACCAAATAACAGAAACTTTCAGCAACAGCAACAACTAAAACGGATAGCATGTCTAATTCTAAGATTAAATATATATAAATGACATAATCAAACTGTTGATATACCATACTACTTCAAACAAAACAATAAGGAAATAGCTAATATTACCATTAGTGGACAGAAAATCCCAACTCAATGGCCAAAGTGTGAAAAAAAGCATAACTGGTGTAGGACTAGTTACTCAGTAAATGAATGCTAAATGTTTCCTTATAAGGTAACAGATAATATTACCAATATCATTAGAAATATAGAGAACAGATACTATACTTTCATCCCAGTCTGATGGCCAGTGAACAAAGAAAAGCATAACTTGAGTAATACAGGCTAGTCTGTTAATGAATGCCAAATGTTTCCTTATAAAGAAACGGCCATTACCATTATCAATGTTTCTTATGTAAAACTATAACCAGAGTTTGTTGTATTTCTGCCTCCCATTCATATATGAAAGAGTGATTCCATAAATAAAACCATTTTTAGCCTGAGGAAGTTCTTTCTGGAGTTGAAATGCATTACCTAGATTTTCCATCCTGTCATTATATTATTTTATGTGTGATAAATATATACCATATATACTTGTGTATAAGCCGATTTCATGTCTTGTGCAACCCCTGAAGTTTTTGCATGTATTTTAACCACTACAGATAAAATTTAACTGTGTATAGTTCAACCAGTTACCAAAAATGCATTATTTTTAAGTTCTTCAAAAAAATTACCTGGGCAACCACCTATTTTTGTGTAAAGAAGCTGACAATCAAAACTTGCACTATGCTCAAGTACATATACAGTACTTTTTTTTAATATTTAATCTTGTGTTGTTTTAATTCTTTTCTGTATCAACTTCATAGCATTTGCAATACCTCATGGCAGCCAAGAATATTTATAAAATTGCATTTTACAAGGATTTTTGACAAATCGTTTTTGTTTGTTTGCTCTTGAGAAGTGGATGGGTAGGTAGATGGGGAACAAGGACAAAAATATTTTATTTACATGTATAGACAAGTTTGTTTTTTTTTGTTTTGTTTAGTTTGTTTTTTGTTTTGTTTTTTGTTTTTTGTTTTGTTTTTTGTTTTGTTTTTTGTCAAAATTTTATATTCAGAGAAACTAATACAGAAATTAATTACATTATATCTGGTTAAGATATATTCGGGCATTGTTAAAAAGTAAGTCTCACACACACACACAAACTTCATTAATAGCTTACTGAAACAGAAAACCATTCATTAGAAACTGACCCAGCACAATATATTCATTTTGTATAGTCTTTTCTCTCCTGAGGTGGTTGAAGTGTGAGAAGAGAGAAGCTGTCATGTCAGACTGGCTAATTTCACAAACCCCCAGAGGTGGTGATGACTTGATCAGATTTACTCAGTAAAATACTGGCTGATATCTCAGGCACACACAGAATTCTTTATTTTTTTTTTTTTTTTATTTAATTTATTTTTCTTTTGCCTGTAGCTTTAGTCATTGTCATTTTCTCTTTCCTTTTTTTTTATTATATTGTTCACAAGCTTGTCAACACAATCTTGTCTGTTACACTTAGATATAAAGAAAGAGATTGCCACTTACACATACATATACACACACACAAACACATAAACACATAAACACAAGCATACATGCATCCATACACTCACATACACACATATACCTGGATTCCCTATTTACGTAACTTTTTTGGATATCAGTATCATATAAGAGAAAAATAGGGCTTGTCTAAAAAATGGATTCCAAACCAATGTTGTTATGTATTAAGATTTTAGCATTTTTTTTTATTTTGGGGGTTGATTATTTAATTTTAAGTTTTTGATTTTACATGAAAAACAGAAGCTTAGTAATTCATTGCTTGTCAAATCTCATCAGCTACCTGGTCAATTTTCATTCTTGCATTCAGCTCAGATGTTAGAGCAGAATATGTAACTTTTGAGTTTTAATATTTTTTTTACTAAGACCTCATGTTATTATTCTTCATAAAAGAAAAATAATGAATTTCAAACAGCTTTTTCTTCTTAACAGTCAGTTCAATTCTAACAAATCTATAGTACCTATTCAGTACAATTAATTACAGAAATTTAGTCTGGTACAAGGCCATAGAAATGGAGTACTGATGGAGATTAAACTTATTACACTAGGCAATTCATGTGCAATATGAGAATGCTAACCTTTATGCCATGATAGATACCTATATCCAACTAGGATAATTATTTATTGGTTAATCTGGTAAACATGGACTTTGTCATGTCAAAAGTACGTTTTTTTCCATCACACCACTTTTTTAACTACCCTCACTCTTCCGCAGCAATGTTTATTTTTTTAAAAAGAGAATTGGAATAAAACCTGTTATAGATAAGTGTATGGTTGCAAGAAAGAAATACAACAACAGCAGAAATAGATTTATGTGGTTTATTTCAACAGGAACATGAGGGTTTGGGACAGCTCCCTTGTGGTAAAGTTCATAAGCCAGCTTCGGATCTAGGTCGATCTCTCATAGTAGTTCACACATGTTGATGCTGGCACTCCCCTGCTGTGAACAGGTCTCTTCGGTGGCCACCTGTTGACTGCCTGTTGAACTTCCGTGTGACCCCTTTTATAGCGTTCTTTATGGCTTAACAGGCTCAAAAAACGAAGCGAGTATAATTAGGAGGGAAGCATTTTTATTGGACGAAAATAGAGCACTTTAAATATTATTTTATTTTTCGACCGGAACTCGAGTGTTGGGAACATTTGTAAACGAAGATAATGTTTATTTTGTGACAGGGCTTTGTCCCTGTTCACATCCTGTTCTCGCTCTTGAATATTTGCCTGTAAATCAGCTGAGATATGACTTATTTTATTTTATAACACCTAAATATATTATGAAAGTGAATTTATACTTTCTTTTTTTGTTCTTGAGAATTTACAACAAAAATATTAAACACTATTTATCTATTAGATTTTTTATTTACAAGAATAATTTTATATTTACAACATTCTAAAAATTAATACAGTTAAATGCAATGCAATATTTATCATTTATAAATTCATAAAGAAATAAATGTAAGAACAATTTTTTATTCATAAATTTATAAACATCTATTGAATTATTAAAATATGTGAACCAACTATAAGCAAATCTTTTTAGTTTACCATTTCATAAAGTTCAAATCAATTGGCAATTAGCCAATGTTTTGCCAAACATTCCAATGAATAATATAATAAATGAATAGTGTAAATAAACAATCTAATAAATATATTGTGTTTATTATTTTTGTTGTCAATTCACAAGAACAGAGAAAATGCATAAATTCCCTTTCATCATATGTTTAGGTTTTATTCTAATCATCATTTTCTAAAACAATAAACATTGCTGAAGAGTGTAGATAATTAAAAAGCCCAGGTGTCATGGAAAAAAACAGTCCTTTTGACACTCCATCTTATTGTGGGTACATTTGTCCATGTGTGCCAATAATCTATTCTCAAATATAGAGAAAAAACAATTTCTTTTTTTAATGACATTTATTATTGAATTTCTATAAAGGATAACTAGAAAAGAAACAAAAAAAATCGCATTTATTTTTAATTAACTTACTTCCACTTATATGTAATTATTTTTTACAGCAGTACTTACAACAATTTGCATAAAAATTCTGCAGCATAATGATGAAGAAAGCACACATTTTACACAATAAATATTAATAGTGGAGAATATTAATCATATAGGTGGAAAAATGTCAGATCAAAATTCATCTAATGAGTTTGAGTCAGTATATGAATTTACTGATGCACCCTCATATTAGTATTTGTACCTGTATCTCTCTCTTCTCTCTTTATATATATATATATATATATATATATATATATATATATATATATATATATATATATAATTGTATGGTTTTATGCTAATTTTAGTTTTTAGTTTTGTTTTTACCAATAAATATGTCACTTTGTCCTATCCTCTACAGCCAGTTCACCCTGAAGATCCATTTAGATGAAACCTAGTTAGGTAGTTTCTGGCACACTTTATATATATATATATATATATATATATATATATATATATATATATATATATATATATATATATAGTAATAAAATAATGACCTTTTTATTTATACTAAAGTTCATATAATACAAGGCTCAAGAGCCACTCATAGTAGAGAGTTATTGAATGAGATGTGAACATAAGAAAAGTTAGAAGGAAGTGAAGATTATAAGGATAATAGATAGTAATTAACCTTTAACTTGAAGATATTACGATTGTGGTGTTCAGGGAAGCATCCACACAGGAATTTGTTCCACAATGTAAAAGTTCTCGTAAGCTGTAATTCAGTTTCATGGATATAGCATGGCAATTCCTATCTGTAAAGGTTGGAACTGGTAGAATTAAAGAATGGAGTACACATCTGACTATTTTCCATGGAAATAGTGACAGAGTAGCACTAGGCTTGCAATATCATATCCATGGGAAAATGGCTGTAGAGTGGAAAATAAGGCATTCTCTACAAGTTTGTATAAACAATAATCAAGGTTGGAAAGTGAAGATTTGTTATCTCCAGACCAGACATCATAAATACTCCATTTTGGTTTGATTTGTTTCTTGTCAAGATGAAGCATGTTAGAATGATTCAGGTAGTTTCTGGAGTGGGTTTAAGCATTTTTGCAGGATCTTTATTGATGGCGTATATATATAAGTTCCATTTGAGGTCTGTGGTGAACTCGAGTCCCAATAGATATTCAAAGCATAGAGCCTCATTAAGAGTTCATTGTGATGAGAGAAAGTTTCAAGGTCCAATTGGAATGTTATTATTAGGTTAGTGCAAAAATAATGATGTAATAATGTCATTTTTTGACGTTAAAAAATACGTCAAAAAACGACATTATTACGTTATTATTTTTGCGCCAACCTAATATCTTGGCTTTAGAGATGTTAATAATTACAAGCCATTTTTCCCCTATTGAACTGTTAGAGCTATGTCAGTGAAGAAATCATTTGAATATCTTGAATATCTTTGAATATAGATGTTTACTAATGATCTGAGGATTTGCCTAGGTGGATTCTTAATAAAAAGTGAAAGAGAGTAGGATCACCAAGTGATACTTGCAGGCCTCTGCATTGATGTTATGGGCTTCAAAAGACTGGTCATTTACAATGACTTTCATGGACATACCTAAAAAAAGGACTTGATAATATGTAGACTCTTCCAGAGATGCCATAACTTGAGAGTTTATGCATGAACCTCCAATGACACACCTTGTGAAATACTTTTGAGATATCTGTCTCCTCATTTTTGAGTATCCTTGTCTTCTAGGATAACTAGCTAATCCCTGTTGCAGACTCCTGTCCAGGCACATTTGTATTTGTCCAACACCCACAGAGCCAACCTGTGGTTTATACTGCAACTATACTGAATAGTGTTTCAGTTTCTGGAAGAAAGCATATAAGCTGGTGTCATCAACAGGTGAACAAAGTCAGTATATTCAAATCCTCAGTCAGGATGACTTATGACTTTGTGCTAACACAATTATCACTGACTTCTAAACAGTTTGAAAGTGATAGCTACTTTGCAGTGTTGTTTTCAGTGTTCACATTGTTTATATCTACAAGTTCCTCATCCCCAATAAAGAGCCCTCCTTCCCACCTCACTAAATATAGTAGATTTTAAACATAATTATTCTGTAAATATATATAGATAACTTTTTGAAATAAAAGTTGTATAACAAATTCAAAAACGTTTTTGTGATACGTTTCATCTACTAGGACTTCATCGGACTGGGTTTGTTTATATTGTTATGACTACATATGTACACAAATCAGAAATGCTATATATATATATATATATATATATATATATAATTATTTATTTTTAAAGAAAAAAAATTTATAACATAAATATGTTATAAAATCACTACAAAAATAACCATTTTGTTTCAACACCTTCGGTGTCTTATATATATATATATATATATATATATATATATATCATTATACCATACAGATATCTATATCATACACATATGTATCTCAATCTACAAGAATAAAATTTTTTACACAGGACATGCACACATTTCCCAATACAGATATTATTTGTGTAAAGACAAATATATATTTGTAAATATACAATGTATACATACATACAAGTATATGATATGACATATGCACTTACACAAACACACATATCCAAATATAAAATTTTGTGAATGCTTTTTTTCAGGGCACTGTTATTTTTGTTGAGGGTGGAGATTTAAAAAAAGTATTGTGA
>OZ010572.1:135267775-135290275 GCA_963932145.1 Acanthosepion lycidas
GTATAGACAAACCTCTCATTTATAGATCCCCCATCAACAGACTTCGGATGCAAGAGACAAAATCTGCAGCCAAAATTAAAGGAAAATATGCAGGAAAAAACTTCCAAATTGTCAGCAATTTATTTCAAAATTTGCAGGCTTAGCAGAACGAGTCATATTAGTTCTCCAAGTGACTGTTTGGCAGCAGTGGCAGGCCTTTCAATTGTAAACAAACAGGTGTACAATATATAAAGTACAATACATTAGCATGTGCATGAGAAAGTAACTATTATTTTTGTTATTTTAATTAGTATATTAATTGTTCTGACTTCATCATGGCATCAAAGCAGAAGGAAAGTGTAAAAAGAAAGCATACAAACCTAAGTATCAGAGGAACTTCATAGCTTCTCTGACTCAGAATAATAGACCAATCTGAGTCCCCACTATATTATCACTGCAGAAAAAAACTCCATTTCCCTCTGTATACACAAGGTAAGTAAACTTTAATAAGTTGTAGTGTACATTTTAACATTTATAATAAATATAATGCATTTCTGTCTTCTAGAGAAACCCAAATAACCATTAAGAACATAAATACTTTTCATTAATTAAATTTTTTTTTAATACAGTTGATTCTCTTCCTTACAAATGAAATAAAATATTCTTCTTCAATTCATAATTTTAAGATAACAAATTCTGAAATAAATCCCAAATCTTGGAAGATAACATTTTTCAAAAATACAACCACAGATCTAAACAACAATGGCAATATCACTAATGTTGTATTCAACAGATAACTTTAGTGGTATTAAAAATAAAAATGTTTGTAAAATCCCAAAAATGTTTAAACTTTCATTACTTACTTTATTTCTGGTACAAATTAATTTTTCCAAAACAATATAACAAAGCAAAAACTAAGAATTTTCAAATGATAAACAAACTAAAGAATTCAGCATTATGAATATATACATTTTAAAACTGTAAATATTTGTTGCATCTGCCGTTGACCACTGCCAAACAGGAAAAAATAGAATGCTTTAACCATGTTCCCTACACACTTGCCAAATTTGAATCGGAGAAAGGACTGTAACTTAATACAGAGCCTGTCCAAGCACCCTGGCCACCTCAAATTTGATGAGAAGTCACTGGCTCATATGGAGGGAGTCTAACATCTGCTAGCCTCACAAAATACTAAAAATGTTGAGGAAAAATAAGCTGAGATTTGCTACAAAAAATGAAGGTGTAAAAGTGATCAGGAAATGTATTACAACTAAATTCATAGCACAAAAGGAACTAAAATGTCATTAGATCAATTCTAAAACTAAGTGAAATCAAATTACACTGTGTAGGGAACATGATGAAAAGGTCACGGTCAAAGCATTCCTGTTTGGGAGTGGCCAACGGAGACTGCGATATATTCATATAAAAGAGTCCGGAGAAATGGTGTTAGTTTCTTTTGCTCTCTTCCAGGAAATTTAAGTTTTTTCAATAAGAAGAAAATAAAGGAAAATAAAAAGGAAGGACTGTTCTTTTATTGTTCTCTCTCTTTAGTGATGTTTTTTCTTTTTCTCATATTCTTTCACACAGTTTCCACTAAATCTTTTGGGAGTGTCAGTTCCTTACTGAGAAAGATATATTAAAGAATATGACATAAATTTCTATATATTAGAACAATGTTGAAATGGTAAATATGTACGAACATTAAATTTTAAATATTAACATTTCTGGCGGCCAACATGTCTCAACACACAGTTCAAACAATTTCACTGTTTCCAAACACTTTCGCTTTAATAAGGAGATCATAGATTTGAACTGTTATTCATTAATACTTAATAAGTTATTAATGAATAACATAGTTCAAAATTGCCAGCATTATGAAAGCTTGGATCAAATTTAATTTAAGTATCTATAGGGATTCCATCAAATATATTTTGAAATCTATTTTTTCTTTACATAGACTTTATTGCAGCAATAAACACAAGTATAAACATATATATGTCCATTCACCATACATATGATCATGGCTCTCTACAACTTCCTATCATTTGTAGCTCTAAACAATATTTGCCCCTCTTATTATCCCTCCCACTCCCTGTTCTTCCATTCATTTACACAAGCTCATTAGGTAGCTTATGTCATGTTTCTCTCTATTTGCTTTGCCTTCAATATGCCTTGTGAGTGTCAAATTCTCCAAGCTCTGTTTCCTTGTTATGTCCTATAAATTTCATCTCTTTCTGGACCTAAGCAAAGGCGTCCTTTTTTTTTCATTTTCCTTAAAATTTACTTCTGTAGAAGCACATCTCTTTAGCTTCAACCAAATGTAATAAATTTAATACTTATTTCATATCAGTTAAAACTCACAGTTTTAATAACCTTCATGTTGTTTGTCTGCTTCATCTACTGAACCAGAGTATGTGCCTCGTCAGAACTACCAGACCCAGGGATTGAACACACAACTGCCAAGAAATAAGATGTTTTAATAATATAAAGAAAATTTGAGTGAAAATAGAATCTTGAAACAGTAGTCATAAATAATAGTGATTTTCCAAGTAGTCATAAACTATAGTGATTTTCCAAGCATACCAAAAATGTGGCACAAGGCCAAAAGTAAGAGACACCATGGGAGGATCAAACTTACTACTCAGTCGTAACTGATCTAGCAAGACAAGCTTTCTAACCATTGCACCATGTCGAGATGCTCCAAATATAGTGATTTCTCCAAGCATAGCTTAGATGTGGCACAAGGTCTAAAGTAGGGGACACCCAGTGAGGATCGCACTCACTGCTCAGTCGTAATTGTTCTAGCAAGACAAACTTGCTAACCATTACACCACATTGAGTTGCCTAAATCTTACTATATGTAAAGATATTTTATTTTGAGATATTTTTTAAAACCTTGTTTGTATAGCATAGGTTATATATAAATATAGATTATAAAGCTAGCAAAAGATTTTGTACCAAAAAGGTTAAAAAAAAAATAAACAATGGCTGCCACCTAGTCTAGTTAAAATCTAGATTAATTGACACTGAGAAGCAAATGGTGAGTAAGCCAAGCTGAAAATGTGAGTGGGTGGCTCAATTGTAGATAACTCAAAATGAAGTGACTGTAAATTTTGATCGGATCTAAAATCTCATTTCAATGATGAGTTCTCCCACACCCCCAAAACTGAAAGATCAATTGTAACTATCAGAGCTTGCCTTCCTTCTATCCTATTGATTTTATATCACCAAATAAATCAATACTTTTAAAAGTAGATTCTTCTTCCTATTTCCTATATTTAAAAAAAAACAATTCAACTCAATACATAATGTTTATACAGGATCAACTCTTTTTACCCACATGGAAGAAGGAATTAGTGAACTGAGTTTTAAAGTTTTAACTACCACTGGAGTTGCTATGCCCTTAGAAGAGACATGAATCTATTTCTCCGTGTACTCTGTCCAATCACCAGATATGACAAATTGTTTTATCACTGACATGCCTGCAATAGTTAAAGGAGAAGAGAATAGGACATTTAAGCAAAGCACTCTCCCATAACTATTTTCCTTGCCCAGTCAGTAGCAACAAAAGCTGTTATGCTTTTAGTCAACCTTTACAAAGGACCATAATTTTCCCCAATCTATACCTGTAGATAAAACCTCAAAATTCTTCAACTGCAATTCTACACTGATTAATTGATTAATTATTAGGTTGGTGCAAAATAATGACGTAATAATGTCGTTTTTTGACATATTTTTTGACGTCAAAAAACGACATTATTACGTCATTATTTTTGCACCAACCTAATATTTAATTTTTACAGCTTATCAACCCTTTGTGGGTTATTTAAAGCTAAAAAATAATTTTTGATAATTCTATTTTTGTGACTGAATGCTGGATTAACAATTTTTTAAGAATAATGATTTTTATAGATGCAAGTCCTACTATTTAACCACTATAATGGGGGAGAAGATGGGTTCATGCCTTTCACAAGAGTATTTGCACATAAGTGAATGTAACAAAGCCAACTGGAATTTGAACTCAGCTCCCACAATTTCTTATTTCTCTTCTGTCACTGAAACGGAATCCCAACAAAAATTGATACACCTACTTGTATTGTAACAACAAAAGGGATAACTTTCTGAGTTCTGCTGTCAAAAGGATACAGTTTCCTTCTATCCCCATAGAATTAATCCTTTTTGTTTGATTGGAGTAATATTTTTTTTATCAAGAGAAATTCCATCTCTGTTATTTTTATTAATCCTCTTTATAATCACCAGCAAACTTTTGAATTTGTGTCTTTTCATTTCAGGTTTTCCCAATATTGAGAAGAAAAGAGAGAATTTGTTGTAACTGAAGAAACAGAACAAAAGGTTTGTTGGAGGCCAGTTTTTGTTATTTTCAATTCAAAGGGGTTGCTCTTTATCTGCTTCAAATTCATAGCTGACATGATGGATTTGTTTATTTTGATCTCTTAGTCTTTTGTGGAAGAAGAACAGTATTTTAAGGTGAATATACTGAAAGAAATACATCAGATATTCATTCAACAAAGAGTGAAGATTTTCTTGTCAAAAATTTTATAAACTTCACATTCATAAGTTCTACACTTGATAAACATATTTGATTCAGTCCTTGAAAATTCCTTATCTGTTTGGATATTGATTATTGATCTATTCAGAATAAGAAAATCTTTCTCTTTCATTTGTTAAACTTTTTTGAAAATTGTCAGCCCACTGATACTGAACAATATCTTGAGATTTTGATATTCATTAAGAAACTATTTTCTAGTATGACACAAGGCTAAGAAGAAACTGGGTAAGAAAGATCATATTCATAATAATACATCAATACATTCACAAGTCAAGATTATAGAGTCCTGTCAAAGGCTGCATAATATGTGCTATATGAGGATTCTATATGAATCTGAATTCAGAGTTGTCCTTCTCCTAGACTGGTTTCAAACTACAGCTAGAAAGCCCAGCCAGCCTGCCTTGCTATTTAACCCATTGCTAACAGGAAGAAGAAACAAATTCATTGACTTCTTGTTCCAAGCCACTAACCATTAAACAACCTACACATCCATAAGGAAATTCATATTGCACAAAATGGGAAGGCTTGTCTGCCTAGAAAATCAGCATTCAAAATTCGGGCCTTTTATCTGGACTGGAAAGTCAGCCTCTGACATTGGTGAGAGACAATCATAAGGCAGACCACAAATAAAGATTTAATAAGCTTAGCTTAGTCTGTCACAAGATCACTACAAGGTTTGATCAAAAAGTATCAGTAATGCTGCTATCATAATGGAGCTAAAGTATGCAAAGTGAAGTCACTTGATACAGATAGATTTTGAACTCTGTCATGCATGTACTCTAAATTATGCGGCAGCTTTTGGCCAAGTAAAACATTTCCCAAGTCCAACAACCACCATATCCCCCATATCTCATCCCTTGCAACTTTTTCCTCTTCAAAAATCAAACCCCACTTGAAAGGAATAAAATTTCAAGATGTTGAGGCAATCCAATGGAATGCAACAAGGCAGCTGCTTGATATCCCAAAAAATGAGTTCCAGGAATGCTTCCATTAATGGAAACGATGCTTGATAAAGAGTGTGGCTACAAAAAGGGACTACTTCAAAGGAGATTAAATATGGAATTGATATATGTTGTATTTTGTGTTATAGCACCAGTCCCGATACTTTTTGATCATCCCCCATATAATAAGGTACCAATGTGTATTATATTCACTTTATTAGTAAAAGACTAGTTTGCTCAGTATTACACTCTGAGGGAGAAAAAAACTGTGTTATATAAAGTAAAAGAGGAATGTGCTGGTAGCAAAACAGATATTGGCATGGAAAGTAGAATTGGCATGAATCTGTTCCTTTTCCTCCAGCTATGGGTTAAATATCAGAGTAGACTGTGTCCCCTAGCCTTGGATGGATATAAATCTAAGAGAAGGAAAACTCTGAATTCTAAACCATGAAGAGGGAAATAGGAAACCACTCTATCTTTCCCAAGAATGCATGGTAATTCTCAAATAGAAAAGAATCTATCATCCCCAATGTCCTGAAGGGTCATGACATTAAAAATAAGTTAAAAGGCCTTTCTGCCTAGAAAATCAGCGTTCAAAATCCTGATTTTTACTTGACCTTAAAGCTGCACAACTGCACATTTTTCACCAGGCACTAATATAAAATGTGCAATTATTTCAGCCATAAAGCAAGCAACTATCATGTGATATTTTTTTTAAAGCAGCCTAAATTGTTTACAAGTTTTACATAGAAGAAACCGGTTTCTTTCTATTTGTAATGAAATGATTATAACAAAACCTTCAACCAAACTATCCTTAGCAACAGAAGAAAGAATCAATAAGTTTTTTAATCAGGTATTTTCATATTTATTTCTGATAAATTTTAGCACCTTCTCTACAACACTTTAGATAATCACCTGTCTGACAAGACTTAAAAAATATTCATCTAAACTTCATCAACAGGAGCAGCACCTTTGCCTTCTTTACACAAATAACCAGTGGATACACTCTAAATGTGATATTTTTACAATAGTTAACTGTTAATTCAACAGTCTTTATCATTGCCTTATCATTGACAGTTTTTTTCAGATTGCTTCAATAAAAATACACTTCTCCCAACCCGATATTTAGGGACAGTCTTATTTTCTTGTTGTAGATTAACAAAAAAAAATAGGAAGGATTGTTAAAAACAATTATCCCTGAATTGGAATTGAAGTGGTATTTGCCTGCAGGAGGCAAGCAGTGATTATATGCAATGGTATGAGATGGTTGGGGATGAAACAACACAAGTTTTTTTTTAAAAAAAAACATTTCTCTCTCTTTCTTTCTTTTTCTTCCTCCTTTTTTTCTTTTTTAATTTTTCTTTTCTTCTTATTCTTTTTCTTCTGCTTCATTTTTAAGATCATTTTCTTTTCTTTCTTTTTTCACCATTTTATTATCCTTTTTTTCTCTTTAAAGAATTCTCTTTCCCTTCTCTGCCTCTCTCATTTTTTCTCTATTTCCTTTCCCATGTTCCTTATCTCTTCTTTTTCATTGCATGCTTTACTTCTTTTTCTCTTTTTTATTCTTTTCCTTTCTTTCTCTCTCGCTCTCCTTCATCATCTCCTGCAGAAATTTTAATTCTATCATCTTGCCTCTTTTCAATCCACTTATTCACATTTTCACTTTATTCTATATCAACTCTTAATATTTCTTCTTTTACTCACCCTTTTATATTCTTTTTGTTTCTGTTTTTTATTCATTTTGTTCTCCTCCTCCTCCTCCTACTTCTCCTCTCTCTTATTTTCACTTTTTTATACTTATTTCCCCAAATTGTGTGTGTATGTGTATCTCTCTATCTTTTCCTCCCCTTCCTTTTCTTTCCTTTCTTCCTTCTTTCTTTCTCCCTACCTCAAAGCTCCTACACTTGCATTCCCACCACATTACCAATTTTGATTATTTAAACCCCACCCAAATTTCTTTAGTCAACTTTTCCAGCAAAAAGAAAAAAAAACTTTCTAAGCTATCATATTTATTAGAAATGGAAAGAAGAGAAGAGAAGCCTTTGTCATCGTGTTCATCTCACACGAGTGCTTTTCCTTTTTGTCATGAATAACAAAAGTTATGCTCAAAAATTGAATCAAACCAAAATGTCTCTTGAATTTTTCATATTTTTCTCAACAAACAAAAAAATACACTTCTAAATTTTTCAACTATCATTAACTGCCTATTTTCTGCTAACATTGTTATTAACCCATTAACTAAGTATATTTTATGGCAGTGAATGCTTGACAATTTCCTCATAGATGAAGAAAAGACATGAAGCAACAGAAATGGGGTTCTACAGAAGCATACTGAGAATACTATTAACTGAACGTGTGAGCAACAAGAAAGTTTTAAAGAAAATGGAAACAAAAAAGACACTTATATTTAACATCAGGAAGAGATAGTTGGAATTTCTAGGACAAATAATGGGGAAAGAGGGCTTGGGAAATTTGACATTCACAGGACATATTGAAAGCAACAGGAGCAGGAGAAAACATCATGTAACCTACCTAGCAAGCTTATGTTTAGGAGAGATAGAAAAAATATAAAATTTACTAAGAGCTACAAAGGACAAGAAATTGTGGAGAGCCATGATCGCCAATGTCCTGAAAGGATATAGGACATATCCCACCTTTAAAAAATTCAAAAGGAAAGACTTATCTTCAAAACTAATTACAGCAAATTTAAAGAATCAAAGAATATGCATAACTTTGCATATATATTTTATTATAACATTTATTGTTAATTATGAAAGTATTTAATTAACTTTCAGGTAATAATCATAGTATGCATTTCATGGTAGGGACACTTTTCAATTAAGGTGTTTGGAAATTAATTATGTTCCATCAGAAAGGATATAAAAAGAAATGTAAGTTAAGTTTATTTAAATATTATTTATAAAAAAATGTAATCACCTTCATTTTCAATGACTACAGCCCAATAGAAATCAAAATTTCAATTTCCTATTTAAAGAAACATGTTTTTTCCCTCCATAAAAAGTTTGAAAGACAGTTTTCAACTTCTTTGTTTCTGAATATTCTGCTACATTATGAAATGTTCTAATGATTGAAACAAATGAAAATCTATATGTGCTAAATGTAGGGAGGATGCAGATAGACCTTCCATCCTTATTCATTCTTGGGTTTGTCTGATAGAATGTGCATAAGAATAATACAATTTCTCACTTACCAAAGCAGAACACTTTCAACATAATGCTTCATTTACCTGATCATGTTGCTGGCAATATATGCTTGCAGTGATGGTCCTTCCATGTTCCAGTTGCTCATGATGAATGACACTTTTCATATTCTACCAAACACTAAGCCAGGACTTCTCCGGATGGAGTCTTGGTTTTGGTGTTAGCACTGGTTCACCATTGTGTAATAAAGACTATCTTTTTCAGTTTTTGTTAACATCAGTCAGTCAGTTATGTGCCATGCATGATACATGCTTAAGCAATCATCTATCTTTCGATACATAACTGATGAGGCAGATTTTTCCTGCAGTAGTTTGCCATTTCTTTCTGCAGTAGACAAGTTGCCATCCAAGGCTATAGAACTCAGTCTGTCCTACTATTTACCCATAGCTGGGGGGAGAAGAAGAGGATTCATAGCTTTTCCAAGGGTATTAGCACATAAGTGAACATAATGGAATTGACTGGAATTCAAACTCAGCCTTCTGATCCCTCAATCCGAGCTGCTATCCATTACTCCACTGTGCATCCCCTGTTGACATACAAAACCTATTTTTCATCACCTGTAACAATACGATACAAAAATTAAATCTTTACATTCATGGTTAAGAGAGTGCTGCAGATGGTGGAGTGTTATACCTGGTTCTCAAGTGAAAGCTCACAAGAAACCCAAATTCCCTCTTTGCAAATTTCCCTAATTCACTTGAGATGTTTGTGGATAGTTGAACATAACACATTAAGTTTTTGTATGAAATCCCTGGTGCTTTGATCCAATTCAAATCTCTTTCAAAAGTTTTTCAATCAGAATAGGCTTCCTTCAAGAGCAAAGCTTGTCAAATATGTGACAATCACCATTTTAAACCTTTTAAACCACAGCCAACATGTACAAGCCTTCACTGTACAAAATGTTTTTAAATGCCTCTGTAACAGTAGAACTCTTTCAGAATTCATACAGTAAGTAATGGCAAATATACTGTTTTTTAAATTTATAATCCTCCATGGAATACACTGTTGGATAGAAGAGACAATAAATAAATTGTAGACAGTTTCTTACTATTCAGTACCAGACAAAATATCTAATGTTGATTTTCAAGGCAGCATGTCTTCTACACTTGGAGAATTTGAAATCACATTCCATATCTTTGGGAGTGCGTCTGACATTGATGATGCCTAACCAATTTATCCACAGAGACCAACCAGCAGGTAAAGTTAAAATCTCATAAGAGGCCATTTATTTATTTCTGATCCCTACTCATAGAATATAAACTGACCAATTCATTAAAAAGCAACAATAATAAGATGAAAGATGAACTAAGCAAAAATTAATAATGAAAATGTTTAATCTAAGATAATCAGACAAATTAAAACTATGAATATTATTTTAACATTATGTATACAAACCTGTATTCACTGCATCATCATTCCTATTATAAATTTTTGTATTTAGAAATGTTATTAATTTCCTAAAATGATATTACCAGAAATAGATTTTTGACAAAACAAAAATATTACCAGGAAAAAAGTTGTCGGCATTAAATAACCCATTCAGGTTGATATACCATAAAACAAACCAAACCAAACCAATTTCCTAAAATAAAATTTTCTTTACCTTTAACTATTCTGATTTATTCTATATTTAATATTCTTTCCACTTTTTATATTTCCAAATTTATATTTCCAAATAATCTTTTTTAAATCTACCCCAGATTTTATAGTGCGATATCACTAGTGTAGGTGAAAATGACTGTCCACAGCTTCCTTTGCATTAATATCTGTAAATGTAAACTCTGCATTGCCATTTCTGTCCTTGCTAAAGAGTGGCATGGTTACTTATTGCTTCTTCCATGTTTTTGAATCCAGAGATGTCCTTAACTGGTAACCCTAAAAATTATCCAAAACTGAGGGAGAAGAAATGGTTTCATGCCTTTTCCAAGGGGATTAATGCAAAACTTTAATTACATTAGACACCCATTAAAAACAAGACCCATCAAAGGGTAGATGATCTGAAGGCCTTTAACAAGGTATGGCACAAAGGTTTGCTATCAAGCTCTCCAGTTATGTAATCACTGGAAGGGTTTTCTTAATTATAAAATCCTTCCTAACAGGTAGATGCCTGAAGGTAGTTATTAACAGCTAAGTCCTTCAAGGTCCTGGCAGCCAACACAGCCATCCCCCAAGGGTCACTTCTCAGACCAACCCTCTTTTTAATTTATGTAAATGATCTGCCTAAGAATATACTCATATAATTTGTAAACATCTATGCCGATGATATGACAATATACAGACACACCTCTAAAAATCATGACAATCAGATATTGGTAGTTGATCTCTCTTCCAATCTAGCACTAACTTCCTAGTAGTAACTGACTGGTTACATTCAATGCCTCGAAAACCAAACTAGTTACATTCCATCATCGTTGATCAGACACCAAAATACCACCAGTCATGATGAATGATTGTCCCCTCAAGGAGACACCATGACTTGAGAGACAATTGGGCCTCAGACTCACACCTGACCTCAAGTGGACCTCATACATATGATCCATCACTAAAGGTGCAGGTAAAATGGTCAGCTCCCTGTACCACTCCAATAACTGACTCCTCATGCTATCCTATACCTTTACAAGAGCCAGATCAGGCCAAAAATAGAGTACTGTTGCCATATTTGGGTGGGTGCTGCCCAGTCCTCACTTTCCAGTCTTAATAGAGTTCAAAACCATCTCCAAGTCCTTGTGGATGACAAATTATTTTCCATCCTCCAACCTCTCTCTTACAGGCAGGACATGGTGAGCCTCTCACTGCGCTATTGCTACTTCCATAGCAGGTGCTCGGACAAACTACATTCCTTGGTTCCACCAGTTCTAACCTTCATGGCTAGGATCTGCTATGTCATTTACATTGTAGCAAACCACCCACCTTACCTCCATATTCCAACAGTGAGAAATAAGTTCCACTCAAACAGCTACTTCCCACAAACCATTGCTCTGTGGAACTGACTCCCAAGAGGATGTTTCCCCGATCACTACAATCTTAACCTGTTCAAGTTTAGAGTTAACCATTACCTTCCCCTCTTATCCATATAAACTACCCCTTAACATAACTCTCTACCTTGAGTTGCCCCAGGGTGGACCTTCTGTGGAGAAAGAAAATTAACCTTCTTGTAGGGTTAGTGGCCATCTAGCACAACAGGGTAAATTGGATTCCATAGTTATGTATGCAACCAGTATGGTGATGATGCAGCATCACTGGGCAGGGGTCTTCAGACTGAAGTCAATGTCCAAACCAGTGGAATACACTGTGGTTTGACTTAGAGAATGATAGGAGTAACCAGAATGAATATCCTCTCCAACCTTCCATCCAGATGTCATAGTAACTGGTCAGTTGCACAATAAGCCTATGACCACACACAGTCATGGGACTGACGATAAAGAAGAAAATTCTATTTCTATACAACCACCAGATGATTCCACTAGAGAGAAATGGTCAACAGCATCTTCAAAAG
Organism: Acanthosepion lycidas; assembly: GCA_963932145.1. NCBI lineage: Eukaryota > Metazoa > Mollusca > Cephalopoda > Sepiida > Sepiidae > Acanthosepion > Acanthosepion lycidas. Next base: position 135,279,983 of record OZ010572.1, read on the forward strand.
AGTCTAATACACAGAAATAGGCAATTCTCCCATCTCTATAGAGTAAACTTTTGTCCTGATATAAAAAGTTTTATACATAACAAAAATATATATCTATGGATATACATTGCATTTAATATGTAGATTCTTAATTTTCTTTATGAAAAATATACTCTTTTTATGAAGGAAGAGATAAAAAGTTTTAAAAAATCAGATGAAAAGAGCAATGAGTTTTTTGTTTCTGCATTAATTTTTTTTTAATTGGAATCATCCCAAGCAAGGCAATACAGCCACTAACATACAAGGGGATACAGGGTGTGGTGGAATTATGAACAGAAACATTAATAATGAGTACAGAGAGAAAAGAGTAATCAGGAAGACAATAGATAGCAATTGACATTGCATTTAAATTTTTGCAGATTAAAGTTGGCTGGAAATCATGGAGCCAGAAGGGTGTTCCACAATCAAGAAGTGTGAGAAAAGAAACTGTTAGTATAGAACTTACATCTAGCTAACTCAAATGTAAATTGATGAGATCTTGATGCCAGTCTAGAATTGTGCTTAAATTAAAAAGTCCATATACCATAGCAAAGAGTTCATCCAAACAATTGCCATGAAGTTGTCTTAAATTTCTATTCTTTATCTGCATCTTCTGCTTCAAAACAACAGAACCAAAAGAGAGAAAATAACTTTATGTTAAAAGAAAATTTTAAAATGATAACTTTACACCTTCGGATGCTTTAAATCCTATAACATCTTTTTCCATTTACTGTTGTGTATCAAAAGCCTGTTTGTTTTTAATTAAATCTTTTAGAAGCTTATCTAATGTTTCACAGATGGTATATTTCAATGATCCTAGCTCTTCTGAAAGTTTTCAAGTGTCCATGTGCTAGAGTTGTACAATAGGTACTGTGACCAAAAATAATAACTTTTTCATGAAATTTCTTTCTTATTGCTGTACATTAGGCACTCCAGATCACAAACATCTAAAAAACAAAATTTTTATCAAATTGTATAAAATTTAATTGGGAGAGGTCCAGTTTGTTATGTAAATTAATTGTAAATTGACCCCTCTATGGAAGCCAAAAGAAATGTTTTCTTAAAATGTAAAAAGAAATTATCTTTTTTTTTTTTAATTTGTAGTCTGGAGTGCATAACTGATAACAATATATGAAAAAGAACTCCAGATTACAAATTACAAATTTTTTTAACATATACATGCATACATACATATATATATATATATATATATATATATATATATATATATATATATATATATATATATATATATATATATATTTCAGAAATCATGAGTTTATGAGTTTTGGGCTTCTATAGAGAGGATCAATTTAAAAATGAATTTACATAGCAAACTGGATCCCTTATTACCTTTTATACAATTTAATAATAATAATAATAATAATAATAATATTTATATTCATAATTTTTCATGCTTAATCTGTGGTAATATAAAATAAAATAGTGAAAAACTATTTCTGATTGCAGTGCTTACCAATATCAACTCCACTATAGGTGCTGGTTTTCACATCTATCATGTCATAATATGCAAATTATGGTCATCTATTTTTGGACTTTATTTCAAGGGACAACTCAGCACCATTAAAATACTTAAATTACTTTTGGTGGTGAGATATTGTTTCATTTCCTTCCTGAATTCTGTGAGTTGCTACAGTGGAAGCCTAAATATAAAATAATACCTCAAAATTGCCAAAATCTCAATAATTGTACCCATCATTATAATATCTGAAACAAATGCAACAGCTAAATAATATTGATAATAATAAAAAATATATAACAATAATATCTGCAGTAATAAAATAAGCACATCTTATCTCCCCTCTCACTTGTAACCATCCACTATAATAAAATAAACATTTTCTGCACTAAAGCTGAATTAGTCAAATATAGCTTCATAAGATTCTAATTAGAGTTGTTGCTATATTACAATATCAATAATATAGTGGAATCATGGATAATCTCTAGATATGTAAATAAAATAAATTTTGGTGTAAAAATTCATAAAAAATGAAAATACTTTTGATACACTCTAATGCTTATGTTCTGTTTTTCTTTATAGTTTCACTGTTAAAAATGCCAGAAGAATTTAATACAAACAATAACTCAAAACTCTCTTTTGTACAACAACAACCACTTATATAATCAGAAATATAGCAGATAAAATTGTGAAGAAATTTGTTCTGCAAAGATAAATGAAAAACTTAGAGATTGATTCCATCAAAATCTTGAACTTCAAACAAAGTCAATTAATGTCAGATATTTTAAGGAACTATAGAAGCAAATGTCATTTTCAATTCTCTCTCTCTCTCTCTCTCTCTCTCTCTCTCTCTCTCTCTGGTTCCAATTTATAAAAATTATTTTTATCATTAAAATGTTGCTCATTACAATAAAGAAACTAACATTACCATAAATTGTTCTTCCCCTCCCCTTATTAAGCAACATTCCTTAGTTCCACCAGTTCATAGCTTTACAGCTAAAACCTTCAATGACATGTACAAAATGTTGAATCATCCTCATTCTCTACATATTCACTTATTAAGAAGTTCCATTTGAACAGCTTCTTCCCAAGAGTTGCTGCTTTGTGTAACATACCCCCTAGAGGATGCTCCCCTGATCACTACAATGTTAACCTCTTCAAATGTATGGACAATCATTATCTATCCGACACATCTTCATAAACTGCACTTCTTACTGCCTCCTCTTACATCCATAAAATAACCTCATTCAGTAACCCTCAAGCTTAAATTACTTTTGAGCCTTATAATAAGTAAACTATAGTGTAAAAGATAAAGATTAGCTTAATATGTTTATTTTTTATTTGCTACACACCTTGAGGGTCATTATTCTCCATAACTTCCTACCCTTTGTAGCTCTAAGTAATGTTTGTTCACTTACAACTTCACTCCTCCCTGTTCTACCTATCACTTACACAATCCGATTAGATAGGTTATTTACTGTTTCCCTCTGTCACTCTTGCCTTCAATATATCCTGTGAGTATCAAACTCTCCAAGTCCTCTGTGTCCCAGAAATTGTCTCATTGTATTATATCTGGGCTCAGGCATTAATCTTTGGCACTAGAGTTAAACATAAATATTTTAGCCCTGAATAGAGATTTACTAAACTACAAATAGAGCTTTACTAAGCTTATTTAGTTTGGCACAGGACCAGTATAGTAAGGCACCACTGTGGATTAAATTCATTCCCTGAGCAATGGCACCCCAGATTAATTGACAATTACTCTATGATACATGAACACTCACCATATTGATTCTTAATCAAATTCTTCTAATTTCATAATACCTGTATTTAATAACTGTCAACTGACTATTGATCAGATTAAATAATTTGCTGTGTGGAGTTTCCATTATTTCATAATTTCTGCTTAAATTTACTTTTATTTTTATCACTTTTCATTCACTTCCTTAAAATGAATTCCAATTTCTAGGTTAACTCATGCAAAATTTTAGGTTTGATTTATGGCATATCAAGTTTTTCCTGGTTATTTAATGTCATATTCTGTCATACAATAGATAGGTGGACATAGGCTTGGTTTTCACAAGAGTAAAAAAGGCCAACATGGGTTTGGTTTTCACAAGAGTAAAAAAGACTAATACAGTTTTGTTTTCACATGACTCAAAAAAGGTTAACACAGGATTGGCTTGTGCAAGCATCAAAAAAGTTTGGCTTGTGCAAGCATCAAAAAAGTTTGGCTTGTGCAAGCATCAAAAAAGTTTGGCTTGTGCAAGCATAAAAAAAGTTAACACAGGTTTGGTTTGTACAAGTGTCAAAAAAGGTTAACACTGGTTTGGTTTGCACAAGCATAAAAAATGGTAGACATAGGTTTGGTTTACACAGGAGTCAAAAAGGCTGACACAGGTTTGGTTTGCAAAGCAAAAAAAAAAATTGATGCAGGTTTGGTTTGCACAAGCATCAAAAAAGGTTGACAGAGGTTTTGTTTGCACAAGAGTCAAAAAAGATTGACACAGGTTTGGTTTGCACAAGAGTCAAAAAAGGTTGACACAGGTTTGGTTTGCACAAGAGTCAAAAAAGATTGACACAGGTTTGGTTTGCACAAGAGTCAAAAAAGATTGACACAGGTTTGGTTTGCACAAGAGTCAAAAAAGGTTGACACAGGTTTGGTTTGTACAAGAATCAAAAAGATAAACTATAGATTTTGTTTGCACAAGAGTTGAAACGGTAGACATCATACAGTAAACTGGGGCTCTCTTTTTATGAGAGGGTGCTCCTCAATACAGATATTCAGTCAGTATATTTTTGACCCCAACTGACAAGGCAAATATGTTTAGAGTACAAATTGAAGATGGAATAATACTGAATTATTCCCCTAGTTATCAAACTTGCTCAAAATCTTTTATTTTCACAATCTACCAGAATTTGTTTTTTTTTTTTGATTTAACCATATCTGCTGTGTTTGATGTTATTATTGTTAAAAAAAAAAAAAAATTATAACAAAACTTTTGGTTAGACATACTTAGTGACTAGAGTTTCACAAATTTGTTTTCTCTTCATGATGTGAGAGTTTTGCTCTGGATAAGAGTGAAAAGAAAAATTTATATTTCATGTAATTGCTTCCTGCAGGTCAAGTGTAGAATGGTTTGATAAAATATGAAAAAAATATTGTAAATTTTATAGCCCTTCTGGCATCAACTGAGTGAGACTTATTACTACTCAATTCATTATTCTTTATATAAGATGTGAACTTATCCTGACAAGCAGTGTATCTGCAAAACTTTAATTTAAAAGGTAAGTCTTTTGAACTTTTATTTATCTATTAACTATTGTTGCTCTATTTTTTTAGTATTGAACACTTTCTTTACAAATATCTATTCACCTTTAAATGTGTTAAACTCCAGTAATTTACTAGTCAATGTGTTTTGTTTGATATTAAGGGTTCTTCTTATTCTTATTCTTATTATTATTATTATTAATACTACCATTACTATTATTATTATTAGTTGTGAACAAGTTTCCAGCTGAAGCTGGTTTTCACCTAATGTATTCAGTCTATAGTTTTCAAAAGAGAGTGCTGGAAACTTTTGCATACATTTAATATTTAATGACTGTATTTTCCACCATATGAGGTACACTTTTTCTCAGAAAAAAAACTTCCATTCTGACTCTCCTACCCTGATGATTGGGTTAGTGGTATGAGACTAACACCTAAATATACCTGTTTGACACACTCATCACCTGACGACTCCAGATATATATGATTATAGATTATTAAATTCTGATTACGAATCAAAATAATGTTAAAATATAGAAATCTCTTGTTTAACACATCTCCTGATAACCTCAGAAGTAAATTAATAATGCTAAAATATAAAAGAAACACCCGGTTGACCTAGAATTAAATATATTGAATATAAATGACTAAATTATGATTATAAATCAGAATAATGTTTAAATATAATAAACTCTGGCTTCACACATTTGTCCCCCCTGAATTATATATATTTATTATAAATTATTAAATTATGCTTACAAATCAAGATAAGGTTAAAATATAAAAAACACCTGTTTCATACACTAGCCCTCTGATGTCCCCCAAATTAAATATATTGATTATAAATAATTAAATTGATTACAAATCAAAATAACGTTAAGATATAAAAAAACACCTGCTTGACACTCTAGTCCCCAGATGTCCTCAGATTTAAATATATATTATTATAAATGATTACAACCCAAAATATTAATAAAATATTAAAAAAAAGAAATAAACCTACATAAAAGTAGGTGTGAATCATCAGTTGAACATATTCTTTTCCTTAAATATTTACTGCCAAAATATAAATGCATGTTATATCCCCAGAAAGACTGTATATTTTATAAAATTAATTCATATATCTATCTATACTCATTTACCCTGTTTAATCATCTACTTATCCCTACATCAACTTGATAACCAGCAATCTTTCTGTCATGTCTCTCTTCTTACATGCACGTGTGTGAAAACTTTATTTCTTAATCTTTCTAAATGTCTATACAATGCTCATTCTTTCTTTTATTTTCTGTCTCACTATCATCTGACAATCCCAGGCCAGGTTTTGTTTTTACAGTCCTTGCCCTCCCACCTTCTTCCCTTCCCGCTTTAAGAATAAGGAGACCTGATGGCTAATATGCTACCCACAACTAATGATGAAGCAACCACCTGTATACAAGAGTAAACCAACTAATGCATCCATCAGTCAGTCAGTTGGACAACACTGACCTGAGCCACTACACCTTCCGCTTCGACTACACTGCCAATAAAAGAAAAAAAACTATCAAAAGAAAAAGCAGCAATTCACAATCAATTCACTTGGATGTAACTGTCAATTTAAGAAAGATCTTTATTCATCTGCAGCTTTTTGGGGGATAGACTTGCTCATTGTAATGTCATAGCTTTCGATGAGAAGTGGTTAATCAAATGTGTTGAATGGAAAAGAGAAAAGCTTTGGGATTTAAAAATGAAAAATCAGAAAAAGATTGCTTTTAAAGTTCATTATTAAGTTTGAAAATGGATTTAGTCTTGAACTTCTACCGAACGGATGTAAAGATTTGCTTTGGTTGGATTAAATATTCATGAATGTGAGTAAAAACATTTTTTTCAAATTTACTTGCACACAAACACCAAATACACATGAGCATTCAAGTATACATACACAAAACATTATATATATAAATATATCTCAACATTTCAGGTATGTCTGTATATATTTCAAAATCAAGATATGTATCAATGCAATATATATATATATATATATATATATATATATATATATATATATATTTTCTATTTAATTCATAAGAATTTACATATTATATAAATATATTAAAAAACAAATAAATGTATAATAACTTTAAGTGATAGATATATAGACATTATATATATATATATATATATATATATATATATATATATATATAATAACTCTGAGTGATATATATATATATATATATAATAACTAAATAAATATGTATATATATAAATATATAACAATATATATATATATATATATATATATAATTTAGGCTCTATTTATGCATTTAGCTCTGTTTTTTAAAAATAAAAACAAAAATACTAAAGAACTTCAGATTATTTACCTAACGTGTTCTTTCCTATTTTTCTGCATATCTGCACACACACACACATACATATATATATATATATATTATGTATTAATTAGTACATATATGTGTACCTACATTTTGGTGTGCAACTATAGTTTCAATGGGTGAAACTATCGTCACACACCAAAATGTAGGTATGCATATATGTACTAATTAATACATATCATTATTCTGTATAACTGCATCAAGCACTATTGCGTTTACACCTCATGCATATATTTGATGATTATTTACTTGCTTTTCTGTGTATGCACACCAGCACATGCAAAAATGCCTGCTTATATTTGGCAATTTCATTTATCCAGTCTACAACTATATATATATATATATCTATATATTAATTATTTTAATTTATATGCACAGTACTTACTGGAAAGTGCTCAATATCAGTGATAGAGTGAACATATTCAGTTATATTTTGCAATCATCAGACAGCAAACGTATATCGATACAACTGAATATATATATGTGTATATATATATATATATATATATATATATCACTCAAAGTTATATATTTATGTTTGGTAATATATTTATATTGTAGATAAATTCCTATGAATTAAATTGAATATACATATATTTATTGCATACATACATATACAAAACCTCAAATATATATAAACATACCTGAAATGTTTATATTATATATATATATATATATATATATATATATATATATATATATATATATATATATATATATGTATGTATGTATGTATGTATGCGTGCATACATGACAATATTTCATGTCTGTTAAAGTGTTGGTTTAACAAGTACATATGCACACACACAAAGTGAGTGAATGAGAATATTTTTACATGAAGAATATAAAATAATTAAAATGTGTGTGTTGGCAAAAAATATTTAAAATTCCATTTATATCAGCTTTAATCTAAGCTTGTTAAACATCTCCATGTTGTATACAAACTGTTTTTATTCATCTGTAAATATGATTATACACATGTTTACCAATGACATAAAAATGACAGCATATTCAGTTAAATTCTTAACATTCTTAGCAGGTTTCAATATGCAAATCTATAAAGATATGTCTATAGTACCCATCAAAATTGATAGTATTACATATAGATTAGCACTTCTGTCCAGGATCAGCGTAGCATCTGTGCATACTTGGTATTTTACCATGCTATTCAAGGAAAAGAACACTGGCATAATGAATATATGACTTCTCTTGTTAACTTCAAATTGGTTATTCAAATCATGACGCTTGTTATCTTATAAATCTGTCTGCTTTATTATATCAAAAAATTATAGACAAAAAATAAAACCTACTTAGTTACACGTTTCATTCCATTCTTCAGATAGAAGTTTTAATGATAGAATCTCTAAACATAGACAGCAGAATGAGAAAAATCAGAGTGCAGAATTAATTCCAACTCAGAACTAATTTCAACTTGAAACTAATTCTAATTTGGAACTAGTTTCAACTTGGAACTAATTTCAACTCAGATCTAATTAATGAAAGTTGCAGAAAAGATGAATTCTGAATTATCTTTTTACTAAGGATTTTTAATGCTAAATTAAAAAATTAGTTCCAACTCATTGCATTTTGTTTAGGAATTCATGGAAATTGATAACTTTGATTTTAAATTGAGTTGAAATTAGTTCCGAGTTGAAATTAGTTCCGAGTTGAAATTAGTTTTGAGGTGAAATTAGTTCTGTCACTCAAAAAATCTATACCCAAGGATTAAATAAACTTTTCAGTTCAAAGTTCCTTGTATATTACCCAGATTGATAAGTATCTGAAGAAGGCCAGAGTGCACAACAGCTGAAACATTGTGAAAATAACAACAAAGAACACTAGTCCAAGTGCAAATAGTGTAAATAATGGTAACTCCTCATCCTCCAAATTAAAACATCAATCAGTTTTATATACAAAAATAGGAGAAAAGGTGGAAGAAGGAGAAATACAATAAAGTCCAGTTACAGTTTTCATGAAACTATTAAAGACACTGACACATGCGGCTTTTAAATGCATTATTGCTTTTAAATATACCACATTGTAATGGCCGGCTACTACTTTTTTCTGAGCCCACCTAACCAAACTTTATTATCAATGCCTGTTCTTTTCTTTATACTGCAACTATGTTGTGCAGCCTGTAGTTATAGTTTCTAGGAGGGAGTGCATAATCTGGTGTGATCAATTTTTTGAATAAGGCCAGTATGCCCAAACAATTGGTGATTTGCATGCAAGCACAACCATTGATGGCTTCTAAACAGTTCTATCTACCCAATTTTACTCACAAGGTTTGAATCAACCTGTAGTATGGTTTTCAGGCACTTCCCAAAGGTGTTACATGCTGGGTTCACCTCCCTAGTTTGATCACAACAAAAAGTCATCTCCCAGACCAATTGTGAAATTCGAACCTGGGTCTTTTGCTCAGAAATCAAATGTTCTAGCCACTCAGCCATGTGCCCATATAACACCTTGTATTAATAGCAATTTTGTGAGGAATGGAGATATCTATTAGGATACTTGACAGAAATTTACTGTAGATGATTTTGAAATTAGTGCATTTACAATATATTTTCACTATTGTAGCACTAGTGAAAATGGCTTACATCAGGGATGAAAACAGATTTGGATGTGTAAAATATTCCCCAAAAGAAAATGGCAGCTTTGCAAGTTGTATATTTAAAAAAAGATAGATCTCAGAGATAGATAGAATTTGTGAGAATCTCTTTTAATATATGCAAATTTGTACTGTCACTCAATCTATAAAAAGTACTTAAAGAAGCAACAGAGAGAGGTGTGATTGCAGTAGCAAACAGGAGACAAATGTTGTTGAATTTTTTGACTTGCATTAATCTATTGGTTGAAGGAAATGAATTAGTGAACTTTATTACAAGCCAGAAGGAGCTGACTACAACTATAAAAAATTATTTTCTCTTTTAATCAAAACTACATCCTTTAAGTCAAAATTATGGTCAACCCATAAAAATATACAAATATGTGTGTGTGTGTGTGTGTGTTTAGCTAAATCAGGAAGTCCATAGCTGAATAATGAGAAAAGTATTTCTTTAACAAAACAACTATTATTCACAATAATGCTTAACCTTCTGAAGGCTTTTAAATTCACTGGTGAATAAGAATCCCATTATTAAAACATT
>OZ010572.1:135295275-135375275 GCA_963932145.1 Acanthosepion lycidas
CATAGCTTTTCAGTATTTGAATGTGACCACAAGGCAGTGGGGTGTTTAAAATCATGGTCTTCCTTCTCATAGATGGACTGCCTTCCCTGGCTGGCAATTTTCATCATCCCAAATATATATACAAATCATATATAATGATTTATATATATATATATATATATATATATATATATATATATATATATATATAAATATATTAGTGTTTGAGTCTATTATATTATATATCTATATATATATAAATATATATATATATATATTAGTGTTTGAGCCTATTATATTATATTATATATATATATATATATTAGTGTTTGAGCTTATTATATTTATATTTATATATATATATATATATATATATATATATATATATATATATATATATATATATATATATATATGACTTAAAAAGCACTGTCATCAAAAAAATGTTGACAGTTCTTTTTAAGTCAGTATATTTATTCTGTGGTGTCAAATCAGTATTCAAATATATACAGTGGGGGGAAGCAAATATTCGTACACATACAAATTTTTTAATTTATTGCATTTCCAACTAATGAATAAACATAGTTTTCATATAATTAACTATACACAGATGCATAATAACTAAATATGCATAGAAAACAGAAAAAAATTTTATTTAATAAAAATAAATCCCATTTATCCATGTTAATGAGGGAAAAAAGTATTCTTACAATGCATTTTTCAGATTTTAAAACTTTTAAATTGCTTTAATACTCTAGATTATTCAAGTGGAATATTCTCAATATTCTAATAATGTCATCAGTAGTTATTTTTAACCTAAAATACAAACAGAATATTCTGTAATTGATATTCATGCAAGAAGGTTATCATCATGGCAATAGATAAAGAATTGACAAATTCACAAAAAGAACTGATTGTTAAACACTGGAAAAAAGGTAAATGTTTCAGGAAAATCTGACAACGTGAATATTTCATTTACTACCATTAATTCATTCATTGCAAGGTATAAAAACTCAAAACTATTGAAAACCAAAGAAGAACAAGTGCTCCATGCAAGATTTCTGCAAGATCTTCAAGGAAATTAAAGTGTCAAATTAAACAAAATCCAATGGTTACTCATCGAGAGTTGCAGGATGGTTTGTTTTTATTAGGAATCTGTGTCACTAAATGGACAATAAGCACTGAAATTCATAGGAACAATCTAAAGTCATACTCCCCTCAGAAAACTCCACTGCTATTGAAAAGACACAGAGATGCCGGATTGAAATTCATTCATGAACATAAGTATAAGGAAATATTGTATTGGGAAAGAGTATTATGGACAGACAAAACCAAAATTGAATTGGGAAAGAGTATTATGGACAGACGAAACCAAAATTGAATTGGGAAAGAGTATTATGGACAGACGAAACCAAAATTGAATTGTTTGGATACAATTTTAGAAATGTGTCAAGGAAAGATGGCAATGCCTTCAAACAAAAGAACACAATTCCAACAGTGAAATTTGGTGGTGGCAGCAAATTTTGTGGTTTGAGGATGTTTTTCTACAAAAGGTACTGGCAACATATCAGTAAATGGATGGCACAGCATATCAAAATATTTTGGAAGCAAATTTAATGATTTTGGTTGAAAATTTTTAATTTCCTCCTGATTGGATTTTCCAACAAGATAATAATCCTAAGCACACTGCAAAATCTGTGAAGAAATGGCTTGCTGAAAATAATGTAAATATCCGGAAATGGCCAAGTCAGTTCCTAGATTTAAACCGTATTGAGAATCTGGGGCATTATTTGAAAATTCAAGTTCAATCAAGAGATCCAACAAACATCCCAGATCTGAAGACCATATGCAAAAAAGAATGGAAAAAAATACCAACTAAAATTTGCAAATCATTAATTGAGAACTACAAGAAGAGATTTGTTGCTGCAGAAGTGAATAATGGCTATTCTACAAAGTACAAAGTATTAAATGAAGATTATGTATTCTTTTTTTGTATTGTACAATTACATTTTTCATCCATTAAGATGGATAAACAGGATTTATTTCTATTAAATCAAAATTTTTTCTGTTTTCTCTGCATATTTAGTTATGCATCTGTAAATTATATGAAAAATATATTTATTCATTAGTTGGAAATACAATAAATTAAAAATTTGTATGTGTACAAATATTTGTTTCCCCCCACTGTATATATATATATATATGCACTGTTAGATTAGAACATGTAAATATCCACTACAAAATTGTATATTTTCTTTCAATGTTAAATCATTGTTTGCCACCTGAAGAAATGTTGATTTAATGTTGAAACAAAATGTACAATTTTGTAGTGGATATTTACGTGTTCTAATCTAACAGTGCATTATAAATATTTATTGCTCTACTTTTGTATTGAGCCCTGTTTTAAATTAATGTTTTGAACATTGAAATATATATATATATATATATATATATATATATATATATATATATATATATATATTGTAAAGCCTTTGGTCTTACACTTAGCATAAAGAAAACTGAAGTAGTGCACCAACCTTGTCCTACTCCGAAGCAATTCTGTGGTGACAAACAAAAACCACCAGTCTACAAATTTCCAGAGAGACCATTGAAAGTAGAAGACAAAGCCCTGAACTATATAAAGCCTTTCACCTATATTTGGTAGCAAAGTCAACTACAGTGGAACTTTAGATGATGAAATCATGCATCGGAATGCTTTCGGCAAATTTCGTCATCACTTGTGTATTCAACTGGATATGAAAATTCAGGTTACAGAGCTGTTGTCCTTGCCGGTAGAACAGAGATCAACATGTTTCAGTGGACTCAGCAGTTTTCAATCTGCTTGTCTGAATCATCTTCAAGAAGCGAGAGCAAGATCTAAAAGGTCAGCCAATCTAACAGAGATCTCATCCCACAATCCACTCTTGCTCCATATGCGGCCTCCTTTGTAAATCACTAGCAGGTCTTAAGTGCTACTTAAGATCGTTGCACAAAATTTTATAACTGAATCAATTAAGCTGTCAGATCCTCATACGTCAAAAACGACAGGAGAGTCCATTATATGTTTGTATGTATGTATGTATGTATGTATGTATGTATGTATGTAGGATAACATCCAAAACAGAAGTGGAGATAATGAGATAAAGTGAAAAAGCTATAAATGACATGTTTCATCAAATGTCTGTTGCTTTCAGCTTTTCCAGGTCAGAATAAAAGACAAAACTATGCATAAGGAAAATTCACTCAGATCTCTGAGGATAAAAAGGGCAATGAATTAAATTGCCTTGCCAGATCCAATGACCAGAAACTAGAAAGTTTCTGGTTGCCTGTTATATATATTAGAGCTGTTCGTGCCTATTGGATTTTAAATTAGCTTACCTGCTTTTTGCTGTCTTATATTCATATATATATATATATATATATATATATATATATATATATATATGCACATTTCATTAAATACAATATCCAAGGTGATCAATTATATAAAACTACCCAGTTGTTCTTTTTATCTGTGTGCTTTCGGCTATACATTTAGCCATTTTCAAACTTAAAATATATTAATTCGTAACAAGAAATAGATATAAATTGTATAAAAAAACTAAATCAAAGCACCTTCTCTGTCATATTCAATGAAATGTGCATGAAAGAAGGATTGCTGTCTATATACACCAATTTTATATATATATATATATAAATATATATATAAATATATATATATATATATATATATATATATATATATATATATATATATATAATGAAATGGATTAAGTCTGACAATTATTTAATATATTTTCTGTTTATACATTATTTTAATAGATACAATCTTTAAATAAATGCTCTGTTTTTTAATTAAACAGTATTAATTACATTTACCAGTCTGAATGTTCGAGAAATTTCATAGAAAATATGCATTCTCCAACAGGAATCAGACCTGTGTCCTATACATTCAAGCCGGAAAAAAAACAGAATATATATATATATATATATATATATATATATATGTAATTGCATATTTGGGCAGCAATGCCTCTTTTATACAAGTTTCATTAAAGATGACTGACAAGATACTACAATTAAGCTTTTTATTTATGTTTTTTGTGTTTGTATAAATATTGTTTTTTTCTGAAGATAAAATGCATAAACATTTTCCAAATGTTCTGTATATCTGATAGCTTTTTTTCTATTCTATTAACTATTATCAATAATTTTTTTTTTATATTTTTAACTGAATGTATAGATTTTTTTATGTTTCTAAAGTGATGGGAATGTTTTATTATTTTCCAAATATGGACAGCAGATAGTAGCCATGTTCATATTTGATATTATTGAGTGTTGGCATTTTTTCTTTTTATTATTAGTGCTTCCATTATTTTTCGTCTTTATTTACATTTGAACAATTTTTACATATATATATATATATATATATATATATATATATATATATATATGGCACTGCACAAAAGTAAGTAAACCCTTAAGATAATATTAACAAAAGTGTCCCATTTTTCCAAATAATCAACAAATCTTAAACAATATATTCATTAAGAAAAATCTTTTTTAAACGAATTACAACCACTTTCCAAAATTCTTTTCAAGCTGGAATAAAAATATTAGTTAAAAAATAAGTGAACCATGACATTTATACTCTGTATTTTAGTTCTCCATGGTTGCCAGTGCAAATAATTTTTGTGCATATGTAAAAATCAAAATGACAAGTGTTCATTTTTTGGTAAGTTGTGTATACTACAGTCAACCAATACAACTCATTGTGTATGCAAAATGTTGCAGGTAGGGACTAATTTTAAAAATAAATATGCCAAGATCAAAAGAACATTCTGAAACTTTAAAAAATCATATATTGAAGCCTATAACGATGGAGAAGGCTACAAACAGCTATGAAAAGGATTTGGAGTGCACATCTCCACTATGAGACAAATTATTTATAAGTGGAAAGCCTTTGGTTTGACGGCATCAAAATCAAGAAGTAGCCATCCCCTAAAGATAACTTTAAGAACATCTAGTTCCACAATCCTAGATGAATCTTGCTGGGGCCACAGTGGTTTTCCAAGGCTTCCTGGCCAATGTTGGAATCAATGTGTATATATCTACAGTGTGATGAAATCTGAACAATGATAATCTTCATGGTAGACTGCCTAGAAAAAAAAATCCACTGCCTTTGAAAAAGAAGCTCAGGTCATCTATACCAAAGCTCATATTAATAAGCTAGAAATGTTCTGACAAAAGGTTTCATGGTTGGATGAGACCAAACTAGAGCTTTTTAGGAGGAATAATAGACATTATGTCTGGCAAGCTCTTAATACAGCATTTGAAGAAAAGAATTTAGTGCTGTTAAACATGGTGACAGGTGCATTACCAGGTGCAGGGTGTTTTTCTGCAGCTGGAACAGCCAAAATAGTCTATATTGATGGCACAATGAACACTGCAAGATACCAAGCAATTTTAAATGAAAGTGTCTTACTCTTGGTTTGAAAGTTGAGTTTAGTTCAGGGTTGGATCTTCCATCAAGTGACTGGAAGCATTAAAGCGTATTTGAAAAAAGTAATCTTGGAATGGTCTAGTCAAAATCCTGATCTAAACCCAACTGAAAATCTGTGGTTCAATTTAAAGAAGAAAATTTTAATCAAGTACATGCAAGACACCCAGGTAATATCGAATAATAGTGGGAGTTTTGCCAAAAAGAATGGTCAAAAATTGACACACACTACTGCCACAATCTTCTTAAAAATTATTAAAAAAAAAACTGGTTGGCATTGTGACCTCAAAAAAAGCAGTCACCAAATACTAAATGTAAGGGTTCACTTACTTTTGCAAATCTTAAATTTTAATGAATATTTTTATTCCAGCTTAATAAAATTCTTTGAAAGTGGTTGTAATTCATTTAATAAAAGTTTTTCTTAATGAATATATACCTGCATTGAATATATAGTTTAATTAAGACTTGTTGATTATCTGGAAAAAAGAGACAATTTTTTTAATATTATCTTTGGGGTTCACTTACTTTTGCATAGCACAGTATATATATATATATATATATAAATATATGTGTGTGTGTGTGTGTGTGTGTGCATCCCACAAATTAACAAAAGTCATACAAGAACAGGGCAAACAATTCACTGAGATATTTTATATATCAATAAACTCAGTTATCTTATTTCTTTGACATACCTGTAGACTATAAAGAGGTGGGGTGTAGGTATGACTAGCAGTAGAGCCCAGCGTTGCCCAGGGATGTAACAGTAAGAGATAGATCAAGTATCGACCATCATAAAGACTGAAAAATAAAATTGACAAAGATTATTGTTTAAGGTTGACGGACATGCATGTCTCAATTAGTTTTTTTTTTTTGTTTTGTTTTTTTGGGGGTTTTTTTTACGAATTGGTCAAACTCAAACAAAAACATTGTTTTCAATCGTTATGAGTCTACTGATTGAATAGAATTTTATTATAAACAATTGCCTTGTAAATAGAATTTTTAAAGCATTTTGAATGTAAAAATAAAGAAAAAAGTGTGCAAGACAATAAGAAACACTACCTGCCTAAAAAAAAGTGAAGTTTTGTTGAAATCGGTTGGAAAATGTAGGAAATCCGATCCCATATATAAACGAACACACACACACACACAAACAACCTGGGTTTTATAAGTATAACTCGATATGAGTTGTCCCCCTTTCATTCTTGCAACAGAAATGCCTCTTAATCATGTTTTCAAATTGATTTCATGCAAAAACAATTGTGTTTTTCCAATTTTTGGTGCTGTCAGAACCACCGCAAGGTAATTTTACGTAGTCCTGTGAAGTTTTGTTGAAATCGGTTGAAAAATGTAGGAAATCCAATCCAATATATAAACGAACACACACACACACACACACACACACACACACACACACACACACACACACACAACCTGGGTTTTATAAGTATGATTCATATTTTTTTAAGATATTGAAGAGACAGAGAAATAAACTGAGATGATAGAAACATAAACTAACAGAAATTTTGTGCAAACAAGTTTTTAAAATTGCAATATAACTAATTTTTACCACTTATGACTGATGTCTTAAATAATTTTCCAAGTTAATTTATTTTATCATTATTAATTAATTCACCCAAGAATATATCTACCTCAATATTTTTGTAACAATGCCTCTTTCCTGATTAGAAATGAAATTTATAAATTTTACTGCAAGATTCTTTCACAATTTTCCTGCTTAAGACAACAGACTTTGGTTTTTATAACAATAAATCTATAGATCTACCATTCATCCATCCTTAGAATCTTGCTGTCACATATGGTCCAGTACTCCTGCAATTTATCTCGAGCTCTTAGATAAAATCCAAAAAGGAATCAACAATATTATTGGTCCTGATCTGGCCTCTTGGCTTTAGACACTTTCCTATCACCATAAGGTTGCCTTTTCTATAAATACTTGCACAGTAATTGTGCAAATGAGCTCTTCACAATGGTAGCTAGACTTTTTGTATTTAAGCAAAGTACTAGACGAGGTCACATCAATTTACAGTTGAGTTGGCTGCTAGATGTAACCATAAATTCTATGCTAATATTTTCTTTTCTTGCATTTCTCACTTGTGGAACTTCCTTCTGGCTCTATGCTTTCCAGTGAATATTAATCTTCAAAAATTTAAATGCAATATCAATTGCTGCCTAGTGTTCTCATGATTACTCTTTTGGTTGCACTCATTAATAATGTTTCTGTTTCTAATTCTTCCATGCCCAGTAACCTCCTTGTGTCTTAGTGGCTTTACTGCTTTGCTTGGAGTGAACTCGATTAAAAAAAAAATCATTAAGATTTCATATGCATTAAAAGATATTAAAATGCTAATAATATTATAAGATAAAACAGTATCTGCCATTCTTCAAACTGATCATTTTTTTCTGAATAACTTTCTGCAAATGTGGCTATTATAGATGTAAAAAATGGCCAAAATTTGTATCAGGGCTCTATTTTTGACACATTTAAGTCATCGGCAAGGTATGAGTAAGTAAAGAGAAGAAATTCAAATGGATTTTTTAAGCAGTACATTGTTATAAAAGTGTTGTTATACTTTGTTTAAAAGATAAATCCAATGCAGTAGAATGCAATAAGTCATATCAGCAATATGCAATTACAACATGTACTAGCAAGTTGAAAGTTTGGACCTAAATTAGTAACACACCACCATAACTGATCAGGACCCAAACTCTCCTATTATGATGGATCAGTGTTTTCTCAAGGAGGCTCCTTGCTTCAAACATCTGTTGGGACTCAAGCTCACCCCAGACCTCAAATGGAAGTCATATATATGATCTATTGCTAGAGATGGTAGAAAAATGATTGATTCTCTGTACTGCTTCAATAAGTATCTGACTCACTCTGCTATACTCTATCTTTGTAAAACCCAACCAAACCAAAAATGGAGTATAGCTGACATATCTGGGCTGGAGCTGCCCAGTCCTGATTTGTCAGTCTTGAGAGAGTTCAAAAATATTCACGTGGCCATGTGGGGGATGAATTATTTTCCACCCTAGAACCTCTTTCCCACAGAAAAAACATTGCAAATCTTTCACTATTTTATTGCTATTCCTATGGCAAGTTGATGAGCTACTTTCCTTGTTTCCACCAGCCATAACCTTTCTGTTTGAACCCACCATGCCATGTATACACTTCTGAGAGTTTTCTACTTTCATAAGGTATTATCAAAGAGTTTAATTTCTGTGATGATAAGCTATGTATAAGCATTGTATTTTTTTGTTTTCAAGTATCATGTCTTTACAAATCAGTAGGTGGATTTTTTTTAGGTGTCATATTTTCATACATCAATTTATGGTGTTATGTCATTTAATTTTTATATATAATTAGTTGTGAAATCTATTCAGTATGTTTGTTCCTAAAGTGAATGAAATTTTCTTGATGTTGGGTTTTTTCTTTCTTGTAGTTAAAGCTTCCAGTATTTGTAGTCATTTTATACACTTTATATGGTATAATATCTTTGTGTTATTGGTAAAGAATTGTGAGATTTTTTGTATTTTGTTGCTATTTTGGTCAGTAATATGTGATTAATTGTCCTATTATCAAATAAGTGGCAAGCCTATATGTTCATTTTCTTTGTGTCAGCCCTGAAGCTTAAGGAGTGTGGATTCAGAAAACTTTATTATACAAGAACTTAAACCTAAAATAAAAATTGAAAAATGTCTTTTTTTATACTTGGAAATTATAGTAAGGGATATATATAAATATATGGAAAGCTTACAATATATATATATATATATATATATATATATAAAGAAAGAACAGTAAGATAGGTGTTCTTATTGATATTTTTTATTTATATATATAATTAATTTCTTTAACCCAGACAAGGCAGTAAACCCATTAAGACACAAGGGGTTACTAGGTGTGGAAGAAACAGAAACAGAAACATTATTAAGAAGCAAGAACAAAAGAAGAGTAATCAAGAGGACAGTAGATAGGGATTGACATTGCATTTAAATCTTTGAAGATTAAAGTTGGCTGGAAAGCATGAAGCCGGAAGAGAGTGCCACAAGCAAGAAGTGCAAGAAAAGAAACTATTAGCACAGAACTTACAGTTACATCTAGACAACTTGACTGTAAATTGATGAGACCTCCTTGCCAATCTAGTACTGGACTTAAATTCATAAAGTTTAGGTACCATGGTGAAGTGCTCAACCAAACAGTTGCCATGAAAGTATTTATAGAGAAGGTACAGGGAATCAACTTTATTAGCAGCTGAGCTAGAAATGGATTCAATAAAGTCTTTCAACTAAGAACATTAGCCTGAGAATGAATAAGTCACTCTGGGGAGGTTAGCATCAGCCATACTGATAAAAAGCAGAAAGGGATTTCTCAGATGATTGATAGAAAGCAGTTTAAAAGTTCTGGAAGCATTAAAATTAACAACTCATCCTTTTTCCCAGTTAACAACAGACTGAAGGTCATTTCTGACATCAGCTGCCAATTTGATCTTATTGAACTGATCAGACTTACTACCAAGACAGGAGTAAATGGTTGTGTCATTAGCATAGATACCAAGTTGAGAGGCGATGCCACCAAGAACATCATTAAAGAAAATTAAAACAAAGTAGAACCAAGGACACCTGTATAGATACAAAAGTATCTGAGTGAGTGGCCATTCAGGATAACTTTCATTTCATCATTTGACAAGAAAGACTGGATAAGTTCAAAAATTTGTCTGGAGACACTGAAACTTTTCAATTTGTGAAGAAGCTTTTGAGATGCCCAAAGCTACAGCCTGAGCTTCAACTTTCTTATGTAGAGTTTGATAGACTGTTTCTGCAATTATTGTCAGTACATCAGCATTTGACCTGGAGAAATGAAAGCCATATCGCTTGTCTGAAAAGAGGACCTCAATGTGAGATGCTTAACCATTTCAGCATTGATTAGGGCTAGTGGAAAGTTAGGCAAGGATACTCTTGATGAGTCAAGAGTAGAGCTTAAGGACTATTTACAGGTGAAGTATTCAGCTTTATTAGCAGAAAATGTTAACACTTCAAATTAATTAAAGACAGGAGAAATAGAAAACCTACTCTTATTTGATACATTATTACAGAGCTGCCAGTAATCACAGGAGACAAAGTTGTAAGATACAATATGGTGCCTCATTTTCTCAGCAAACAGAGACTTAGCTCCTTCAAGAAGATGTCTGCATTTATTACATGCAGCCCTGAATAGGTGTCTGTTCTGATAGAAGCTGTTGTGCCGGTATAGTCAGAAATAGTGGTTCTTGTGAGCATGCTGGTGTGAACCATGGAGAAGGCTGAAGTTTCATCAGGTATTTCCTAAAGAAAATGAAACCATCTATGCTGGTTTTGACCTCAGTGACACATTTCTCAATTTCAAGCTTAAAATATCAGTCCAAGGTGCATTTCGAAGAAAGTCATGGTGTGTATCCCAATCAGCATCCTGGTAATGGAAAGAGGTCTTATGAATAGATAGTTCTATTTAATAGATGACTGGAATCAAATATCAGTAGCTACTACAGAGTGAACTGAGTTTCCAAGAGGGTAATGTGCAAAGCTCAGTTAAAGTAAGGAGAGGAGGTAAGAAATAAATCAAGTAAAGAAGCCTGTTGCTCAGATTTGCCAGGGAAATAAGTAGGAAAATTCATGGCTTGATGAAGGGTTTGAGCAGTGGAATAATTGAAAGTCTTAACATCAGTAACATTAGAATGTTTAAGTCACATCTTGTGATGCACATTAAAATCACTGAACACAAAAATGTTTACATATTGATGGAGGGAGAGTGCAATTGCTATACTTTCAGAGATTATGTCTAAAATACTGCAGTTCTGAGAAGAGGGGGAGTAATAAACGAAAACAAGATAGTTAACAGAGTGTAATAATGAAAATTGAAAGCACGTGAAAGAGCCATCTGGAGACTCGAGTGACAATTCCGTTGTTGATGGAAGATTATCCCAGATAATCCCCAAGGCCATGCATGTGAATGCTGGAATCTTTTCAGCAAAGGGGAAAGATAGCCTTAAAGAAAGAAATCCTTGGTAGCAATGGAAGAATTTAAATTGGTTTTGAAAAGTGTAAAGATATCTGGCTACCTTTCCAAAAGAAAATATTCTATACCACTGAAGTTGGAACAGATGCTATGATCATTGGAGAAAGAAAGGTTGAGGTGGGTTGGTGGATTTTGTTTGCTGGTTTTCTAATATTACTTTACATTGTATTTGTCATTTTGTCATTTTTTTTACTTTGTTACTTTCCTTGTTTGTTAATGGTGCTTGTAATTTAATAATTAAAATTCAGAAAAAAATTTGTTTCCCGATATACATTACAATGTCCCATGTAGAAAACAAGGTATTTAAAAAGTTACTAAACCCAAAATATAACTGCAGTTCCTTGTCAGTCATTTTTAATGAAACTTGTATAAAAGAGGGATTGCTGCCCAAATATACATACATATATACATACATACATATATATATATACATACATATATACATATATATATACATATATATATACATATATATATATACATACATATATACATATATATATACATACATATATACATATATATATACATACATATATACATATATATATATATATATATATATATATATATATATATATGTATATATGTATATATATATATATGTATATATATATATATATATATATATATATATATATGTATATATATATATATATATATATATATATATATATATGTATATATGTATATATATATATGTATATATATATATATATATATATATATATATATATATATATATATATATATATATGGTAATATTATCTGTTTTCTACCAAGGAAACATTTGGCATTCATTCACTGACCAACCAGTGCTACTTTCTGTTGAAATTTATGAAACTTACTATTAAAACAATTTTCCAGGAAAAGAGCTTTCACCAGTTCATTATCTGATATCACTTTTTCCAGTATTGATGGGGCTTCTTTCCTTTTATTTGAAGTAGTTTGGTACATCAGTATGTTGATCATGCCATTATTTTCACTTCAAGTTACATGTGATATCCATTTTATCTGCTGCTGTTGTTGAAAATCCTCATGTTACTGCACCAATAACTGTTATACTATCCACACATCCATATATATATATATATATATATATATATATATATATATATTTAAGAAAAGGCTAAAATGCCAACCAGCCTCATAACCCGGGTATTGATTGTAATGTCTCCTCAGGCAAGTGAAGGATGTACAAGTCAAAGAAAACAACTCCAAATACCCGAACATCAGAAGCAAGAGATTAAAAATATAAGGATGGGGGTGGGCAGGAAAGAAAAAAATCATTATTATTTTTAATTCACTCATTTGGGTTCATAGGTACCTAAAAAAATGTTTATTTAAATGCTTGCACCCTGACATAATCTCAGTTCTCTCATTTAATAAGACACTTTTATCAGGACATGTAGCAATAGCCAATTTCTCTTCTTGCATGGCTGGCAACAGTTACCATGAATTCTGCCAGTTTTTAGCCTCTTTACCATGTTTCACTTAGCACAAAGACTTCTGCCATACCTCTCTCTATATTTCCAGACACAATTGGCAAGCTTGGTGTTACTCCTATAGTTCTTCAACCTAATAAATGAAGCATGATTGTAAAATCTCATTTTGAAAGGGTCCTCAGTACATCCAATGTATATTTTCTTGAAACCATTATTATCACTGACCTCAGCAGTGTAAATGATGCCTTCTGTGCAGCACTTCCCATCCAATGGACACTGATTTTTATTTCTACAGTTGCATTTCTTCTTTTCTTTCCTTCCATCTCTTTTCATCTCCAAGATTATGGTTCATAACAACATTTTCCTAGTCACCAGTGCAACTGTAACTCAGTTTCACTGTGTTTCTATTAAACACATTGGCTAATAAGGAGTTTTTAGGAAAATGTTTGTCCAATAACTTAAAAAATATCTTTCCAATTTTGTTTTTTAACTACAAATTAAAAGTGGGGTTAAACTAGATAGTATCCTTGCTTCTGGATTTACATTTAGGCTAGGCATGATTTGTGAAAACTAAGTTAGTAATATGCCCCTCCTCTCTCAAAGCATTTTCATAATCTTTTTTTCTTATAATTAAAAATCTCATATATATATATATATATATGGTAAAAAGGTTGAAAGCTGTTTGCACATTTATGTATCTTGGGAGTACGTTGAGCATGTTCTGTGATCTTGATGTAGAAATTTCAAGTCACATAGAAAAAGCTAGCGACACATTTGGAAAACTGAATAAATATCTGTGGTCTTAGCATAGAATTTCAGTGAGTACAAAGCTAAATGTCTATTGTGCCTGTGTGCTTACAGCACTTCTTTATGCTTGCAAGACATGGGTGATTTACTGCAGACAAATGAAAATGCTTCAGAAATTCCACCTGTACTGTAAGCAGTACTTTGTAAGCAGTGTGTCGTATCCTTGGCATTACCTGGCAAATGTTTATTAGTGATGTAAACATGCTAGAAAGGTGCGGCTGTGATAGTATTGAGTCCTTGATACTAAAACATCAACTTCAGTGGGTAGGCCACCTTGTCAGACTGGATGACAGCCACATTCCAAAGCATTTGTTTTATGGTGATCAGCAAACAGGGAAGAGAAAATATGCCCTCTTCAGCAGTATTTGAATTTGCATCCCCATTGGCAGGATAAACCATTGTTAGATCCAATGTGATTTAGACCAACTTGGCCATTGAGTGTGTCATCATTGAAGCAAAGTTAAACAGTGCCTTATAAACACAAACTCCATCCCCAAGTCAGGCTAAAAGATGTTGGATCTAATGACAGTTGAAAGTCTTTTGTCCCAATGAAAATAAATTCACCAAAATAGATTTAAAAAAATTAATAAAGGGAATACACAAAATCTGTATAAAATTTTGTATAAATTATGTACATTTTTATTTTTTTTCTGCTTGAAAAATCAGGCAACTAGCTACCTGACTCTCCCCACTAAGGTAGGATGTGAAACAAGGTATGCCCATACACATGAATACACATACAGGTCAAGAATAAAAATTGCCCAGTCCCCACAATCAGTCACATTAGTAATCAATATTACACTGACCCAATCACTTTTAGTGCAATTATTGCTCCAGTGTTGGAATCTCCAGAAACTAGCATCTTCTTCCATCTAAAATAAAGAGAGAACAGATGCTATGCCTTCATCCCAGCCACTAAGCTTGAAAAATGGAGTAAGAATTCCCATGCTGTGAGGTTGTTGTTGTTTCATATTACCCCATTTGCTGATACAATGAATCCAGTTTGAAAACTTCAAACTATTCAAGAAAAATAAGACAATACAAAATAATACACAAAGAACCACAATATAATTGTATTACTATATAGTGCACACTGGTACATGTAATTTTAAATTGCAAAATATTATAATTTATGTTGATGTGACATTGAGATTTTAATGAATAATATAGTACAACTTTTCAAAAATCTTCACATAGAGATGACTGTACTACATGATCATATTATACAAAGGAATTATACCAATTCCACTGTGCCATGTGTCCTCAAGGACACATGGCACAGTGGATAAAGGCATTGGTTAGATCCGGTGACAAGACCCAAAGAGTGTGAGTTCAATACCTGGTTAAGGCAGTGGAGAACTTTCAGAGGGAAATTAACAGGAAATAACTGACATCCATCAAACATGGCACGAGGAACTAGAACAGTCTATCCCAGTGAGCAAAATAAAGGGTTAAGTTCAACATTCCAACCACCTGAAGAAGGTCAGAGCATACAACGGCTGAAACATTGTAATAAATATGGTGACAAAGATGAGGACAATAGTCCAAATAATGTACATAATGCCTCTCATCTCATAAATATAGACAGATACTAAATTATACCAAATGAGCATACAAAATACACAATTGCAAAAAACTGAACACCACCAATAGCACTTCTAACATCAACAACACAAAATTCATAATCCTACCATTTAACACACTATCTAAAAAATTTGAAAATAAATTAATCATCCCTAATACTAATATCTTTATCACCATGTCCCAAAGAATCAGAGATATAATTAGGAAGAAAAGTAAATCCAACACCAATTCAAATGCTGGTTTGTTTGGGTTTTATGGCATATCAACCACTGTGGGTTATTTAATGCCAAATCCAGTTTATATGCATTTTAAATGCCTATTTTGTATGGAACATTTTTAGCAACCTAGAGCTTATTTGCTTGCACACTGCAAAGTAATCTTAGGTATTTTTGTTTAAGTCAAGAATTTCCATTTGATAAGGACAATTTATTTGCAAAATGGTAAAAGGTAGGATATGTTGTTTATACATCAGTCTATATCTTTGATAAGAGACCAATTCTTTTTAGAAAATCAAGTATATTTTTTGGTTCAGTCTTTGCAAATAATTTTATGTTCTCCATGTAATAGAATTTTCTCCGGATGTGTGTGAGGTTTGTACATTCTAATAGTATATGTTTTACAGTGTTTCTACGGATTTTGTATGGAATAAAGAACGCATAGCTGGCAACATTATTGTTTCAAAAAAAACGCATAGCTGGCAACATTGTTGTTTCAAAAATGCATAGCTGGCAATATTATTTTTCCGAAAACATTATCTAAGGCCTTGCTATTGGATGTAGTTTATCGTCATACCCAGGACGTTCAAATGCTGGTACTTATCAAATAAATTGCACACAATGTAAAAGCACTTATACCAGCAAGACATCTCAAAATCTAAAAGTCCATATCTATGAATATAAAAAGGATTTACATTTAGACAACTATTTAACCTTGTTATGATGGGCCTTGTTTAACTTCTGTTTTTGGTTAGTAAAATATAACATATATACATCAAAACAACAAAGTGAGACATTTATTATACATTATTTATTATCATTATTGTACTAGTTCAGTAGATGTATGAAAGTTCTTGTAATGTGGTTGTTAGTAAATGCTTCTGATTTTTGCATTTGTCATGGTGAATGAATAAATTATTTGCAAGTAATAAGTCTTATCATTAAAAGGTAATATTAAAAATGAGAAAGTGATATTTTTGTAAGACTTATCTATGGTCTTCATTCCTGGAGCAGTTCAATTCCACATGCTCACCCTGTGATAAACCAATGAAAAAGATAAAGTCGCTAAATTTCCCGCCAGTAGGACAGTTTCTTTTTTCTATGAAATCATCAGAATTAGGGGTTTTTTTTTAAATCCTTGTGATCATGAGATCACTACAAACTTGCTCCTAACAGACAGGAACAAAGCTGGCTATGACTTTGATTTTACAAATGCTACCCTAATTAAAAAAGAAGATAATCCTTTACATTGAAAGTACTTCAAGAGATTACTAATAAGTGCCACACATCAAAAACATTATATTACATCACCAACCTTTATTGAATCTATTCTTAAAGAATCTAACATATGTTTATCAAATGACATGTATGTAAAAATGTTCCCAAATTAATATGTGGAAAAAAACACCAACCAATGTCTACTAGACACACCCACACACGAATATACAATATCATCTGAATCCTATATAGACAAAGTCAAATCATTATATACTTACATACATACAGCAATATTTATGGTTTTTCAGTTAGGCTTGGGATTCATTAATTTCTTGGAACTTCAAAAGGTCACATCATCTCTCTACAGAGTGTCATAAATTATACTAATGTTGTTTAAATAACAACAAAAATAAAAATACCAGAAGTTCTTTCTTCTTTTTCTCCATATATCATTCCCTAATGAAGCTGTAATAAAAGTGAAACATGTCATATTGAAAAATGTTTCCTATTTGTTCTGTATTTTTTTATACTAAAGAATGTAATTTATTCTGTTTTTAGCTTCAGAAACTTGGGGTTGTATTGTACACGTGTATTATAAACAAGAAAATATGGTATCATTACCATTTGAGTTTTACTTTCCAAAATTTGAATAACAATCTCTAAAATGTCAGGAATAACACAGATATTATATTGTAATTTCCAAAATATGCAAATCTACCTCAAGAACATAAGAGTAACCCGCCAGTCACAGATATTGTATTGGAAATCATTAGATTTATATTTCAGTCTCTTGCCAGCTATAACGTATTTTACTTATTTAATAAAAAGTATTTGAATTCTCCAATATAAATATAACACAAAACTATAAACAGTTCTGCTTTTTAAGTTCATTCCAAAATCTGTGTGAGGAGAACATCCCAACATTTGATTATATCACAAAAATCTGTTCATTGTTACTTAATATTACATAGCTCCACAAAGTTCCTAAAAAATAATGTTGAAAAACACATTTTAAATAATTTAAATGCCTTCTTTGAAGTTAAAAACATAAAATTAATCTATAAAAAAGAAGTATTAATTTACATCTTTAAATAAATATTTTAGACATTTTTAGACCAAAGAAGTAAAAATAAACTCACTTCCATTTAAGCTCAATAAGCAAATTTAATGGACACTGACAAATGTTTGTTTCTATTAAAAAGAAAAATTTATTGAATATACAAAGAAAATAACTGGAGAATATAAGAAGTTATTTACACTATTTATATTTGGATTATTGTCCTCATCTTTGTTGTTTTTATTACAATATTTTGGTCATTGTGCTGTCCAATCTTCCTCAGGTGTATATCAATCTGTGTAAGCAAACTGAACCCTTTATTTAATCTACATGGGTAAACTGTTCTCATTTGACTCATCATGTCTTGCGATATCATCTAGTTCTTATTTTATTTAGCACTGTTCAGTTATTGCTTACCTGTTTTCACTGAATGCAACCACTATGTCACTAATTCACAAACCAATGCTTTTACCCACTAGGCCATAATTGCAGGAGTAAACTTAGCTTTCAACCTAACCTTCACTGCTGATTAGGCTGCTACTGTCACTGCTGCTACCACTGTCATGTTTTGACTGCTGCCTATGTTTTGATTACTGTTGCTGCTGCAGTTGAAGTCTTACTGTCATTTGTCTTTCTTTCTAGCAACTCACATATTTATTTCTATGCTAGGCCTACTATGGACATCCTTATAGCCTAGCATATGCACTGATTCTTTCAGATGTCTAACTTTTCAGTGTTCTTCCCTGTTCAGTATTTTCATTTCATTCCACAGGGGTTGATGACAACCTCTTTCCCTCCATACATGATCAGTCATGCCTGATTTTATTTTCTCACCTCTCACAATGACTTTTCAATGTTCCTCCAGCCTTACTTTTAGGAGAATATGAAGGTGAAACAATCTGCCTCCTAATTTGGTGACATAGTGGTTGTGAGTTCAATCTCTGGATTGTACAGTGTGTACTTGTACTCGGTAGAAATGGGCAAGCAATAACTGAGCAGTGCTAAATAAAAAACACAACTAGATAGATCTCTAGATATAAGCCGTGGAATGAGAACAGTCTACCTCCATAGATTAAATAAAGAGTTCAGTTCAGAATTCCCTGAAAGTTACCCAGATCAATATATACCTGACAAAGGCCAAAGGGTACAATGGTTGAAACATTGTGGTAAAAACAACAAAGACGAGGACAATAGTCTGAATATAAATAGTTTAAATAATGATAACTCCTTATCCTAGAAATTCAGACAAAAATATAAGAAGTGTTATGCAAACCATGGATAGCTAAGTCGCTAGGTAAGAAAAACAATATTGTGCTTCAAAATATCATAGTTTTTGGTTTACCTCTAAAATGAGTGAACAGTCTAAATGTTCTTGTGAAATTCCTAATTTGACAATCACATAATAATTTGCAGAGCAAATTTTTCATTGTTTTTATAGGAGTTCAGAAAATAATATTTCAATCATTACTTTCAAATGCTGATCTATCCCCTCAGTTCTAACATAGTAAGAAAGGAAAAAAAGTTAAAACTCAATTGCGCTTTTGTATTTAGCTTAAAATAGGTATCCATTTATCTCACAGTTAAAAGTAGGGTTCTTTTGGGACAAAATTCAGTCCTTTGATAGTGAGGCTGGAATGACCTCTCCAGGGTGTAGGCCTGGGCGATGATACATGGAAGCTGTGCACTGCCCAGACTACATGCACCTCACTCTTTGTATTGACAGGTTCCAAAAGACTACAGGTCATTTTGGGCCACCTTGGCTGCATTTTAAAGTAAGCTGTAAGTTATTAACTAAAGGTCATTAATATCAAATATAATTCTGCTTACTTTTATCGTACATGTACCAGAACCTAACTTTATTCTGATCTGAAGGATTTTCAGGAAAAAACCTAACAAATATGTCATGACATGAGAAACTTGATTCAAAGCAAAAAAATATTCTGGATATATAAAGAAAATAGATAGCAATATTACAAAAGATAAATAAAATGAAAATAATTAAACCCTTTTCCTATCATGCAAAAAATTAAAAAAAAAAGAAAAAAAGAAACAGAAAGGCCTTAAACTTCTCACCTTTCATCCCAGATTTCCAAAACAAAGCCCTCCTCCTTTTCACCACATTTTTGCTGGTTTCGGACATCAGTGAATGACTCTGTTAACCTGAATCCAGACAAAGTCAAACTGAAAAAGAATGATTACAGACTCTTACTCTACCTTCTCATAGATGACAGCACACATCTCCTCAATTGCATATTATAACTAGTAGTCAAATGAAAAAAATAAAATGACTTCACCTGTAGGAATTCTTGTTACAATGAAGAACACCCACTGTTTTTCTCTGTATTTTGGACTCTGGATAGACTATCAGTCAGAAAATTATTTTATACCAACCACAATAAAAGTGTTTCAACCTGTAATGGTGTTGGATATTGTCTATGTATAATGTAAGTTACCCTATGTTTTTGTAGTAGTAGTTGATGGAGGAATCCTTTTACCTTTTTATACTGAAAATGAAATGAATAAAAATGTACAGCTATAAGACTTGAGACACATGTTGATATTTGTTGTAACCTAGGAAAGGTTACTGATTAGAATAATCAAATGAACGTTGGTAATGAATGATCATACTTAGGACACGAACAACGAGATTCGCCAGTAGATGTAGAAGAAGTAATCAACTGCTAGAAGTGAATTTCACAATGAATTTCCAACTGCAGACCAACATACAGTATTTACTACTGTATTTATGTGAATGGGGACATACCTATTATCATCCATAGGTATGCTCAACAACATTAATAACAAGAATGTATATTTTTCTTTTTCATGATGTGAATTACAGATATTGGTATGATGTGTGTTAAAAATGTTCTCAGTATTACTGTCTCTTTTGTTTCTTTAAAAGTTTGTGCTTACTTGTTTTTACTGGTGAGAATAACATCTGAAATCATCAGTTTTTGATTCTCACAGAGCAAATGGTGAAAATTTGTGTTGCTACTCTAGTCTCCTCTATTGACCCTACTGTCCTGACTGCCCTCATACATGGTGGAAGGGTCGTTTTTATAATCAGATTTTAGAATGATGAAATATCATCATCATATATCATCACTGTTGGCAAGGTTGTTTTTAGAATGATGAAATTTTTATCTTTATTTCCAGGATGATGAAATAGCCTTATCATCATTTATCACTGGTGGAAAGGTTATTTTTAGAATGATGAAATATCATCATCATTCTGGATCATAACAAACCCATGACTAATACAGGGTTTAACCAAAGAAGTTTCATTCCTACAATTCAAGACAAGTGAAATTCACTCATATGATATCAGAAAGAATAATATTTTGATATTTAATGAATATCATTATCATCTAAATAAATAAACAGCAAAAATTCGGCCTGTCTATCCATGTGTCTGAAACATGTCTAACTCAGGCCATACTTGTTCTACATAGTCATAATATAATTTTTTGGAATCAGGATGATCTCGAGATTGAAAATCTGCCCTTTATCTGGTGCTTGAACATTCAGCATTGGGATTTGTGTCCAAATGAGGAAGGAAGTTAAAAAATTCAAATTTTAAAATAACAGAAAAAGTTAAAAAGTTTAAGTTTTTAATTTATATTGAGTTTAAAGTAGCACAAAACTTTGTGAAAAAAATAGTTTTAAATTCAGATTAAAATATCTCTAAAAATTTGTGAATTGAGGAAATACATTTTATTTCTTCAAAATGCCAAGAAATCAGAGTTAAAATAAAAGGTTTCCTGACATGAAGTTTTGAAGTTCTGCAGAGTTTGTGATTTGAAAAACTCAATTTTTGGCCTGAATTACAATTTCAGCCCAAATCGGTCTTTTGGCCGTAATTGAACTTATAGCATGAATCAGAGTTAAAGTGAGGTTTTGAAGTTCCATGAAGTGAATTGAGAAATCCAAAGTTATTTCCTCAAAATTATCATTGCTGTTTTCTAAGTTGGACCAGAGGACCCTTTAGTTTTGGGCCTGATACTCAATTAACCCTTCACAGGAGCTAGCTTAAAAGCCTGTATGATGTGCAAATGTTAAGCTAGGATACCATAAAATAAAAACTTGAAAATTGAGTTAATGAATAAAAATGTAATATAAAATATGTGATCATTAATTAATCACAAGTTCTCAATAAGCAATTATTAATGTTTTTTATCTATAGACATTTATATGATTTCATTATAAGTTTTAGAAAATTATTAATTTGAGGCAGAGTTGACAATTATTTACATCTTATTCCAAATAAATTATCTTCTATCAACAAAAATAAAAGACTGAAATTAAATTCCATTGAAAAGGACATGCATGAATAAAAATAATAAGATTGATTGATTTGTTCATTTTATGGCTTATAAAGTCTTTGTAAGTTATTTAAAGCTGAAACATATTTCAGATTGTAGGAGATTGCTTATAGTACTCAGTGTTCTCAAGAAGTCTTTCATCTAAGCCAGGTTTGATGCTGCTTAACTTTGGTGATCAAACAGAAAAGAACATGAAGACAAAGTTGTGACTTCATATAAAGTAGTAATTATTATTTTAACTAGTTATACAAAAACTTATTGGTTTGCCTTTGAAGATGGAATGAAATGAAATGTATACTTCTGAGTGGAAAAGAAGTTATAAATGGTTGCTGGAGAAAGGTGTGTGTGTGTGTGTGTGTGTGTGTGTGGTTAAAGGCACTGGAAAGACAATCATGCTCAACTCTGATTAAACTGGTGAATATCATTCCTTATATCGGAGTTAGTAGGATCAAAAAAGCTGTTTTTAGAGAGTCAAAATAAAGCATTCTGATTGGTCAATAACCCTTTGAAAGACGTTTACTTTAAAACAATAGCAACTTATTTGGATGTTGTTTGCTGAATACTTTGAAGACTGAATTAGATTTCAGTTCAAAGGAAGCTTTTCTTATTGCCTCTGAAATAGTTTATTGGATTTTAATTTATGCTGAGCCATATCTGAGGGATTCACTTCAAGTTACTAGATATTCTTTCTCAAACTAGAATGGAATGCAATACATCACATTTTATGATATGGGACACCACACACATTTATGTATAGATACATACAATAATTTTTTCAGTTCATCAGCATATCAATACCCATATCACAGAGAAATTATAAAACCTTGTTATGCAATGAGGAGGTGTTGCCCAGGAAACAGATCCCCAGGAATTGGGTTTATGCTTCATATAAACTTTCTGTTATTGAATTTTAGAAACATTCAAATATGCTGATTGTATAATGTTCATTTTCCAGAGAAAATTGGGGGACCACTAATGTAAGCGATCTGGGATTGCAAAGGAAATATTTGTCGCAGATAACTTCCACAATGCAGAGAATAAATCACTAAGTTCAGACTCAAACATCGGGGGACAGAAAGAAATGCCAAAAACTCAATTCGCAGGTACTATCTCACAAATCACAATGCATAACCAGTCAGAAAAATAACTCACTCTCCAACAAACACGGTAGCCAAAATACCCAAATTTTGTCCCCAATTTAAGAACACCAACTGCTTTTATCAGCCGAGCATTTTTTCCATTCATTGACAGCTGGGAGAGGACGCTCAATTTTTGTATATCAAAATACTTTTATAGCGACTCCTGCGATGGACTTGTTTTTTAATTTGAATATTCCATCTTCAGCATGTCATGCGGAATACGTGCCCTGTTTTTTTGGTAAGTAATTTTCTTTTTCACCACATTTTCCATTGTAGGATACACACGACATGCTGTCACTTGGTTTTACGAGGTAAGTCGTCATTTTCTTAGATTCTTACTGAATACACAGCTGCTCTTAAACTCAGCATCTTGTCATGTCATAATAATGCTTTTTTTCAAGTAATACAAATTCATATTTTCATTTTTAATATTTTTGCATTTGTAGTGTAAACTGTTTTAAAAACTGCATATTTATTCAAAATATTCTCTTATCACCTGCAATTTCCTTATTTTACAGGCAACTGCACTGAGCTTTTTTTCTAAAAATGGAGCCTACAGACCTGGGGTAAGACAAATAAATAATATACATACCCAGACCCTGGGTAGCCAACACATATATTAAATGTACTTTCTCCTGAAGTAAAACACAGAAGTATTGGATATACCCTGACATCCACAAAAGAATTGGCTGTACTCAAACTTACAGTAATTCACAGAAGTTCTGGATTTACTAAGAATTCACCAACAAGAGACAGAAATGGAGAAAATATTCAGCAACATGAAAATCTACATATTTATGTTACTTATGTTAACCAGAAGTAAGTATAAGTACTTAAAATTTTTTAGAATCAAAGTACATTATATATATATATATATATATATATATATATATATATATATATATATATATATATTAAATAAAATCAGGCCACTTTAAAGTTCCATGTAATAAATTTTATCCTGCTTAGGTTTACCCATACAGATTAACTAGTTTTTCTTAAACTAACTAACTAACCATATATATATATATATAAAAGGCAAATATTATTAAAGACAACAGAGATTTTGTGTCAATTTTATTGATCATCTTTTCCAAACTATGAATAATCATTCCCAGATAAGGAGGAAGTTCTATCAGAAATTGTCCAAAATTAATTTTGGAAGGAATATGGTTCAAGCTTTTGACTTTCTTAAGTCATCATCAGGGTAGGTAGAGACAAATACTGATTTTTGTAGTCTGGCAAGTGTAGTGACATGGGCAAAGAGTGTTGTGACATGTGAAGTGTGTGTGAGTTTATTTTTATTTGCCTTCAATCTATCTTGTGAGTGTCAAATTCTCTAAGCCCTCTTTCTTCATTGAATCCTAGAAGTTTCAACTATCTCTTTCTGATTCTAATTAAAACTTAAAACTTCCTTGTTACTCACATGTTCAGTCTGTGATATTCTCTGCATCCTTCTTTAGAACCACATTTCTGTTGCTTCAAGTCTCTTCAGCATCAGTGTGGAGATTGTTCAACATTCACTGCCATATAGGAGGACTGATATTATTAGGTTGGTGCAAAAATAATGACGTAATAATGTCATTTTTTGACGTTAAAAAATACGTCAAAAAACGACATTATTACGTCATTATTTTTGCACCAACCTAATACATAACAGTTCAGCACTCTTTTCTTTGTTCTTAGTAAAATTTTCCTGTTTCTTAATACTAAGCTTAGCTTTTGGAAAAGCATTTTTCACTATCCAAATATATTCAAATTTCAGTGTTACATTTTCCATCCTCTATAAAAAAGTTTTCCAGTTATTTTAATTTTCATACTTGTTTGATTTTGGTATCTCTAATTCAAAGGTTGCATTTTGGGCTACTAGAATTTTTTGACAACACACTGACATGTGTTCAAATCCTCAAAGTATTTAGTATTGTTGAAGTTATCACTTACATTTTTTGTTGAGATTTAAAACTCTACATTTCATTCAATTTTGCAAACCAATCAAGAAAATTTGAATAAACTGATTTGTTTGGAAAAATACTTTGAGAAAAACCCTACTTCACAGTTTGTATGCACTCTAGTAAAACCGATTGTACTTTGTACCTCCTTACCTATTTGCACTTCTCCCAAATATTTGGTTTCGATCAGTCAATGTATGGCTATTTTGAAAGATTTAACAGATGGATAGACAGACAGAAGTCACAGAATTTTATATATAGATTCTTCTTGCTTTAAAAGAAAAAAAGAGCATATATGCTTACATCCTTTCTTTCTCTCAAATATTTATTGTTGCTGATAACCTAAAATTTTAGCATAAACCAATCACAATGTTTTCTTCTGCTGTCAGCCATTTTTCATTTTGACAAATAATTATTTTATCTTCATTTTTACTTGCTTTTTATCACAATTGTACTCAAACAGTATTCAAGCAAATGCACTCAAGCAATACTCAAGCAACTGCACTCAAGTAATACTCAAGCAACTGCACTCAAGTAATACTGAAGCAACTGCACTCAAGCAATACTCAAGCAACTGCACTCAAGTAATACTCAAGCAACTGCACTCAAGCAATACTCAAGCAACTGCACTCAAGTAATACTCAAGCAACTGCACTCAAGCAATACTCAAGCAACTGCACTCAAGTAATACTCAAGCAACTGCACTCAAGTAATACTCAAGAAACTGCACTCAAGCAATACTCAAGCAACTGCACTCAAGTAATACTCAAGCAACTGCACTCAAGTAATACTCAAGCAGTGAACAAACAACTGGTAATATTTTAATAGTAAAAGATAAGTTTCCAGTCAGATTGATATTCAGATGCTCTTTGCTTTACAAAAGCCTGGTTGACCATACCAGCTGCACTTACTCAAAGAGGTCAAGAAAAGATCTGACTATTATATTTCTGAAGACCTAATGTAAATTATTTTTATCATTATAGATATTTTTAAAAATATTGTCTTCATTTTTGTTATTATAACATGTCCATGCTGCATCTACAGAGTCAAATTCCCCACATTTTTTTTACTAATGTTCATCTAATTCATGCCCTCAAGGGCCACTCAAGGTAGAGGGTTACTGTGTGGACATATTAGCATAGGAAAGACCAAGTATTAGAACTAGAGAGCTGAAGCAGGCTTTAGAAGGAACCGGAAACCTAATCTGTATGGACCAGCCAGTTGTAAGGAGGAAGTCCTACTCAAACAGCTTTTTCCCCAAGAACTTGCATTGTTGAATAGACTCCCATGTAGTTACTTCTCCAAACCCTATAATCTTAACCCCTTTCAAGTCAAGGCTCATTCATTACCTATCCTTCATATTCATATAACCCTCAACCCCTACTTACTCTTATATTCATCACACATCATTCAATAACTCTCTACCTGGACTGCCTCTTGAGCTTTTTATCGATAAAAGAAAAATTCTTCAGCGTCGTTCTATTTGGAAAATGGGACCCTCCTCTTTCTATATAAATTGAATAACTGATCAAGGAATGGAAAAGCTGAAACATTTTGGTACAAACACAGCAAAAAGAATGAAATCAAAAGTCCAAAGAATTCCTGAAAAATATATATGTATACTATTATTCTGCTTGTTTGTATGAACACTTAAAAATCAGAGTATAGTATTGGCACAATTCCTGACTTTTCTGAGCTTAAAACAGTTATGTTAATCTACATGAGTTTCTCCCCTTGGAAACTCTCCAAAAAAAGAAGGTACAGTCTTACATGGAAGAAGAGGTAGTCATGTGGCCAATATCATCCATGTGGGGTTCAAATAAATCATTCTATCTATATATCAGACTTCCTTAAAAGGGATTGGGAAAATGAAGAAAACGAGGGGAGAGGCTATGGAAGATATAAAAGAGACAGAAAAAGAAAAGAAAATTAGATGAAAGAAAAAATAAAGATACATATATATGAATAGAGAAAAAGATGGAAAGGATGGAGACAAAAGAAACAGGATTACTGGCTGCATATGAAGAGACAATAGTGTAAGATAGAAAAGCAGATCAACATATAAACATTGTGATGCATTAACATGTTTTATGCCTACGTACAGCAAAAAAAGATAAAAGAGAGGATGCAATAGATGAGATTTATGTATTTCTTATTATTGTTTTTAATTTTTATTATTTTGTTTTGATATTTTTATAGTTATTTTTTTAAGAGAGGGTGTAGTGATATGTAAATGCCTGCCAAATGAGAATAGGTAACAAACAGATGATATACATGCCCAAGCAGTAAGGGTAGAGCAATCCTGGTATGCAAGTATCATGTGCTGACTGGCAAAAGTATTCACTCCTCTGCCAATAATAATCAAGCGTCGGGGATGTGGGCATCTCCCTAGGCCATACCTCTGCTTTGGAATGGGGCTTAGTTTATTGCCCAGTACCTGAGGCATCCCCAAAATGGGGAAGTATCAAAGGGGCTTGAGAATTTTTCTTTGGTACTGCTGATTAACCCACTTTAAACTCAACTTTGTGTCATATGGCATTGCAATGTGGGCACTTAGTTAAATACCTTCTCAGTATGTGAAACTACTACTGGACTGATAAAATATAAGTGAAATCCCACTTCATAACAATGACATCGCTAATAGGATATACGTTATTCCTTGAAGATCCTGACTTCATGGCTACCAGACACGAAGCTAGCGAACATGTTACAAAGTTTTTTGCATCGTTTAAAAAATGCATCTCAATATTGTGAGTCTGAAAAACTCTGAAAAGAAAGTAAAAAATTGAAGAATTAATTTAAATGAGACTAATTGAAGGAATGTACAATGCAATTGCACCACTAAAACATACTGGAACAATTATACAAATAGGAAATGTGTCATTGAACAACTGCATTGACCTTGTTCAACAAGAATTAATAGAAAAGTTGAACAAAAATGAAAACAGACAAGATAATTTAGAAGTCACTAAAACCTGCTTGCTGAAAACTACAGTAACAAAATATCAGTTCTGTGGATATAGACATGAAATAAGGAAAGAGAAATGTCCAGCATTTAGAAAAAGCTGTTATAATTATCTACAAAAGAGAATCCTTTTCAAGTAGTATGCAGAGTTAAAAAGCAGAACATGGAAAGAATTGAAAAAAAACAAGAAGATGAAATTAATATTTGATTTTTTACATTAAAGAACAAAGAAAAAATGTTTTACTAAAAGTTTGAATAAATAACAGATTTGGATATGCAAATGGGCACAGACAGTGAATTAATGCTAATACCAATAAATTTTTGGTAGCAGCTAGGCAAACCAAAACTACGTGAAAAGCATCAGCAGTTATGCCAGTCTGATGAGTCAGTTATAAAAACTTTGTGATATTTTGAAAGGTCCCTAGAATTGGAAAACAAATCTAAAATAATATCCACAATGCTGCAAATTACAAAAAAAATCTTGGACTTTTTGGAAATGATGTAATTAACATTAACTGTACAAAATGAATTAATGCAGTTAAAATGGAAGAAACGGGTATGTTAATAAAAAAAACATGAAGCAAGCCTAAAGTTAAAAGAAAATGTTACCCCCTCCTATTATGAGGCATGGAAATTCAGTGAATTTGTTACCATTAGTAGTAGCAAAATTACAAAAACTAGTAGAGCAAGACCTTCTTCAGATTGTTCCTGCAGGGGGTAGTAAATGGGCTCCCCCCCCCAATTGTCGTTTTGAGAAAATTCAATATGCATATGTGGTGATTATAAAGTGAAAGTAAATTATTAAGTTTGCTCAGACTTGTATCCTATACCAAATATGGAAGTAGCCTTACATTCCTTAGCAGGAATGAATGTTTTTATCAAAATAGACCTAACTACTGTATAGCACTAATAGATAAAAGGTTTAAAAAAGTAACAGCAATAAACTCTGATAAGTTTCTTAAGTTGGCCTATGGAATGCCCTGTGGAATAAAAACAATACCATATTCAAAATGCCATATGCTATGTTATAAAGATGATATATGCCTATATCCTTAGTAAAAAGGAGTTAATAGAACAAACTGACAGTCTTGAGTAGATTAAGAAATGCAGAAATGACAAGAAATGAAAAAAGATCCATACACACTAGTAACAAGATATCACTTCTTCAAAAAGAATGTCACCAGATCAAGTGCTAATCAAAAATATTGAAAGTATCTGATTGGTACCCACAAATAAAAAAGAACTTGAGTCCTTCTTCCAATTAGTGAACTTTCATAGACAATATGTATCATACTATACAGATATAACAAAACCTTTTGCTAAACTGAGAAAAAAAGAATGCTGAACAACAAACACCTTTTGAAAGGTTAAAGTTAATTCTTACAAAGAAATCAGTGGTGAAAATTTTTAACTCCAGAAAGGAAACTAAATTGACTACAGATGCCACTGAACATTCAATATCTGGAATATTAATACAAGAAGGACACCAAATAATGTACTTATCAAGAAGGTTGACAAATACTGAATTTAATTATTCAAATATCAAAAAGAAGACATCATATGAACAACTAGTATAGCTCAACAATTTTTGATTGGAAAAATTGTTATATAGAGGTCAGATCATAGACCATTAGAATTTATTGTAGTATTGTATATAAATGAGGTACGGCTTAGATGTTTCACAGCATTGGCTAGGATAAAGAAACTGAAAGACAAGAAAGCCTCCAGAGGGGAGAATGAAATTACCAATTTAATTTTGGCTTCAGCAGGATGTGAAGCCATAAAAAATATCTATTATGGTCTACTCCAAAATACTGGAAGATTTAACATATGAAGATATTTCAACCATTATGAAAAGAAGCATGCAACTAAAAATTATGAATGCAAGTGAACATGCTGTAGCCACAATTTTATTTCAAGAAGATCGCCCAATAGTGTACCTGTCGAAAAAATTAACATCAGCTGAAGGTAACTACTCATATATTGAGAGAGAAGCATTAGCAATATTATGTAGCACAGAAAGAGCTCAAAATTTTTATTAGGATGAAAATTTTTGTTAAAGTCTGATCACAAACTTTTAGTTTAAATTTAACCCAAGAAAGGAATTACCAAAAGTCACATCTAGAATTTTAAGATGGGCTATAAAATTCATGGCCTTTGATTTCATCATATACATAAAAGAAAACACTATTCTACATGTGGATGTGCTATCCAGACTAAATTTTAACAGTAAAAATTAGAAATGTCTGAGAATTCAGAAAATAAAATACTGCACAGGGTTAAAATGGACAGGTTACCCTTAAATCATCTCATAATAGAAACCATACAAGATCCACTGTTAAGTAAAATTTCAGACAAAATAAAAATAAACACATGGAGCAATTGTCCAATGGCAGAAAGACCCTACAAAGAATCAAGATATAAGTTAACTGTAGAGAAAGGCATAATATGCAATGGAGATATTATGATAAGCCCACAAAGTTTAAGAAAAGAAATACTAAAAGATGTACATTGTTGTATAACAGTGACACAAATGAGATTAAAATTACAAAAATGGTAGCCACAATATTCTAGAGATGTAGAAGAATATGTAAAAAAGATGCCCAAAATGTACTGAAATGAAAAACTTTCAGCAAAACAAAATTCACTCGTAGCCTAAAGAAAAAGAACCATGTGTTCGGGTACACATGGCTCATGCCCATATTAAAGGCATGCGGCTATTTTTAATTTTAGTGGACTCATTTTCAGGATAGCCTGAAGTAATTAATATAACTGACAGAAAAAGAACCACTGTAAAATAAATATAAATAACAATATTTTCAAGGAATGGGGTGCCTAAAACTTTGGTCTCATGTGCCAGAATTTTGTGAGGAAAGTTTTTGCTTGTGGTTAAATGCATCCTGTATAAAACACCATCCTAACAACCACAATCGAATGGAATCACAGAAAGAATGGTTAGACTGTAAAAATGGGACTAAAAGCATTTTCCCCATCTAATGATAATTTAGAGAGTTATTTACCAAGATTGCTGTTAAGCTATAGGACAATTCCACATGCCAGCAGACTACAAAATCTCTCTATATTAATGAGTAGACAGATTAGAGCTCTCATAACAATAAGTGTGTGCTATAAAAAAGACAAAGAATCTAATCCAGAGAAGGCAAACTTTGTAGTACAGAAAAGACACAACACAGCAATACTATTGAAAAATGGACAAAATGTACTGGCCCATCTGGATGAATTCAGAAGCAGAATGGAACCCAAGGGTATAGAAATGATGGTGAAGAACATGAAGGAGAGGAGGCGACTAATGGATCCAGTAATGAAACAGAAAAATCTATGGATGTTAATGACCAGAAATCTGACAAGAAGTTGGAAGAGGAAAATGACCTAAGTCCCCTATATGAAGAAATCAAGATACACACCAAGAAAGGCAGTTTAAATTCCCAAGAATAATTACAAGAAGTCAAAGATCAGCAAAAGGCATCAGCCATTTCAGTTCAGGGAGATGCAGTATTATTGTATGTAAATGAAGTACTTCTATAAAAGCAGTATGCCACAGCAAATGCCAGTCGAGCTACCATCTGTTGACCTGACAATGTCTATTCTAGAGATTACTCTACTGCATAACATTTATATTTAAACCAAGAAAAGAATTACCCAAAATCGTATGAGCGTGAATATTGAGGTGGGCAATAAGATTAATGGCCTTTAACTCTGATATAGAATATGTCAGGAGAAATTCAATTCCAAACATGGACATATTATCAAGTTTGCAGTTTTACAAAGAACCAAAAGAAAATATAAAGGAGACTTTTGAGGATACCTTTTCACATTGGGTGGATATTGATGTTTTCTCTTTGGATAGAATGGCTGATGAAACTATACAGGACCCAGCACTAAAAAGCATAATTGTGGTTGGATGGAATCACAAGGAGGGACATCCAACTATGTTAGTGCTCCATTCTGGGGTGCCCATATGTCTGTCATCCAGGTGTGTAATTGGTGATTTCCCCTTGGGGTACCTCATACCATATGTACGGTTGTGACAAGCAGGGGAGGAACAAATGAAGAAGCAAATACGGAGAAGAAAATAAAAAAAATACCAAGAGACCAGGGTAGAGGAAACAAACACCAACTCATAAATTGGTAATTATTTACATTATTCGGACTATTGTCCTCATCTTTGTCGCCATATTTATTACAACGTTTCAGCCATTGTACACTTCTTCAGGTGGTTGGAATTTTTAACTTAACCCTTTATTTCGCTCACTGGGGTAGAGTGTTCTAGTTCCACGTGCCATATTTAATGGATGTCAGTTATTAGTTATCCCCTGTTAATTTCCCTCTGAAAGTTCTCCACTGCATTAATTGGGTATTGAACTCACACTCTTTGGGTCCTGTCACTGGATCTAACCAATGCCTTTATCCACTGTGCCATGTGTCCTCAAGGCCGGAGCATACAACTGCCAAAACGTTGTAATAAATTTGGCAACAAAGATGCGGACAATAGTCTGAATAATGTAAATAATGTACATAATACCTCATCTCAGAAATATAGACAGATTCAGAAATTGTTTCCTGAAAACAGAGTTGTTAATTTCGTTTGACAACAAGCTATTTTGGCAAAATATTTAATTGAATTTATCTGTTTCACAAGATGGCAGAAAAAGTGAAAACTTTTTGTGGTGAAGGTGACGTGATTGCGTAACTCAACAAAGTAAAATTGGTGGTGAGGCTGCAAAACATCATGGATATCACTAGCCTGATACCACTGTACCTGGAAGGGAAAGCATTGGCGCTCTACCTGGAGTTAAGTGAGGAGGAATAGCATAATGCTGAA
This sequence comes from Acanthosepion lycidas, assembly GCA_963932145.1. Lineage (NCBI taxonomy): Eukaryota > Metazoa > Mollusca > Cephalopoda > Sepiida > Sepiidae > Acanthosepion > Acanthosepion lycidas. The sequence goes on from OZ010572.1 coordinate 135,328,375, forward strand.
ATTATCAAGCTTCAACTTAAAGAAGCTTTCAGGAAGGGACCTTTTGGTGACGTTGTCACATTAAGCAGAGTGTGCTGGACCAGGAGATCAGTCGATGTTTATGCCAACAACATCAGTATATTGGCAGATTTGGCAGGATTCCAAGAGAGAGGCCTCAACAGAATGGTAAAATTGGTCTTTGTGAACAGTTTCCTAGATTGCATCTCCAAAACCCTCCAGTAGCTTCTCGGAATAAATTCTATGGAAGTGGGAGAACTATTACCACATGCTAGGGTGCTAACCAGGAAAAAGGAACAAGAGCTGGAGATTGCTGCAGTCACTGGCTGAAAGGACAGAAAGCCACAAATTACAAGCAGTGAGGAGCCAAAAATTAGGCATCAACCCCAGAAGTTCACTGGAAAGTCTTATATATGCCAAAGACCCCATATAGCAAAGGATTGTGAAGAACCAAGCCAGGCATCACCTGTTATCGATGTGGCCAGATTGGCCACATAAGTATTAGTTTGGTGCAAAAATAATGACGTAGTAATGTCGTTTTTTGACGTTAAAAAATACGTCAAAAAACGACATTATTATGTCATTATTTTTGCACCAACCTAATACATACTGTTGCCAGGGAAATGAACAAAGAAGGAGCTACTGCACCAGTAGATACCCCACTTATCCAGTGGAGGCACTAGTGAGCAGACTACCACAACTAGTAGTAATGGTGAATAAGAAAAGTGCAGAAGCCCTCATTGACACACGCTGCGCATTCACATTGGTCACCAAAATTATGGTTGACAGGTGGAGTGGGGCGAGAAGCATCGAAACAATTGATGGTAAAATAGTGTGGTGCAATGGAATGAGTATTGTCAGATTGGTAGTGTACAGGATGCCGCTTACAATCCAAATGATTGCTATCAATGAAATGGTTGAAGACGTCAACATGGTTCTAGGCAGCTACACAACTCGGTAGGGGGGGGTCATGAGCATGTATAAGAAAACAGAGTTCAGCATTCAGCACTGTGTTGCAAGCATGCAGTCAGAGAGGATTGACAATGAAAACAATACTGCATCATCAAGAAAACAATGTCATAGAGGACCAGGACTTTCATGCAGACTTTGATGGAAAGCAGTGGACTGTCAACTGGAGGTGGAAAGGAAATGCACCTGTAGTAAAAACAAAGTTGGCTGCTATGGGCACTCATTATGAGGGGGTCAAAAAGTAGACTTTGAAAAGGAGGTGGAGCAATGGATGGAGTAAGGAATTCTCCAGACATGGACAGGGAAGGTTGAAGGAAGACTACCACTAATGTCAGTAGTTCAGCCCACAAAACAGAAAGTTCAACCTGTATTGGATTTTCAAAAATTGAATGAATATGTGAAATGTCACACAGGTGAAAATGATGCAGACTCTGCAGAAATGAAGATGGATGGGATAAGCCTTGAAAATTGTTGACCTGAAATCTGCTTACCTACAGATCCACATTGCTGAAAAATTATGGAGATATCAACTGGTCAGATATAAAGACCTAATCTATTGCCTAACCAGTTTAGGCTTTAGCCTAAACTCTGTCCCCAAAATCATGATAACAGTACTTAAGAATGTACTAGGGGAGAAGGATGCCATGAGAAGAGCCACTGATTCTTGCATAGATGATATAATGGTAGGTGAAACGGTGGCAATGGGTAACCAAGTGATATGTCATCTTGACAGGTTCAGGCTGACCACAAAATGACCAGAATTGTTGGAAATGGGAATAGCATTGGGGCTTCAATTGAAAAAGAAAAAAAAGGACATGATGGTGTTCCAAAGAGGAAATGATATTCCTGATGTGCCGGATATGTTGAGTAGAAGAAAACTCTTCTCATTTTGTGGGAAGCTAGTTGGAAGGCTGCAGTGCATGTAGCTACGTCAAAAGATTGTCTGGAGGCGAGAGCTGGGAAGATAAATCTGGTACCAATTAGACATATAGTGGGTGAGCTTCAGATGGAGAAAGATTGGAGCTAGTTGGCCATCAACATGACTCATTATCAACAGGGATTATACCTATCAATGATTGATTGTGAACCCAGACAGAAAATGGAATCAAGATAGCAAGGTTCCTCAAGGAGGTGTTTTAGAAGAGGGGTCTGGTAACTGAGGTGCTGATGGACAATGCCACCACCTTCCACTCAGCTGTCTTGAATATGTTAGAGAAGTGGGGTGTGAGGTGTTTCTCTAGAGGAGCTTATAAGCTGAGTGTGAATGGCATTGTTGAAAGACATCACTGGACAATTAAGGCTGCGGCTAAAAAGAGTCAAATTTTGCCACAAGAAGCTGTCTTTTGGTATAATATATCATCCAAAACTGGCCAGGATTCAGATTCTGTACCGCAGAGTGCAGTCTTCAAATATGAGTGGTGGCATCCAAGAGTAGGGTCAGGAACTAATTAATATAAGAATTGGAGAGGAAATGTGGGCTAAACTGCCTGATATTCGCTGTACCACCTGCTGGGGAAGAGGCACGGGGATCAGCATTCAATCATGGAACATGTTGATTGACAGTATTCCACAACATATTCTGGATGCCTGACAGGTTATCCAAGAAGAAGCCTATAACCACAATCAGAGTGAAGACCATCAAGCTAGTGACTATGAGTGGAGTGAGGACCATCAAGCTGTGACCGTGTCAAGATCATGATGAGAAAAGCATTCTCCTGGTTGGACAGGTGACTATGTAATGGTATAAGTGATCATATTAATTGGTGTGGTGGTGGGGGATCATGTGATTGGATGTAATCATGAGGAGAGACATCCAGCTGTGTTTGAGCTCCATTCTGAGGACTAGACTATGACTGGAGTGAGGACCATCAAGCTGAGATGTGTGAAGATCATGATGGGAAAGGCATTCTCCTGGTTGGACAGGTGACTATGTAATTGTATAAGTGATCATAATTGGTGTGGGGGGAGGGGGTCATGTGATTGGATGTAATCATGAGGAGGGACATCCAGCTGTGTTGGGGCTCCATTCTGGCGGGCCTTGTATGTCTATCATCCAGGCGGGTGATTGGTAATTTACTCATTATAAACAGGCCATCAAGGAGATGACAGGTCAGTCTCTCACATTACAATAACATCAAAAATAAAAAAAAAGAACATGTGGAGTAATTATCCCATGGCAGAAAGACCATGCAAACAAATAAGGCACAAATTAACAGTTGAGAATTGAGTGATTTGTAATGGCAATTTAGTGATACCCCTAGAAACTCAAACAAAACTTGTGATAAAAAGTGTGCATGTAAACTATGAAATAGCGTCTATGCATGTATGGTGACCTGGATATTTGCAAGATGCAGAGGAATATGTTAAGAGATGTCCAAAATGTAAAGAATGTAAAGGAACTTTATGAAAAGTAAACTAAGCACATGGCCTAAAGAGTTGAAACCATAGAATCATGTTCACATGGAACACACTCATGTTAATGGAGAAGGATTCTTATTAATATTAGTAGACTCTTTTTCAGGCTGGCCTGAGGTAATATACATACCTGACAAAAGATCTACTGTAAAAAAAATTTTAAGTCATATTCTCTAGAAACATAGTACCAAAGACCCTGGTATCTGACTGCCCTGGTATTTTGAAACAAAGGACTTGTGCCTAAGAAAAATAGGATGTACACTTTACAAGACACTTCCATATCACACCCAATTGAACAAAATAGTGGAAAGAATGGTGAAAACTATAAAGCTGGGCCTAAAGGCATGTTTGCAACAAAAAGAAAAGGTAGAAATCCTCCTACCAAGACCACTTTTAAGTTACTGCACTATTCCTCATGTAGAAAAGTTAGAGAGCCCATCTGCCTTAATGTTAAGACAAATCAGAGCTCCTTTAACTATGTTGTATTCTACTGATGAAAGAATGTGGTATAAAAAAAATAAGGAATCAGTTCCTGAAAAGGCAAATTTTATGATGCAAAAAGGAAACAACACAGCTGTGATAAGAAGAAAAGGAAATAGCATACTTGCCCAGATTAAATATGGTCACAAGACAAATTATGCAGAGGGGAAGGACAATGAATAAATGTCTACTGATATTTCAAATAATGATTTTGTAAAACAAAAACAAAACCTACCTTTACAGGATGAATTGTCTGGATATCAACATATGGATGATGAAGATAACTAAAATGAAACTTCAAAAGAGTCGATGAAAGAAGACTTTTCTGAATATGAGACAGGTCAAGATTTCTATTGATACTTTGGGAAATAGAAAGTGAATATCAAAGAAACACTGAAAATGAATTAAAGATCAAAAGAACTGACCAAAGTACCTGGGGTATGAGACCACTGCTTTTTAGGGAGATATAGTGATATGTAAATAACTGCTGAATTAGCATAGGTAAGGCATAGATTATATAAATATTCAAGCAATAAGGCTAGAGCAGTTCCTGGTATGCAAGTTAAACAACTATTGCTGGACTGATAAAATACAAAGGAAATTCCACTTTATAACAGGAGGCTTAAGTTTAATTGATATAATTCTAAATTTTTAATTGTTTTTTTTTTTTGATATTTTGTTACTTTTACTGATCTTTATTTAACTTATTGGCTCCCATACACACACATATACACACACATCAGAAATTAACTCATACACACACAGACAATTGAAATCAACTTCTATATGCGCACACACCTGAAATCAACTTCTATATGCGTACACACCTGAAATCAATTCCATACATGCGCACACACCAGAAATCAACTTCTACACTTGTACACCCACCTGAAATCAACTTCTACACACAAACATGCACACACACCTGAAATCAACTTCTATATACAAACACAAACATTTGAAATTAACTTCTACACAAACAGCTGAAATTAACTCATATACCCACAAACACATACACCTGAAATTAATTTCTATGTATACACACACAGACACACATACATACATACATACATACACACACACACACCTGAAATTAACTGGCCATTTTGGTAAATTGTCACATTTTTATAGAGAAGTTTTTCCATAATTTTCAATATTTCTCTAAGTTATCTGAACTTGAATGAAAGTTTAGGAGTTGTTTTTTTTATCTGTCTGTAATGAAATAAGCAAAAATTCTTTCTTTCTTTTTTCCCCATTTAACCCCTCTCTCTGCACACCTACCACCTACCCCAAGGGTAGAGGAGGCTTAGCTATAAATCTGAAAGATAATTCCTCTTTTATCCATGTGAACTTACAAAAAGACATTTGACCAAATAGAATGTTTCTTTGACGCAATTGGTATTTAGTACTGTGAGTCTGCTTATTCATTTATTTAAACTTTTTTCCCCTTCACTAATATTTAAGAAATAAGTTGCCAATAATAAGAGTCATATAATTTCACCCCATCATTGTTTTTTGTTGATATGGGATAACATAACTTTTACTAAGAGTCCTTGTTCTAATTCTATACTTCAAACCCTCCACCATCATGTAGAAATTTCATTTACCAATTCATTTTTTATCTTTCTTTTTTGTTTTCTGTTCTTTTCTCTTTTCTTAATAGGATTAGATAAGTTCCCCTATCTATTCCTATTAAAAAGGAAGGAGAACATATATTATTATTATTATTGTTGTTGTTTCTTTAATTCAGAATTCTCTGAAATCAACCAATCAACCAATTTTTTTAAATCATCTCACCCCAAGCAATATGGCAATAATGCCACAAAGACACCAAAGGTTACTGAAAATTAAAGCGAATTATAAGACTTTAGTAAGGAGAAAGGACAATAAAAAATACAGATTCAGGAAGAGAAAAGATGGTAATTGAAGATTTGAAGATCATAGGTGACAGGGAAGCAAGAAACTGGAAGAGAGTTCCACAGGTGAGAAGTGTGAAAAAAGAAACTATTAGAATAAAACTTATAGTTACATCTAGCTATTTCAACAGTAAAACGATGATACCTAATTTCCAATCTGGTAGTACACTTAAATTCATGCAGTCAAAGTACCAAGAAGAAGAGCTCATTAGAACAATTGCTATGAAAATATTTATAGAAAAGACAGAGGGAAGCCACATCATGGTGATAGGAAAGTGACTGAAGTCAGGATGCCAGGTCAGGACCAATAACATTACAGACTCTTCTTTGTATTTTGTCAAGAATCTTGAGATATCTAGCAAGAGTACCAGACCAGATATGGCAGCAATATTCAATGCATGGACAAATGGTAGATTTATAAATGCACAAGAAAAATTGTTTGGTACAACCAGCTTTCCTAGCAGTAGACCTAGCAATTGATTCAATATAATCACTCTACTTGATGTCAGTGAAAAACATGAGACCAAGTCGGTACAATGAGTTGCTCTCCTTGAGATTTGCATCAGCCATGCCATGGAAAACAAAAATGTTCTCAATGATTATTAAAAGACAGCACTTTCACTTTGGAGACATTAAAATTCACAAGCCATTTCTTGCTTCTGTTAAAACTGATTGGAAGTCATTTTCAAGAGCAGCTGCCAGTTTTACTTTGTCGGACCTATCAGATTTACTATTAAGACAGGAGTAGATAGTTGTCATTAGCATAAATACCTAGCTGGGAACTAATAACATTGGGAAGATTGTTGATGAATATAAGAAATAACATAGGTCAAAGGATAGAGAAATGGAGGTCCCCATCATAATTTTAAAGAATCTAGAATAATTTACAGTTCAACATAATATTCATTAACTGATTTGTTAAGAATTATTGAATTGTCAAATATCCAGACACCATAATTTTGAACTCATGAAAATGGCCAGCTGCCAAATTCTGTCAAATGCCTTTGAATTATCTAAAGCCACAGCCAGAGCCTCACCATTCTTATCTAAAGCTTGATAAACAAATTCAGTAATAACTATTAATATATTGGTAGTTAACCTAGAGAAACAAAAGCCATATTGTTTATCTGACAGAAGGCCATGTGAAGTAAGATGCTTAACCAATTCAAAGTTGATTAGAGCCTTTTATTACTTTGCCAAAAAGACTAATAGGACGAAAATTCAAAGGATCAGAAGGTTCAAAGTTCTTAAAGACAGAAACTACAGAAGAGAACTTCCAACAAGTTTGAAAGCAAGAAACAGCAAGGCAGCTGTCATGGAGTTTGGAGAGAACAGGAGCCAGATTAAGAGCACATTTCATTAGGATAATCGCAGGAATACTGTTAAGTCTGTTTTCCTTGAGGGAATCTAGTTTAGAAATCATAGCAAAAACCATGGATGGAATGTGTATATCACTCAGTAGATATTCTATTTTAGGAGGAAAATCAGGTAAAAATGATGAGTTGGAAGAGAATTTCCAAGCAAAACATTCTGCTCTATCAGTAACAGATGACAATACATCAAAATGATTGAGGATTTTCTCTTTTTCAACACACGAGTAACAAACTTGTGAGCGGCTATGTGAGCCTTCAGAGTCTGTTTATATTTCTGAGACGAGGATATTATGTACAGTATTTACATTAGTTGGACTATTGTCCTCATTTTTGTCGCCATATTTGTCACAACGTTTCGGCCATCTTCTTCAGGTGGTTGGAATTTCAAACTGAACCCTTTATTTCGATCACTGGGGTAGACTGTTCTAGTTCCATGTGCCATGTTTGATGGATGTCAGTTATCAGTTATCTCCTGCTAATTTTCCCTCTGAAAGTTCTCCACTGCCTTAACCGGGTATTGAACTCACACTCTTTGGGTCTGTCACTGGATCTAACCAACACCTTTATCCACTGTGCCATCTGGGTATGAATTTCTGGGTATTATAAACCTAATGTTTTCAGCAACCATTTTTTACCAGTGCTCATAGTGCAATTTTGCTGTTATCATTTCATGTTTTTACCAGAGCTCATATTGCAACTTTGTTATCATTGCTTTTCTCTGGCACTCCTTATTACTGGTTCCAATATTGTATTTATTTCTATGCTCGGTTGGCTCAGGAGATTTTTGTGGCCTAAACTTAAGGAATCAGCACATATGCTAGGCCACAAAAATCTCCTGAGCCGACCAGGAGTGCCAGTGTATAGCTGTAAGAAGTGATTCCTGCGGGCTATAGCAGCTGAACAGGCAAATGTTAACAAAGAAGATAATTGTGGTTTTTACTTGGGATTTCCATGCTGACACAAAAGCTGTGATGCTGACTTTCACCCAGAAAAAAAACCTTGATGCCACAATTTTTAACATGCAGATTGAAAATTTGACTCCAAGGGGTCATTCCAAAGAAAATCACAAAATAAGTCCTAACTAGTGCATTGGTAACAAAGAGATGTCCTGTGAAGAGGGAGTTATTGCCTAATAGATGAGCATAAAGAAATATATTCAGATACTACTGCAGAGTTGCTAAGTGTGACAAGAGTCCAGACAGGAGGTAAGGAAGACATCAAGTAAAGAAACATGCCCATCAGATTTACAAGAGAAATGAGTAAGGAAATCTACTATTTGAGTGAGAGATTGAGAAATTCAAAGTCTGGATAGCAATGAGATCAGTGGCATTAGAGTGTGAAGCCACTTGGCATGATGAGCATTGAAGTCAGCCAACACAAAGATAATTGCAGACAAAAGTAGAGAAAAAAGCCATATCTATGTTCTAAGATATTCTATCAAACAACAATCCCAAAAAAAAAGAGAGCAATAAAAGAAAAAGCAATAACTAACTGAGTTTTATAGTGAAAGTTTGAAGCACATATAAGAACAATTCAAAGACTCACAAGATAATTTGGAGACTCAAAAGACAATTTCCTTACTACTGGGAGATTTTCACAAACATAGACGCTGAGGTCCTTAGAATCCAATAGAGAAGTAGAAATTGAAGAGTTTGTTAATTTCACAGAGCTACAATGTTTGGAGAATATTGCAAGAGAAACTATTCACTACTTTGTAGAAATTGTTATGAATACCAAATGTTGAAGAAAGAAAGGTTGAGGGGCTGCAGTGTTTTTTTTTTACAAACTGGTTTAGTCTTATTTTTATTAATTTTTGTAGTCATATAATAAAAATTTAAGGTGGAAGAATAACAATCACTGCTGATCATCTAAGACAATTCAAGCTGGCAGTCAGATGGCAAAGACTACAGTACAGTGTGGCCTCAGAATTGCCCATTCCAAGTGCTTGCAGGAATACCTGTCCATGCATAATATGGCACTGTACAGTTCCTGATATTATGCGACTGTTGACCAGAGCAGCCTCTCTAATCACTACCAAAGTGTTTCCACACCTTGCTACCAGAGCAATCAGAAAACTGCCATCCCAGTACTCTCAATATGAAGAGTTGTAGCCTCCAGTCAGTCATATTGCCAAAAAGTCATGACATCCACACTTATTAAGGCCTCAGGAGAGGGAACTGGAAACCCTATCCTAAACAGGAAACACTCTACTGTTCAAAAGACAAGGAAGGAGTGTAAAATGGACAATAGGCAAATCTGTCTACTCTTATCGAGAAAAAAAATTAATAAATAAAATCTCAGAGTATAGACAGGGGAGTTAAGAGAACAGTGATTTTGAGTGCATGAATTTAGATAGGGATAGTTAATAAATTATGTATCCACCATTTCCTATTGAGTTTTTAATTTAATAGTAAATTTTTAACTTATACTAAGTTATTTGTCTCATAACAGAAAAAGAAAATGAGGATAAAACTAAACTAACCTTATTACTGGTAATTTTTAATTTATTTCTTAAACATTAGGGAGGAAGAAAAGTTATATAAATTAATTAAAAACCAGCACTCACTTATGTTTAGAGAAACATCTATTAATTAATATAATTGTGATTTAATATTTGGTTTAATATCACTATTCACTCATGTACAGGACTGTGGGAAACTTATACAAAGTTAAAAATTTATGTACTTCAGTTTTACATCTATCAATTGTTTAATATTTTTTTATGTCTATGATTGTTTAAAATTTAAGCCGATGTATGAGTGTTTCTATATGTGGTTGAAATGAACACTCTCAGCCATGGTAAAAGGCACTTCATCTAGAAAAAGTCAAGCTGGTTAGATAGAGCTCATTAACTATCTTAATGGTCAGTTATCTAGGAGAAGGCAAACTGATATAAAACCAAATAGGTAGATAGAGCTCATCAGCCATCTTAATGTTCATCTAGAAGGCAAACTCTGATATAAAACCAAATGGGTAGATAGAGGTCATTAACAATCTTAATGGTCATCTATCTAAGAGAAGGAAACTTTGATATAAAGCCAGCCTTTTTTTTATCTTATAAGAATTCCTAAAAATCTAACTGCATCATTAATCATACTGGTTACTGAAGGAAATCTCCTTCAGTGACATACCAGACTGAGGTCAAAAAATCTGCTACTGATAAAGAAAGCTCTAGTCAGCCACCTAACCTATGAACAAGTGAACAAAAAAAAATCAACCCCCTCAAAATCAAAACTTAAAAAATTCTTCAAGAGTAAAATAGGACAAATCAATGTCCTGTCAGGATCCGATGATTTTATCATGTACTTTATTTTAGAAAAATGCAGGGAGTACGACAAGGAAGAAATGAAAGCTCCAGTCTATTTAACAACTTCCTAGACTATGTCCTGAACATTTACATGCATAGATGGGAAGAGAGGGACACTGATCATTTAAGCATTCCATACCACATCCAAAACAAACCAACTAATATTAGGTTGGTGCAAAAATAATGACGTAATAATGTTGTTTTTTGATGTATTTTTTAACGTCAAAAAATGACGTTATTACGTCATTATTTTTGCACCAACCTAATTAGAATTAGAATGAAAGTAATGATGGCACCTACCCTGAGTCCATCATAAAAATTCAGCATGTGGAATTAGTAAATACTAACCACTTCAAACACCTTGGTGTATGGATCACTTAATTGAGTATAGTAGAAAAGGAAATTGAAAAAAGAATAGGCTGTGCTAGAGGTAGTTTTGCCCAATGCTGCAAAGTGCTACAAAACCAAAACATTAGCCCAAAACCTCAAGTCATGTTCTTAAATAACCTCATCAAATTGAGATTTGGATATCTTGGAGACATATGGATATCATGCATGGCACCAAACTCATTCAGAAATATCTAAACACTCAGTTTAATACAACTGCTTTCTAAGATCAATGGTTAAAAATAGCACTACAAAATCACAAAGAACTGTACTAAATAACAGAAACCACATCACTTGAGGACTTTCAACAGCAGGAATAGCTAAAATGGATATCATGTGTAACTCAAAGAGAAAACAATAATATAATCAAGACGCACCTGACAATACTGGGAAAATAAGCAATTCATCAGATAGCTAAGTATCTACCGACCAAGATAGACAGTTATGAATAGACTGAGACAGACAGATATGAACAAACTGAAATAGATAAATTATCATTCTTCCTGAAATAAAGTAGTATATTAATTAAATAAGTGAATATGCAAGATAAAAAAATTACAGTTTTAACAATAAAAGGAATTGGGGTGATATGCAAATGAGATTGTATATAAATGGTAAGAGTTCTACACTCAGGGGGTAGTTATCTTTCCTTGTCTACACTGTGTACTTGTGAGAACAAATACACAACACAACAACATGGCATCACCAATAGGATATCTCACCTTATTAGAGAATCCTGAGCTGGTTGAGACCTAGAGGAGATGTTTCGCAGTATTGGCAAGAGTCAAGAAATTGAGTGACAGCAAAGATAGAAGAGAAATAAATGAAGTAACGGATTTATTCCAAGCCTCTGCAGGTTGTGTGGTCATAAAAAAGATCTCTGTAATGGTCTATCTGAAGATACAAGAAGATTTGACATTTGAAGAAATTGCCAACATTGTAGAAGCAAATGTATGTCCAAAAAAAGAAACTGGTCATAGCTAAGAGGACAAAGTTTCTTGAAATCATGCAGAACCCAGATGAAACCATTAGACAGCATGTTCATGGCCTAAAAGAAGCATTGGGGTATTGTGAATTTGAAAAGTTGGGTACAGGTCTGATGTCTATAAAAGAAGAATTAATACAGTAAAGTCTAATCGAAGGACTGTATGATGTCTCAAGTAAGTACAAAATTTTGGAAACAGCATCAAGGCCAGAACATGAATATTGAAATGAATTTTAAATTTTTACAGCAGCTAGAGTTAATTCAGAGATTTAATATCCCTAAGACTAACATGGAAACATACAGTACTACGGAGAGTTTATGTAAATGTCGTTTTTACAATAAAGAACAAGAGATAAACAAGTATAAATGCCTGACATTTGGAAAATGTTTTAAGTGCCAGAAGAAAAACCATTTCCAGTCAATTTGCAAATATAAAAACCAGTAGAAGTAGAGAAGATAGATCCTCCAATGAGAAACGCTGGAATTTATGAAGTAAAAGCCTGAGATAAGAGTAGAGAAAGGGTAAAAATAAATGGAATAACTGTATTAATACAAGTGGATACAAGTATTGATGTAACCTTAATACCCAAGAATCTTTGGGAGAAAATGGCAAGATTGAAATTAAGGAGGACCTATCTGCAATTAAAACAATTTGAGGGGTCAGTCATTAAAACACTTGGATGATTTGAGGGGATGTTCAAGACTAAGACTTGATTTGAGGTAATACCAATCATAGTTGTGCCGTGCATGGTCTCCTGGGGGTTGACATATTAAGAACAGACTCCTTAAAGTTAGTTAATTACATGAAATTAGAAAAACCTTAGACTGGACTTTTAAAGGATTACAAAGCAAGTGTTCAGCTCTAAGAGGATAGACAACTGGTATATTTTCAGTCTTGTAAAATTCTGGTTCACCTTCTGACCGTGGTTATGGCAAAAATTAATAAAATGATTGAATAAGGAATATTGGAAAAGGTCACCCAGGGAGATAGCAATTGGGCTTCTCTAATCGTGGCTAAATACAAAACCAATGGAGATTTAAGGATTTGTGGTGACTACAAAGTTAGTGTAAAACAACAGATATGTTCGGACTCCTTCCCATTGCCAAATATTGAGACAGCCTGTCATGAGTTTGCTGACATTAAATTTTGTGCCAAGATTGATCTGGAATCTGCATATAACTAGATTAAAAATCACCACGATAAACACTCCAATGTCTTCTAAGGTGGATTTGTCTGCCATTTGGAATTAAAATATCCAACGATATATTCCAAAAGGCCATCAAGAAAGTTTTGGAAGGAGTAAAAAACATCATTGTCCATCAAGATGACATAGGTATTGATGCTCATTCTGAGGAGCAGCTGAAGAATAAAACAGAATAGGTTATGAGCAGATTAACTAATGCAGGCATGACAATTAATTGAGATAAGTGAAAATTTAATTGCAAGAAAATTTCATGCTTAGGATATCAAATATTGAAAGATGGGACCTCACCAGATAATAGACTTATTAGCAAAATAGCAGAAATAAGTACACCAAAAAATAAGAAACAGGTAGAGTCTTTCTTGGGTTTGACTAACTTTTACAATAAATGTATGCATCAATATAGTGACATGGTTGAACCTTTTGGGAACTTGAGAAAGAAGAATAATGAATTTCATTGGGCCAAAAGACAGGAGGTGGCCTTCAAAAAGCTAAAGGAAGCACTTAGGAACAAGTTAAGATATTTGACCTGAAAAATGATAACTACTGAAGCTAGTGAATGTGCCATAGCAGCAATCTTATCACAAGAAGGAAATCCTATTATGTATTTGTCCAGAAAGTTTACAGGAGTGGAGACAAATTATTCTAACATTGAAAAGGAAGCACTGGCAATTGTCTGGAGTACTGAAAGGGCACGCAATTTGTTATTACATAAGAAATTCCTACTAAAGTCAAACTACAAGTCCTTAGAATTTATTTTCAACCCAAGAAAAGAGTTGCCTAAAGTCACATCATCCAGAATTAGAGGTGAGCAATTAAGCTTATGCCATTCAATTTCAACATTATGTATAGTAAAGGAAATGTCGTTCTACGTGTAAATGCATTGTCAAGATTGCATTTTAATACACAGAATGTTGAAACAAAGGACAGTTGTGAGGACAGAATTTTGCACTGGGTGGAGACAGATGTTTTATCCTTCAGGCAGCTCAAGTTTGAAACGGAGCAGGATCCTTAATTAAAAAGAGTACTGAATAGAATACGGAAGAATATATGGAACAATTGCTTGATGGTATTAGGTTGGTGCAAAAATATTGTCGTTTTCTCACATAGTAACATATGTGAGAAAACGACATTATTTTTGTACCAACCTAATAGAAAGCCCTTTTAAGGAAACAAGGCACAGAAAAACAAATGAAAGAGGAGTCATATGTAGTGAAGATATTATTGTACCACTAAAATCATTAAGATGTCATTACAGCAGTAAACAACAACATACATGTTGGTGTATTGAACACACAATTAAGATTGAAGCTACAAGCTGGGGTATACATGAGATGTATGCAAAGATAAAGAACTTTAAGCAAACCAAGATTTATTCATGGCCAAAAGAGGAGACATGGTTAAGAGTACACATGGATCATGCATACATTAAAGATGTGGGCCTATTCCTCATACTAGTAGACTCATATTAGACTGGCTTGAAGTTTTGGACAAAAAAGCAAGTACTGTAGAACAAGTGTTAAGAGTAGTATTTTCAAGGAATGGAGTACCTAAGACATTGGCGTTAGAAAATGCACTAGAGTTTGCCAAAGAAAACTTGTGTACATGGTTAACACAAATTGGATGTAGGCCATACAAAACACACCCATACCATCCTCAGTCAAATGGAATTGTGAAGAGGATGGTCTGGACAATAAAAGTTGAACTGAAAGCTTCTCTCCAGGGAATTTCAGCCTAGAAAATTAAAAACAACCTTGGTAGATAACTTAGGCTGAAATTACGGCATGTGGACAGAACACAAAGCCCCTTGGCATTGATGGGAAGACAACTTACAGCCCAATAACCATATCCTCCTCAACAAATGAGAATGAATAGTACAAAAGGAATAAGGGTTCGAATCCTGAGAAAGCACAATTTGTAGTGCAAAAAGGATTTAATACAGTGATATTAACAAAAAAGGGACAGGGTGTGTTAGCTCATGAAGACCAGTTTAGATTGCAAAGAGAGCTGGATAGATATTGAAATGGAGGTAGAGCCTGGTGCTGTAGACAGGGATCAGGATTATCATCAAGAATTGGAGAGTGAAAGGGAAGAGAGAATAAGTGTGTCTAGAGATAATGAAGAACATGAGGAAGATTCAAATGAAAATCCAGTAAGACTGAGATCCCCTATAAAGAGGAATATAGGCAATCATCCTGAGACGAGCAGTACACCTCCTGCAGTGGTTCGTAGAAGTAGCAGATCAGGCATAAAGCCTCTAAGATTCTGGAAGATGTGGTGATATACAAATGAGGTTGTACATAAGTAGAAAGAGTTCTATACCCTAGAGGTAGTTATCTTGACCACACAGCATACTTGTGAGAACAAATACATTACACAACAGGAATTTAAATCACTTTCATAAATATTGATGAGGAGGTACGGTGGAGTAATGGATAATGGCTCGAATTGAGGAATCAGAGAGCCAAATCTGAATTCCAGTTGAATCCATTACATTCACTTATGTGCTAATACCCTTGGGAAGGGTATGAATCCTTCTTCTCCCCGCAGCTATGGATAAATAGCAGAACAGACCAGGTTCTATAGCCTTGGATGGCAACTGGTCTACTGCAGAAAGAAATGGCCTCGTTAGTCATGTATCGAAAGATACATGATCACCTAAGTGTATATCACATATGGCACATAACTGACTGACTCATAAATATTCATTCAAAAATGATAAAAAGGACTGAAATCATGTGACAGACATAGAGATGTTTTTATTTTTACAAAAGAAAAAACATTATTTTAAGTAAATTCATTATTGGGTTTGAAAATAGAAAGCATTTTCTCTAGGATAATTTCTTAAAATAAACTTATGACACTTTAACTTAACAAAATAACAGTTCCATTAAGCTCAGTATTTTATTAATTTACTTATGACATTATTTTATAGATTTAATTATCACAGCTAATTTACTAGGGTGATCTGTTTTTAACTTCAGCTTTTCCTTTTAACGAAAAAAAATGCCTAAATTCAATTTAGTCATTTTCATGTTTTCTTTTATGTACCATGTCCCATCAGGACATGAGCAAAAATAGCTTTCCACACAATTTCCTCTCCTTTGTAGCACTTAAGAAATTTTGTCTTTTTGCTATCTTAATACCTGTTTGCCAGCCATTTACACCACCTCGTTAGATAGGTTATACACTGCATTCATTTGTCCCTCTTGCTTTCAATATGTCCCGTGAATAACAAATTTTTTAAACTCTCCTTCCTCCTTAGAAATTTCAACAATCTCTTTCTGATGTTAAGTTAATTTGCTTCTATTTTCTCTAAAACTTCATCACTGCACATACATGGTATTCTCAGCTCCTGTAAAAACACATTCCTGTTGCTGCAAGTCCAGCATTTACTTCCATATAGGAGGATTGATATTACGTAGTAGTTCAGTCCTCTTTTCTTTGTTTCTAATGAGAATTAGTCTACACCAATGATTCCCAACACAGGGTGCATGCCACACCATTATGGCATGGTAATATTTTTGTGAGGTATGCATAGGATGTGCACCCTTCAGCTTACTATATCAACAGAAAAAGAGGGGTAATTTGAGAATGAGTTATTAACAGTGAATTGTTTTCTAGTGAGTTCAAATTTCATTTTGCATTATTATTTCATGATTAAAATGATCAAAGTATATTACAGAATAAGGTTTCATTCCAATATTTTATATTTCTGTCTTTCAGTTCTCTATTATATGTTTTGAAACTATATTTAACTGTCTTTTTGTTTTTTTAATTTTTCTCTTTCATGGATGCCATGGTGTTTGGAAGTTTGTTTAGAGACCAAGTTAATGGCCTCTTAAGCTTCTTTCACATGGATTACAATAAAATTTTGAATATGTAAGAATTAAATATTACAAGGGTGGGGCACCAGAATTTTAGAAATACCAAAATGGGGCATGATTTAGAATTGCTTGGGAACCACTAGTCTACACCATCCATAGTATGGCACTTTAAAAAATGACTGGAATATTAGTCAACATAAAAAAAAACTAACATTCTTTGCTTTTAAC
This sequence comes from Acanthosepion lycidas, assembly GCA_963932145.1. Lineage (NCBI taxonomy): Eukaryota > Metazoa > Mollusca > Cephalopoda > Sepiida > Sepiidae > Acanthosepion > Acanthosepion lycidas. Next base: position 135,345,461 of record OZ010572.1, read on the forward strand.
TCACTCAGTTTATCTTTACTTATTTTTCACCAACTGCAATCTTTTTTCTTTTTTTTTTTTTAGGTGTGACCAGTGGCTTATTCTTGGAGTCAAGTGGAACCCCACTGATGACAACACAACTGGCAACAACAACAATCAATTCACAAAGTGTAACTCTGTCCAAGCCCCAGTCATCTCTTCACCCAAGTACTTCAATATTATCTGCTTCACATGACACCATACTCAAAACTTCTTCAACAGCCCAAATAAAAAAATCCCAAAAGCTAACAGCATCCAAGACAGAATCTTTACAAAACTCTCATGTCAGAACTCAAAAGAAGGAATCCACTGTTTTGGCAACCAAGTTATCAACAGAGCCAATCACAATGACAACTTCAGCAACAAGTTCCAAGACTTTGTCTCCATCCAAAAATGTATTTACTTTAACCTCCATTCAGCCAACATTATCCTTGAAAATGGCAGAAAGTTCATCAAAAAGTCTTCAAACAGATATTCCAAAATATATCAGCAGTCCTGGACACTTATCTACGCCAATATCATCTTCAACTGTGGGTAATAATGGCAAATTCGATGCCATTGAAACATTGAGTGCATCTTCAACAATAGAAACAATAATGTCACATCAACCACTTCCATCCAGTCATAGAACTGGCATTGTCAGCTCTTCAGTTCTTCAGGAAAACAATTCCCAAACAAAAGTAATCCATCTGATGTCAGCATCTGCTGGAAATCTTCTGTCCTCCACTCCTGTCCAATTTCATCAAACCCAGAGTTCAGTTCATCCCGAATCTTTATCAAGCAATTTTCATTCTACCATTTCTCTTGAGAGAAAAATGCCAGAAACAGTGAGTAGCCAAGATATAAAAAGCAGTATCTTACCCAGTAGTGTCCAACATGCTGATTCCTCTCTCAGATTGTCCACAATGCAATCAGACCAAAAATCTATGTCTTTTAGCAAAACTGTAAATTTAGAGACATCACATTTCAGCAGTATAGTAACAACTTCACAGATCAATGGTACCAAAATTCTGGCAGTTTCCAATCTGAAAATAACTACCAGCTTTCTGTCAAAATCTGACAACTATTCTGTAACATCCGAACTTGAGACCTCACAATTTTACTCTTCTTCAATAGCTGAACTCAGCAGAAATTTTCAATTGTTCACCCCGTCTCCAACAATCCAAATACTGAATACAAAATGGAACAACACAGATACTATATCCATGTTTCCTTCATCTTCTTTGTTTGGAAACAAAAGCAATGCTATCTTTCAACCTTCTTCATCATTCTCAGCTGATTGGATGAAGACGTATACATATTCATCTATTGAGTTGTCATCCACACAGATGACAATAGGTGTCATAGCTCCTACAATGACTCCATCTTTGTCATCTGCAAACCTTTCCAACTTGCAAGTTTTAACCTCCTCGTCTTCAGAAATTCAAGAAACTTTATTTCCTTCTAGTTCTTTATCAAGCATTTTGCCTAAGGGAAGTGAGACCTCAGTTTCTTCCCAAACGGGAAATCAGTCTTTGACACGTCTTACAACTTCAGCAGTACACCAGGAAAATACAACATTTATTCCAACTTCAACCTTAGTAAGCAAGACAGAATCATTTTTAATTCCAACACTATCTATAAAACCCTACACCTTGTCTACATCATCTAAATTGTTTACTCCTCATTCAAAAACAACTATAATTCCTTCATCCTCAAGTGAAAAGTTACAGAACCATTCAATGATGTCAAATGATCTCCCAACCAACCCCACAACCACTCGTGTTGTCCACACCACAGAAACTATGTATTATCCAACTCACAGAATACCCCAGAAGTACAATGCCACAATTGAGTTAACATTTAATGGGCAATGTGAACCACTTCACACTCGTCGTACTTATGAGCATTTTGTTGATAATGTGCAGACACTGATTTGCAAAAAGCTGCATGTGGAACATGAGCATGTAATTGTGCACAACTTGACGTGTGCATCTGTGCATATTCATGTTACATTCTTGAATATCACAACAACAAACCTCACCGGCCACCTCCAAGATCTCATCAACAGAAATAAAATGAATGTCACAGTTTATGGTAATCAACAAGAACTTCATTATCAAGGGACAGCTTTAAAAATGGTTCCATTTCCTAAGAGTATAACTGAGATTTTGGCACAGTCTGAGGAGAAGAACACAGAAGTCGTTGTGATAATTATTGCCAGTGCTATCATAGTTTTACTTGTGCTTGTTGGCCTAATCGTCTTTGGACGTGAGTGTTACCGACGAAAAAGGTCCCAAACCTTTGACCTAACTAGCACACCTCATGTTCACCTGAAGATGGAGGATTTTACCCTAACTCGCATCCCTCGTACTGGTGCATGGTATTCAGATGAAGGAGTCACCATACAGCGTTTCTCAGAGACAAATGGAAGCAACATTGTAAAGTCTTCCAATGGTGTACGAAAACAACCAGCCATTTCATGCATTTCCGATATGCTTCGTGAAAAGGAAAGTAGTGGAGCACAGTTGCGACAGTTTTCTTACACGATTTTACCGAGTAACAGGAAAGACAGCCAGGACACCACAGTGTCCACTGCAAGTGATGGAAATTTCCGACATTCTACAGACAGTCTGGTGGCCAGGCAAAACTCTAATATGCATGGGGCTGTGAACCCTATCTATCTTGGAGATGAGTTTCCAAGGTTACTACCTTCAGCTCATGCTGAACAGCAGTCAGACCTTGTTAATGGACAAAGAGATAACAAAGCTCTAAGAAGAAAATGAGAAAACAATGATTTGAACACTAAATTTTGGTACCACAGATTTTGTTGAATCTGTATGACCCAAGTTAAAAATTTGGTGCCAACATCTTCATAAAAATAAGGAAAAGCCCAAAGATTATTTTATCAAAACTAAAAAGAACCAGAATCCTGTTTAAAAAAAAATTAAATTCAAACCTCAACTGAAAATAGAATAAATATCATTAATATTTTTTAGGATTTAGACAAAATTATTATTAATAATCTTCACTATTTTTTTAATTTTAAGGATAAAATTTTAAGGATAATTTCATTTAAATAAAATCAAAACAAAAAAAAAACAAATGAGTCAATCATTTTTTTTATTACTAATGAAAATTATGTGTAAATAATATTACAAATTTAGCTAAAAATTTTAATTGCTTATTTTTCAAATATTTATTTTGCTACATATTAAGATAATGATAAATTTTCCCCCTTTAATGTAGACTTAAAAATGATCTATTTGTATTCTTCTTTTTATTTGCAATATATAAGACAGAATTAAAACTACACTAAAAAAAAGTCTTTTTCTTTAAGAAAAACTTCACTTTCATACATTCCAGTCATTTATCCCTAAAGAATATTCATTTTCTGTGATAAATTATGCTTAAAAATATTTACAATTAATTTTCATAAGGTCAAGATCTCCACTTGTTGTAAAGTAGTTTTTCATCAGATATTCACAAAATGTCTGCTTCATGTTCATTATATCTAATACTTAAGTACACAAGATAATCACCAAGATTATTAATGTGACTTTTCGACATTATCATTCTCTTGAGACAACTATTAACTTTCTCCATTTTTTTCAAATGGATGCAGCTATTTTATCCACAATCTTTCATCGCAGATTATCTCATTAGTTATGAAGAAAATTATTATCAAATTTAGTTATAGAGAAAAGAAAAACAGCTTACTAAAATGTTTAGGCTTTACATAAAGAAAAGAACTATTGCACTAACAATAACAGTAATTTTTCTTAAAAATCATAAGAACTATCACCAGAGTCTATGTTTAAACACTTGTCTCGCTAGATCAATTATGACTGAATAGTGAGTTTGATCCTCACTGGGTGCCCCATACTTTCGACCTTGTGTCACATCTAAGATACACTTAAAAAATCACCATGTACTTATTTTAGTAATTACCTTTCCAGTAAATTGCTGTATAATGGAAAGTATTTATCTATAAGTCAATCAAAATGGCTTCTGAATTTATCTATCATCCAAGCTAAACTCAAGATGGATAAAAATGGCTTAACTACTATTCTAATTCTGTTTCTTTTAATAACTAACAAAATCATCCACTTTATGCTTCATTTTGATTAAATCCACTTTGACTTAAAACAGTTAAATATGATTTTTCAATTGATTAAATTCCTGGCATTACATCATTGTTTTCTCTCAGAATTTCAAAATTTTTATTTGAAATTCTGAAAGAAAAAAAAGAGAGTAAAAGTTCTTCTGATATTTGCATCAAACTTAACAAATAAAAAAAAAAGAAAATAAAAAGAATTAGAAATGACAGATGCATTTTAAAATCATTTAAGAGTTTCTGCAAGCTGAAAGCCCAAAAATGGGAAGCAGGCAACTTAATAGAATTTAAAAAAACAAAGAAATAATAGCAAATAACTCAAAAAATTAAACAAATTCCTAAAACTATGAAATTCCTTAAAAATTTAGTGAAAAAATATTTCAGTCAAAAATTACAAATCCAAGTAAATAAAATTTCAAATATATTTAATTATACTACTAATAATAATAACCATAGTTATAGTTAGTTTTATTATTAACCAAACTTATAAATATGATTTAAAAAACGCCTGTGTTTATTTCATCTAGAAAATTCTTGGAGGTACCTTTTACACCTATCTTTATTTGGCCATTTTCCTTATTAGTAAGAATTACTGTTAGTAATTATTAGAAAGACCATATGTAATTATATGACTCAGTTCTAGCAAAGAATTTTTTATAGTATACTATTTTTGGTAATCAGAAATAGTACAGAAAACAAGTTCCTGATGTTACAATTTCCAACTGACCAATTCTAATAAATATTAGATAAGCTGTTTTATTTATCCTCATTATTGTCAGAAAAGTAACTAAACAAATAATCACATTAAAGTGTTTCCAATTATAACAAATCTTCATTATTCAAGATATAAAATAATTTTTATATCTTGAATAAATAAATTTATTCAAGATATAAATTCTTGATAAAATCCAAGGAAGAATCTGCAATGTTATTGGTCTTGACCTGATATCTCAGCATCAATCCCTTTCCCACCACCATAATGTAGCTTTTCTGTGCCTTTTCTATAAATACTTTCATGGTAATTATTCCAATGAACTTTCTTCTATGGCATGTAGACTTCATGAATTTAAGCACAATACTAGATTGGCAACAAGGTTTCATTTTACAACTGAAATGGCTAGATTTAACCGTAAGTTCTATGCTAACGGTTTCTTCTCTCACACTTCTTGCTTGTGGAACTCTCTTCTGGATTCTTATTTCTTAGTCAAATTTGGTCTTCAAAAATTTAAATGCAATGTCAACAGTTATCTCCTGTCTTTGTAATACTTGTTCTTTTATTGTCCTCTCTCCTTAATAATAGTTTCTCTCATATTCTCTAATAGTCAGTAACCCCCTTGCATACTAGTGGCTTTATTGCCATGCTTGGAGTGAAATAACTAAAAAAAATGGTATCATCTTATAGTTACTGATTTTATACTCAAACTCTCTTCAAAGAATATATAAAAACCAACAACAGTAATTGTTTAAGAACCACTTGAATTAATGAAAGCATTTCCCATATTTTATCCAAAGACCAGATTCATATGCCTTTTAAATGTAAAAACCTACAAAACATGGCCTTTGTAATATTTAGTATGGCATCAAATAAATAGTACAAGATTCAGTGATAAGAAGTGTTTCTGTGATGCCTTAAGAAACAATTCACAATTGTGTCAATTATACAGTTATTCATTTGTGCTATGTGTTTATCTTAAACAAAACAAAAAAACTGTTCCAAATGAGTCACTAATAGATTACTTTATTATTGTATCATTCATTTACCTTTGGTTTCTGCAATCTGTCAAAATAAAAAAAAGAATAGACCTGATTTTATATATTCTTTGATAAACTTAATGCAAAAATGATCATGCACCCTATCATAAATGTTGCAGAGAATACAAAGTCATTCTTCTCATTGATTAAAAAAAACTATTTTCATTGGTGGATGCAATTTAGTTACTGATCACATGACCATTCTGTAAATTGCACTAAGTTATACAGAATAAATAGCAGTGTTATTTTCTTTTAAATATCATTATCTAATAATATCAGCAAATAATTGTCATTTTGCAATTTATAACCTGTTTCTAACTTAAAGGATATATGATCAAAAGATCCAGGCGTTATGGAGATGAATAATCATTTAATATTATTCCTGCTGCTCCCTTCACACTTACAGTGTCCAATTTCCAAGAATAGAACAATAGGGATTCATCTGAAGTTAAACAGCATTACTGAAAAGCAAGTATTACATACAGTAGTGTGAAGAGGACAAAATGAGAACAAGGTACACATTTCATAAAGGGGAATGCTAATTAATATCTTTTAACACTTAGTCAATAAGCTAGTGAAAATATTAAGATCATTTGATGCTGAACATGTTAACAAGATAGTTACTATTGCTATTGTTTGTTTAGCAGCATATCAACTCTTTATGGGTCATTTAATGCTGAAATTTAATTTTCTAGTGAACATTGGCAATTTCTTTTACAAAAACGTATTGCTAGTAATTTTTTTTCACAAAAAATGTATTGCTGGAAATTTTTTGCTATGAAAATGTATTTTTATATTTTCATAGTGTTTTGACCCCAGTTTGGGAGTTAACTATTTCCCCATAGTTGGGCCCCTGACAGGTGCTACTAACCTGGGACCAACAGCAATTAAGAGGTTGTTCCACGCTCCTCAAAATCTCCTAATCAGAGGCCTTGCTGCCAGATGTAGTTCATCGTCATACCCAGGATGCAGCAAGGTAGTAAGGAATAGCATAGAATCTAACAAATGTTTTATCAGAGAATGTTTAATTTCCAAAACAACATCAATTTTGTAAAAATTTATAGATACACAGAAAATCAGCACTTTTAAAAACTACCTGACCTTTAATAATGTAGAGAAAACAGATGAACATTTAAGCTTGTAGCAAAGCTTTATTTAATGCAATTTGACTACTGCCCATAAGTGAGTTTCAGTCATTTATTTTAGAATCAAGCAATTTGAGAGGGAGACAATTATAGCTGCCTTCCATCATAAATAAGATAATGGAATGTACTATTGCTCAATTCTGATGAGTTTGTTTTAGGAAATATTTATGTTATTGACTTTACCTCAAAATATATTATTAAATCATCTTTATGTTGTTTGAACCAAGATAAAGATTCCTTACTCATTGCAAAATATAGAAAATCATTATTTGTTATAATAAAAACACTGTGAAAATTTACTCAACTTTCTAAACACTCTGCCATTATACAAATGCCATTAAGCTGGAGAAACAATATTTTAGATGACTTTGACCAGTAAACACAGAAATTGTTAGCTTCTTAAGTTGTAGATAACAATACAAACAAAAGACAAATAATCTAAGTAAACCTTTTCTTCAAGTTCTATCTCTCTCATGATATCCTCAATATCAGTCACCTCTCTCTTTTAACATCTTTTCCTCACATTTTCTACTCACTCAGTTTCTGTTATTTTTTCTCTCTCTTCTGCAATGTCTCCCTTTCTCTATTCTTCCTTTTATTCCTCAATTCTCTTCACAATTTTTTCCTTTTCTTCTTTCATCTTTTCTTGTTCTCTTCAACATTTCTCTTTCTTTCTTTCTTGATGTTTTCCTTAACATCTTTCTTGAACTTTTTCTTTTTTGTCATTCTATTTTTTCCATCTCCCTGTCACTTTCTCACTATCATACATATCATATATATCTTTCATTAAATATGGCAGACAAGGAAGATTTAATTATTTTTTATTTACTTTTTCCAGGATTCTTACATTTTTCTGTTTTGTAGAAATAAGGGAGTACAGCAATTTTCCATAAATTTCATTGTCCCAAGCACTTTTTAACCTTATTTATCATCAAACAGTGAACATGGAATGTTAAAAGTTTTCTAAAAATAGAAAGATGTTCACATAAATTCTAGCTGTGCTCAACAAGAGATGGCTCAGAATACTCCTATTCAAAACAACACAAAAAATAAAATGCAACTCAAACAGTCAAATCATGCGGAAAAACTAATAAGAACAAAAACAAACCCCCCTTGAAAATGGCTAAAGAAGCTAAAGCACTTGAGACAGTGATGATTATGGAAAATTTCTGTACTCTTTTACTCCTACAAAATGGAAAACATAAGGATGCTGGAAAAATTAATTAATTAAATCTTCCTTGTCTGCTATATTTAATGAAAGAAAGATTGATGCCCCCGAGAAATATATATATATATATATATATCTATATATATATATATATATATATATATATAGATAGATATAGATATATATATATATTAATAAATACATATATACCTACGTTTGGTGTGCAACTTAAGTTTTGTTGTTTACCCAACTCATCAGGCACAAGATCTTGTGCCTGATGAGTTGGGTAACCAAAAAAATTTAAGTTGCACACCAAACATAGGTATATATGTATTTATTAATATATATTTCTTAGCTCTGTTTAATCACACTGAGCACTATTATGTCTACACCTCTTGGCAAAATTTGGTAATTATTTATTTTGCTTACCAGCATATATGGTCGCTAATACCTAGTTATCTCATTTACCTAACCTACACCTATATATATATATATATATATATATATATATATATATATATGTCACTGATTATTTGTCTTCAGTTGAGGTTAAAAAAAATCCTTTTCTAGAATCAGAAAATAAACAGGAAATATTATTAAGTGTGTTCAAAATTTCCAGCAAAAAACAAATGGCTTTCATTGAACCTCTCATTTTCAAAACGGACCACTGGGAACTTATATAAATCAAATAAAATGGTGAGCAACAAAAGACCTTTAGAAAAGCTTCACTTCTAACATTTTTTTTTCATAGCTAATTTCAAGTAATTTCAAAAGTAAAAAAAAAATTTGATAGGTATGATATATGAAAATTCATACAAAGCCTTAACAGCTAAATATTCAAAGTAATGCAGACATGCTCAGACAGAAACATTGGCAATAAAAGCATAGAAAGAATATAATGATTTCCACTTAAAATAATCAAATTAATAAAACCATCATAACAAAGCTAACATAATCATAAGAAATATTCTGTCCTACTAACACCATAAACTAAATGACTATTTCAATTCTTTTTTAATTAAAATCTAAGGTTTTAAATTTAGTTGTTCACCTAGAATGATCAATAAAAACTTGCAATGTGTCGTCACAGTGGATTAAGGGAGACAACTCTTATGTATTAAATCGATTGTGTTCTTAATATTTTTCATAATCTTCCACATAGCTTTGTCCTACAAGATCTGCTACAAATGAAAAATACTATTGCTCTCTAAAAGCATTTTCCCAAGAAATATCCCAGATAATATTAAATTTGGCTTCCTCATAAACTTGCCAACATCTGACAGCCAGAAAAATAGAGTTTGCCATAAACAGATTTCAGAAAACTTCCAGACATTGCTAGCCAAAATAGCAGCAGTGGAATACCAACTGTGGTGTAATGTCTATCCTGTCAGACGGATAATCTATTCTGTCGCTCTGCATATATATTTCCAACTTTCAACCACTGGCACATCACCATGTGTCACATTCTTTTCGCTCTAGTTGTTATTATCTTGGCTTCTGTTACAAAAGAAACATTCTACCTGTGTTTTCCTTTATAATTATCTCACTTATCATCACATTTTATTTGCTTTATCACATTCTGCCATCATCACCACATCAAGATTCTTGTCCATAAGATAACCCAGCATTATTTACTCTTCAATTGAGAAAAAGGACTGAGCCTTTTTCACCTGTCTAAAATTAATCACAAAAATCAACAAATATTTTGAGATTTACAAGATTCCACTCTTGTCTCTTATGAAAATTCAAAAGATTAAAGAACTAACCATGGTCTCATAAATTATTTTCCTTTCATTTCGTTGTTGGAAGTGTTACCTGATGATCCGGAGTCCTTAAAAAGGATTTTGGTGAAATAAATTATTGTAATGGTACCTTAAAGTGGTCTGTTTTTCATTAAATATATATATATATATATATATATATATATATATATATATATATATATATAATATTCATTAAAATCTGATCCTCCTGAAGAAAGGTCAGATGATTACAAAAATGAAAATGGCATGATACAAATAAAATTTAATAACTCTGCAATGAAAGAGTTACCTTCAATTTGACCACAGATACAACACAAAATTATCAAGGTTTCATTTTTCAAGTAATTTTCAGATAACTGTTGCCTGGGGAAATTTTGCCCAGCTTTAAAGAAAATAATTCTTTGAAGCATACTATGCTTCTAGTGGATATTATCACTTTAAGATTGTTGCTATCTTATGGCAACAGTGGATAAAGAAATCCTGAAAATAAATTGAAAGCAAATTATACTTATTCATTTGTTTTTCACTCAATAAGCTTCTCTTTTTGCTTATAAAAATAATCAGACAAAAAAGTTTACATATCTAGAACCAGTTATTATTTAGAAACAAAGGTTTTGCTTCCAGCAATTAATATTCCAGAAATATTTTGGCCTAGTGCTATGTAAACATTAGTATTTCTGGAATTCTTTAATGTTTATTAATTCAATTATTGACCCAACAAAACATTGCTTCATTTGTATGAATCCAATTACCAATATATTACAACTGTAAACACTAACACGAATCAATGAGTTCTTAATCAGTTCTTAATATGCTATATGACTAAATATATAGCAAAATATGAACATGCAATATCTTGTTTCTTAATAGGAACAATAAATTCAGCCATAACTAATAATTTGGAATTATTTTAAAATTAACCAGAATTAATAATAATCCTATAATTTTATTCAAACTAATTTCTTTTATTGTTTCATTAGTTGGTTAGGGTTTAGAGTTGGGGTTAGGGTAGGCAGGGTTAGAAACAGAGTTTGAATTTTCTTATTTTTAGACTTATTTTTTTAGACAATGTTATCAAGTATATGACAATATTGATGGGTATCAAGTATATGACAATATTGATGGGTATTGATTGCAATGGTATTCTTTGGCCGTCATTTCATGACTGATATGCCATTAGCCATTATAGAGCTGTAGAATACTAACCAGTTTCATTTGGCCCCAGAAAGGTTGTATTCAGGAAAAGCTGTATGAAGGTTTCCATTTGTTGTTTTATTTGAAAATGGAAGGAATTTATTTGATTAATATGCCATATTCAAGTTGTATCTTCAAGTTGTATCTTCAACTTGTACCTCATAGAGTACAAAAACCATCAGAGGATTCTTTCTTGAATTCATTTCTCTTTGCCAGGAAGGCATCTGACAAAGATATATGTTGATGTCCATTGTCTAATGAACTGATTCCATTCTGATATTAAGATGTTTGAATCTTTTTGTCCCTTGGAAGTATAGCATGAAATCTTGTATGCACTTTCCATTTGAATATGCACTCTGTTGGTGAACTTTTTCCCAGTTATGTTAAGATTGGTTGTTATCTGGTAATGTATATAGAAGTTTTACAAAATGTCTGCTAATGATCCCTTTCTTTTAACTCTAAATAAGGCATAATTTAAACTATCAACAACTCTCTTTGTGTCACAATTTGAGAGAAGGTTGCTCAGTTCTAGACTATTCACAAAACTGAATGTATCTAAAAAAATGATCTTTTTATCACTGGAATGCCAGGACAACTAAACAGTTGTCTGCAATGAAATTCTACAGTTGGTCTTGAATCTATCTTCCATAAGATTGACCATAAAATCCAAGTGTAGATATTTCCAAGTTTGTTTGGAAGAATGGCTGTATATGCAGTGTTTCAAACAACTGCAATCATACTGTTCAATTTCTTGGTCTAATAGATATAACTTCATCCAATTAATCACTAGGTATTTGAAACAGTATAAAACTCTACAGCTTAATCATCAAATATATGGACCTGCTGTTAAAATCCTGCTAACATTTCTCATTCAATTACCCTGACCACTTTATCCAGATAAGCTGTACCATTTGCTGTAAGATTATATACCTATATATGTTTTTCTAATCATCAAATTCTGTAATACTCACAAACAGCATTTGAAAGCATTTAGCTTTTGACTTGCTGAAAGCAGTAGTGACTCACTTTTAATTGGTGGCAAATTGATAAAATGAGAAAGAGTATCTGCCTGGTCTAAGTTATGGTGGATGGGGCATTTAATTGAGGCTAAGTCATACATATCAAAAAAAGCTTATTACTTACCATTTTCGTTTTTTGCCACTGCAAATTATCTATCATGATTAATGGTTGGTCTCTCAAGATGGCTCATTGTCTTGAATGACTATTGGGACTAAAGTCCACTCAAGACCTCAGGTAGAACTCATATTATCCATCAATAAAGATGTTGGAAAAATGGTTGGTTCCTTGTGCCACTCCAGTAAGTACAAGACTCCTCCTGCTATGTTCTATCCTTACAAGAGCAAAATCAGACAAAAAATGCCGAGTCCACATTTTCCAGTCTTGATAGAGTTCAGAAGCATCTTCATGATCTTGTGGGTGATGAATTATTTTCCACCATATAAGCCCTATCTCACAGACAAAATGTTACAATACTCTCACTACTCTATCACTATTTTCATGGCAAATATTCTGAAGAGTTATATTCCTTAATTCCTACAGTTCTAACCTTCACAGCTATGATCTATCATACTATGTACACTGGGATGAATCATCCCCATTCCCTTTGTATTCCATTAGTAAGAAAGAAGATCCTTTCTGACAGCTTCTTCCCAAGAACGGCTACTTTGTGGAACAGACTCCCAAAAGGACTCTTCCCTGATCAGTACAATCTTAACCTCTTCAAATCTAGAACTAACCACTATCTTTCCAACATAACTTCATAAACTGCACTTCTTACCACCTCCGTTCACACTCATACCACAACTTAATTCAGTAAGTCTATTTTGAGTGGCTCTTGAGCTTTGTACTGAGTGAACAATTATTAAAAAAAAAATACAATTCTTCAAATTGCCAACAGCAGCTTGCAATCAGCCAGGAGTTTGAAATGACATCTGTACAACATTTTGAATTTCTTAACTGTAAAAAATAACCAACTCATTTTCAATTTAACTAATATTATTGGCCATATATTGGTTGTGTATGCATTTGTCATGATTCATCTGGAAGATATGAGAAATCCTTATGCAAATGCCAGAATTTAAAATCTCTGAAACATTTAAAATGAGTCAACAGGTGATTTGACAGAAATGATAACCAATGTTTGAATGTTTACCAGGGGATCATTTCAATTTTAAGGCTTTTTCTAAGCAGACAATCAAAAGAGTCCTATACTGTATGAAATACAAGCAAAAATACATGAAAATCTGAGAAAAGAGAGAATGAAGTGAAAATCTAATGGTGGATTTAATAAGACATCTTCTTTCTTGACAAGGATTCAGTAGATACAACAGCCAGAATTGGTTATGCAAAATTAATGGCTCCAAATGAAGTCCAAGTCTTTATTTTTTTTTACTTGCTGTTCATAAAGAAGATTTTGGGGTTTTTTTTTACCTGCAAAAAGGTTTGTCCAACAAAAACTTTGAATACATCTATAAAATAAATATGAATACTCAAATCTGCAGTTAACAGCACATCACCAAAAATGTTGATTGTCAAATGAAAAGTTGAATTCTATGTTACACTCTGATGATGTGTGCCAACAAAATAAAGAAAATCACCAATTATAAAGATTTTGATCTGACCTGTTTAATATATTTTGTTTTTAATTAACTGCTCTTAGAAATGACTCCCCAAAAGGGAATCAAAGACAATAGAAATATGAATAACAAATAATTAAGTAAAGAGTAAGTTTGTGAAAAATAAAACACTTATGAAGAAATCTACCAGACATTGGAGGGAGAAAAAAAAAAGAAAAGGTAAAAAAATGGAAATTCAGCCTGAGATCATGGATTTGATCAGTTATGTAAATTTTCTTTTTTTTTTTTTCTAAATAAGACAAATTTACATTGTACTTTGAGAAATGATTATATCAAGCAAATACCGTTGCAATTAATGCCAGCTGAAGAATTACAATTTGAAATTTCAAGCAAAAGAAAGGAAATAAAAGTCAAATAAATTATCTATATAATACATTCTTCTATTTTTTAAGGAGAGATTTCAGGTCCTTCCTAGGAAGGATGAGTGAAAACTACTTCTTGTCTTTAATTTAGAATTCTTTCTCCTAGACTGGTTGCTAACCAAGACTAAAAATCTCAATCTGCCCAATTAATTTACCAAAATATGGGGGCAGGAGTAAAAGAAATGAATTCATGCCTTTTTCAACCCCAAAGACATTAGCATGAAATAAACACAAATTCCAACCAAAATTTGAACTCAACTTGCTGACTCTGCATTCCATTTAGTTAACCATTGGACTATATATACTTTCTTTAGCCTATTTTTAAAATATAGTAATAAGACAGTGAAAAAATAAGCTTAGATGTTCTAATAATTCTATTTTTCCTTCCTTTTATTATTTTTTCCTTTTTCTAGTTTTAATTTTCTAAATAACACAAATTTACATTGTACTTTGAGAAATGATTATATCAAACAAATACCACTGCAACTGATGCCAGCTGAAGAATTACACTTTGAAACTTCAAGCAAAAGAAAGGAAATAAAAGTCAAATAAATTACCTATATAATACTTACATCTTAATGTTACTGAGAAAACAAAATCTTCTCAGTCAGTCACCAAAAAAAGAAATTCCATGAAAGTAGAAAATCATTCCAATAAATACATTTACACCTGCAAGATCTTCTCTTACTTACAGACTTTTTTTTTATGGGGGAGAAACGTCATTTATTTCTCATCCCACCTCCCACACACACACACACACACACACACTAAAATTTCAAAACTGTCTTGGGCCTGTTTATGCCTAACAACTGAACTTTAAATTATGATGACTTTATGGTTAAATCAGACTAAATGCTCTGACCTGTCATCTTTTATTCGTAAAAAAGAAAATATAAAATTAATATTTATATTATACTAAAAGATATCAGTTTCATTCTCTTCACTTTGTTTTTTCTGAAGACAGACAACATGCTGAGAAAATACTAAAAAAAAAAAATTTTAAATGAAGAAATGAATTTAAAATAAAATAAAAAAATGAAAGATGTAAATTTTTAAATGTTTCTTGATATTCCACTCTCAGTTATCAGACACTATATGGATAAAAAATATCCATTACTGAACATTTTAATTTTCTGTAAAAAGAAAACATTATGTCACACAGGAAAGAAGAAAAAAAAAATGAAGGAACTGAGCCTTAAAAATATTTATAATAATTAATGAATAAAAATTGCCCATTTTATGTTGTTTAGAATTTCATTTGGAAACTGAAAATAAAAGCATTAAGCTACACTTTGTTGTTGTCATTTACTTTTTAATGAATTTTGTTTAATTTCTTGAATACACACACACACACACACACACTGTTCTTTTCATTCAATATCATATTTTCATTATTTACATTTGGATTAATAATTAATTTTTCATTGTTACTATCACGTTTTAACTGTTGTACCTTCACGCTTTCTTCAGGTGTGTCAATCTGTGTAATCATTCCAGAAATTCAAAAAGAAAAAAATATTTCATTCTTGAATTTGATCCATATGGTAGGATGCTTCTAAGATCACCATTTTAAAAATAAACAAAAACAAACCCAAAGCAATGGTGGTGCATTAGTTTCTGTTCACATCCAACAAGCTATTGAAAATAAATTTAATCCTCACCAAAGACTCTAGAAATGTGTGATCCAGTAATTAGATTTCATAGAACACACATGATGGGATATCAGTTAATCTGCTATTCTCTAAAATTATTAAAAATGAACTAGATTGTTGCAAAGTATTTTGCAAATGCATTGAACACACACACACACATGCAGTATCAGTGAACTAGTTTAACAAATTAATGACAGTGAATTCATTGATTACCATAAATAAACTGTTGCACTAAAGTTGGTATTTTTTTTTGTTTTAACAAATATATCTTCAGATTCAAAGAATGGTTGTTTATACATGAGAAAGTCTAAAAGTTACCATTTATTGAATGCAATCAGATCTTCACTTTTCATAAATGACAATGGATATTTTTTTTACTTTGCCTAAGCAGTAATTATTAAAAAAAGTAAACAAATAATACTGCACATTCTTATTCATTTTTTCTCTTTCTATACGCAAACATGTATGAATATATTAATATTATATATATTAATATTATATATATTAATATATATAGGCTAATACAAATGATCTTCATGTTATTTAGTGTCATAAATAATTTCTAATGAATTTTTTATACCTTTTTCTATAAATATTTTCATGGTAATTGTTCTGATGAACTTACCTCTTTGGTACCTCGACTTTACAAAATTAAGTGCATTACTAGATTGGCAGCTAGGTCTCACCATATTAAAGTTAAAATTACTAGGCTTAACCATGAGTTCTATGCTAACAGTTTCTTCTACCATACTTTTCACCTGGGGAACTCTTCCATTTTCTTTTTTTCCAGTCCAATTTGAGCTTCAAAAATTTAAATACAATATCAATCATTGCTTTAATTCCTGTTCTTTTACTGTTCACTCTCTCACCCTACTAATGTTTTTCTCTTCCCCCTATTCTTTCACACCCAGTAACCCCTTGCCTCTTAGTGGCTTTATTGGCTTGTTTGGAGTGAAATGATAAAAACAAAACATAAAAAAAAATTTTTTTAATCCAATATTAATTTTTTATTACATTAAATGTTAGATTTTAGTGGATACATGTGTTTGAATGTGTTGACACGTTTTTATTTTTAGTTGTTTTTTTTTTTAAACAGTAATATTTAACAGCCTGTACATTCAAAAGCATTAATAAAGAAAGTGCACCCTCTGACAGGGTTCTTCCATTCATCTCCTTTGTAGGGACATACTACCATATGATCTGGCATGGTTTAAACATTTCAGCCAAAGAGCTTCACAGCCCAGCAAGATTCACTTAACCTTTTAAGGAATGCACATCTCAGTCAGATCTTCACAGAAGCCCATATCTGCTCAAAAGTTCATTTTTGCAAATATTTCTGAAAGAAATAAACAATTTGGATCAGTGGTTCTCAATGTCGGTGGTAGTTGGTTTTATGAACTTTTAAGGAAGCTGTAGATTCTTAGAGAGTACTGTAATTTTAACAGGGTAGTAAAATCATTTGACCCATATTTGACATGTTATAACTTGTTATGCATTTGTTTATCTTTTTCCTTATATATTTACATTTTTAGGCATCTCAACTCTTTCTCCACAATACATATATATATATATATACACATACATACATAAAGGGTGTATCAAAAATACTTTTACTGCTCTTGAAGTAGCCTCCTTGCAGTACTATGAGATGTATGACATGCTAGGGCCACTTGACATGTGCTGATACCCAGATTGTCTCCAACAGACTTTAGAATGTATTCTTTACGGTCAGTCATACAAGCAGATTTCAGTCTTACTCAATCCATAGTATGTGGTGACACAGATCCTGTCTCAGCAATGCAATGATAAACAGGAACAGGAAGTGCAATCTGATACAGCCGTACAGCCTGGTATCCATTACCATTTTCACAGCAGTATGTAAAAATCACACCTGCCTGCTCCAATATGGATATCCTGCCATTTTTAAACAGAACACATCTCAGTTAACTCACTACTACATACATTAAACGTTTAAGACAGACTAGCCACAAATGACAATGCAACCTTGTCTACATGGCAATTTCATGCCATCTACTGTAAACTTTCTTTAAACTTAGTAACCCAAAAACGAAAAATTTGCAGACATATGCTTATGTGGACATATTATGTTTGTAAAAGTATTTTTGATACACCATGCATGTGAGTGGGAAATAAGCAAAAATCTAGTTTAGCAGATTCTCAGCCTCAACCAAGTGACTACTATTTGTCTTTGCCATAGCTTGCTTTTGAAGATTGAGCCTGCCATAATGAAACAAAAAAAAAACAAAAAAAAACATATGACATTAATTCCAATGCATTAACTCTGCTCCATTTACCAGTGTAATTTTAACATGCTGGTGTCAGCTCATGCAAATATTTGAAAATAGGTGTTGGAGAATAAAAGGTTAAGAACCACTGATGCAGCAGTATAACTTTTTTTTTTCCATTACATAAAGTATTTATCAACCATCATTATTATGGACTTATACTTACTTCTATATTAAACTTTATTTTTGTGTTTTATCACATGGGCCATTGGTCTACAGCAGTAAATGGTCAGCATTGATCAAAAATAAAAGCCAAGTTTCCAATGCAACTATAACTCAAATATCCTCTTGTCTCAGAGAAATCTGGTTGAATGCACCAACTCCTCAACCTAACTGAGTGAGGAGAGTCTAACAGGTCAGAAAAGATCAAGTCTTTCAAACCCATCACTCATTTCACAACCTTTCTGTGTGCTATATTTGTTTCGACACTAGTACTAAAAATATTAGCAGCAGCAGTATTACATTTTATTTTAATTTTATCAGATGAAGCATTACCAACTATCATTTACTCATCAGTGAAGATGATGCTTTGCAGCATGCCATCATGAATCTGTTTCAACAACTGGTTACTTCTTTGAAGCCTCTTTTTCATCGTGGTTGCTAAAAGAAGCTGTTTCTTGGTTATCTTGTAAGTTAACATTCCTACATCATTTCAATATAGCCTCTACATGATTCTCTCCAATTTTCTGGTTTCCTTAACCAGTTTTCTCAATGACCTTGAATTATATCTGATTTTTTCATGCATCTGTTAAAATGGATTTTGGTGTCTTGGAGATGTCTCAATCTATCTTTAATGGGTCAGTATTCATGTTGCTCAGTTATATATTTTCTTTTCATTTCTATAGATATTGATGCCAGTAAATACTAAAACACTTTAAGGAAAAGAAAAAAAAACATAGTATACATTTTTGGGCAAGTATCAAGCCATTTAAAAGTAGAATTCATTTGAAATTTTCTAACATGGTTACAATATCATGACCCTTATATATTGATTCACTTGGTATCATTTCTTCTGGGGTGTCTCAAAACTCATTACCAATTGTGACACAGGGGAATTAAAATAACACATTACTTACAACTGGTGTAAAAGTAAATAAGTAAAAATAAATAAAAAATAAATTGCATTTTAAAATTTTCCAGTTATTAGTTTATTCATTACAAGTAGAAGACATGAAAATTTCATAGTTTTACGATTTGAATATTCTGATAAACCATAATTTTTAAGTCAATGATTGAATAAGCTCTTTGCAAGTTACACAACAAAATAATACTATAATGTGAAAATTCCCCAATTTCATCATTAAATATTTGAGCTCAACAACTTTAGTAAAATATTGCAATAACAATCATAAGTATGAATGCAGGTCATTAAAGAAGTAAGAGGGTACAAATGAAATTTAAAATTGACAATTTTTTTCATTTCACTAAAGCAGATATTAAACATAGGAATGGTTTTACCTCCTTTGTCTTTCTGAAACTAAACAGCATCTGTGACATCTTTCCTGCCTTTCTTTGTGATCAAAACAGAATAGTCCCTTATTTATGAGGTATGGCCAGGCATAACATATGTACTAACTGTGGAACGAGCAGAATTATAATAGGATGTTAATTATGACTAAGAAAAATTACTAATCCTGTTTCCAAATATATAAAAGTAAAAAATTTACCAGAGAGAAAGAAAGAAAGAAAAATCTTCCCCCTAGATTTGTATTGCCCAAATTGCACATGCAAAATCTAAAATGGAGACATCAAATTCAAACAAGTATAAAAATTTAAATATCTGGTAAGTGTTTTAACAGAGGATGGAAAATGTGAAGTTACATTGCTTATCTTTTGGAAAGCATTTTTTTCTATCAAAGTATCAAGAAACAGGAAAATTTTGTTAGAAACAAAGAAAAGTGTAATGAACAATTATGTAATATCAGTTCCCCTTTATGACAGTGAATGCTGAACAATCTCCTCAGAGATGAAGAAGAGACTTAAAGCAAACAGAAATGTGATTCGACAGAAGGATACCAAGAATATCATGGACTGAATATGTTAGTAATAAATAAGTTTTATGGAAAATGGAAACAAAAAGAACTTTTACTTGGTATCAGAGAGTTGAATTCTCTAAAAAAAAAAAAAAAAAAAAAAAAAATATCAGCTTTGTGCCACATCCTGCCTTATGGGGAGGACTTGGGTAAATACCAAGAGTTGAACTTTCTAAGACACAAAATGAGGAAAGCAAATTTAGAAAATTTGACACTCACAGGACATACTGATGACAAGAGAGTAAGTAACCTAAGAACATTGTATAAATGGATGGTATAACAGAGTGGGGGGAAAAAAAAAAAAAAAAAAAATTAATTGTAAACATATAACGTGACCATCATCCAAGATTCCCACTAATCATACTTATTATAAAACCCATGTTGTGTGTGTGTGTACGTTTATATATTGGATCGGATTTCCTACATTTTTCAACCGATTTCAACAAAACTTCACAGGACTACGTAAAATTACCTTGCGGTGGTTCTGACAGCGCCAAAAATTGGAAAAACAATTGTTTTTGCACGAAATCAATTTGAAAACCCGATTAAGAGGCATCACGAGAATGAAAGGAGAACAACTCATATCGAGTTATACTTATTATAAACCCAGGTTGTTTGTTTTTTTTTGTGTGTGTGTGTGTTCATTTATATATGGGATGGGATGGGATGGGATTTCCTACATTTTTCAACCGATTTCAACAAAACTTCTTTTGGCAGGTAGTGTTTCTTATTGTTTTGCACACTTTTTTCTTTATTTTTACATTCAGAATGCTTTAAAAATTCCATTTACAAGAGAATTGTTTATAATAAAATTCTATTCAATCGGTAGACTCATAACGATTGAAAACAATGTTTTTATTTGAGTTTGGGTTTGACTAATTTGTTTAAGAAAAAAAAAACAAAAAAACACAAAACTAATTAAGACATGCGTGTCCGTCAACCTTAAACAATAATCTTTGTCAATTTTATTTTTCAGTCTTTATGATGGTCGATACTTGATCTAACTCTTACTGTTACATCCCCGGGCTGCTAGTCAGTCAATAGATTGCATTTTAATTCTTGGTTTTGTCAAGTGTACACCACAAACTGAGAAAGGGCCTATTAAATGCTCACAAGGTAACAAGATGACAGAAAAAAATACATCAAGAAATAAGAATGCAAACAATTTCCAATATTATTGGTAGTTATTTTATTACAGAACTTCATCTGGGTAGGTGATAGATGACACAAGAAAACTTCTATCTAGATCAGCTCTTCCCCTGCCCAACTCTTTGCATATCTACATATCCCAAGATGTGATCAACAATCCAAAAGAGTGTCATGGGAACCACAAGATGGACAAGTCTGTCTCCTTCTAAGCAGACCATAACTGACTTAATATAGACCTGCATATATACATCTTATTTCTGGTTTTGTTGTCATTTAATCTCCAAAATTCCTTCATCCATTCTTTACTTCCCCATTGGTCAAAGTAGATACTGAATTAGGATACTAGAATTCAAAAGGATTCACCTGCTGACTATAAGACAGAAACAAACCTTTTTCTATATGGGTGTCCATAGTATCACATCAGAGCTACAAACGATACAAAGATGTGGAGAGCCATCATTGCCCAGATTCTGAAGAGACATAGCTCAGAAGAATATACAAAAATAAACAAAATTAACACTTTAAAAGTCATTCATCAGTTGTATCACATTGTTTTATTTTATAATCAACGAGAAGATATTTAATGTTTAACTGTAAAGAATGTTTAATTGCTTTTCATGAAATTTGATGCATTATTCAAAAAAATATTAAAAGTAAAAAAAAAAAAAAAAAAAATGTAATCACTAAGATGGTACTGAAGATATTTCAAACTGACATACTTTCCAAAACCTTAGCATTATCATGGTAACTCAAGCATTTTTATATTGTATGTACCCAATTGTAAAATCTATTCACTCACTCTTGTATCTTCATTCAGATCATTGACTGAACCATGTCAATGGAAAGTGTGAAATTTTCAAAAGATCAAGTCCAGACAGTCATTAACAAACTGTTCCTGCAGAAGAAAACTATAAAGGAAATCCTTAAGTGTATGATGCAAACATTAGATAACAAGCATGGACCATATTCAAGATATTGAGACCAAATATGCAGTAGTTACTGGGTATCTTTCAAATGGTACCAATTTATAAAATTGTTGAAGATGTCAGCCACGGTGAGACCAAAATGTTTGAATGATGACCAGGAACAATATTGTGTGAATATCTTCAAATTGATTTCATAGAAGTTTCTGCAACAAAGAAATAATTTGTTGGAAATTTGGTTACATTACCATACAGAGACAGTCCTAAGAGATAAAATCCTAACAAATAAAATTCAAGACCCAAAGATAAGCAGGAAAGGTTTTAGAGTTTTTTTTGGAATAAGGAAGACATTTCTTGACTATCTCCGGGACCAGTTACTGAAGAACACTATTCACCTTTTGCAGAAAAATGGACCTAATCACAATAAGCAAAATGTTAGATTTTGTTGAATTAGAAGTTTGAGTGCATAGACATTAAACTACTTATACAATTTTCCTGTCTCCAAACCTTAAGTGTTTATAAAGTGAAGGAAATTCTTGGATGATTCAACAAGTATTACCAGCAGCAAAACATTTCAATGACCAAATATCAGAATTTTTTTAATTTTAATGTTAAAGAAACTGAAATGGTTTAAATTTTTGTTGAACTGAGGTAAATATGGATGTGCATTAATAATAGCATTTATGCTTTAGATCATTCACTTATTGGTTAGGCCATAAGTTTTTCAGTATAGTCTCATATGTTCTTCATTTTTATTCAAGAGAACAAAAAGCTTGCCGTCAGTGTCATGTTCATTAATACAAGAAATTAAACAGAATTTAATTTCTCAGCAAAGAGGATCTTACATTTTAATACTTGTAAATATCTAACCGAAGCGTCTAAAAAGATTGTTTAAAACTGTCAGAATTACTTCCCTTATATTAATAATAATAAAAGAAATAAAAAAAAATAAAATAAACAAATGTATTTTAGCATTGATTTATAGTTTTACTAGAAATTTAGACAATATTTTTTCATTCTTGCATTTCTTCTATTTTATGCTCTCAGATGTGAATTTTACAAATATACCATAGCTTTTAAGCCTATTTTAAATAGAAAAATAAATCAAGATTGTAAAAATATTTGAAGAACATTTGATTATTTTTCTAATTAGTAGAAAATTAAAAAGATTCAAGTATTTTTATCCTTAAGAAACATAATTTAGTCACTGCTTCATGATCTTGATAATAAAAATATTTAAAATTCAACCTTTAATATCTGAAGAGCAAAACTTCATTAATTTTAAAATACTTCATTGACATAGTTGACTTGATGCTATTCATTTTATCTGAATCTATGTTTATTACTTATTCTATAAAGCATGAGGACATTACTTATGACCCTTAATTAGTTGAAATTAAAAAAAAAAAAAGTTATTTATTTGCCAGCATTCCATTATGGTAATCTAACCAAAATATGGAGAGAGAGAGAGAGAGAGAAAAAAAAAAAAAAAAAAAAAAAAAAAAAAAAAAAAAAATGTAAAAAAACATCAGTCATTAGATGAATAAATACAATGGACTTTATTTGCTTTCTTTATTACTACATATCAGTGATATATACTGGAGAAATTTCAGCTTAATTAGATTCTGACTCCAATCAGACATGCTCAATGGAAATCTCATTGTGAATAAATAACCAAGTAAAAAATAAAAATTAGTGCTAAAAATTCCAAAAATCAAATTTTAGAAAAACCTTCAAGGAGAAAACTGCATCTTTAAAAGAAAAAAAAAAAAAATTATACTTTAGTTTCAGCTTTCTGACACAGTTTCTATATATTTTGAAGTTTTCATGTTTACAAATGAAGTCATCAAAAAAAAAAAAAAAAAAAAAAAAATTGTTGGGATGTTTTTTTAAAACAATCTATTCTCTTTAATAGAAATTTCTTGATAATGGGAGAGAAAAAAAAAAAAAAAAAAAAAAAAAAATATTACATTTCCAAACAAAAGAGTAACCAAGCTGATAGAGGTATTTTTAGGGACGACTACGACCAATCAAACTTCTGTGAGAAGCTCCAAATTCACAGCCAAATTTTAAAAGCTGATACACATTTGTTTTTTGCTTTTTTTTAACTTTTCTTTTTCGAAGAGGTAATTTTCTTTTTATATACTGTTCTATAATCAACACCAATTCAAATTTAGAATATTTCAAAATTTAGGTAGAATAAGCTAAATAAATTAAAATAATTGCTGCTGTTCTTAAAATTTGCATAGTGTCATTTGGTGCATGTTGCGATAGGTGATCACAAGTATTTGACAAGATTAGATTCCTTAGCATAGTGTCTAATTGGGAGCAATTTATCCAATAGGCTTAAAGCCAAATTGGATAAGTTAAACAATACAGTATTAATTATACAGAAGATTTTGATATCTAACATTTCTCAGCTTTTAGATTTAATTTAATAATATTGATAAATTTGAGGCCATTTGGAAAAGTTTTTCCAAATTCTCATATTTATCTGTCAGATTCCCAACAAAATTCAAATTGGTTTAATAGTAGGAAAGGTTTAAGATAAATTGGTATATACTAGATATAAGATGCGCGGGCACGCGCGCGCACACACACGTCGTTAGTAAAAACAAGAATATTTGGCATTCAATATCTGTAAAAATGTTTTGTGATTAAAAAAAAAAAAAAAAAAAAAAAATTTTAAATTATAGGAGTATATGCAAGGGAGATAACCTGCATGTAAATCCAAGGACAGGCAACTTCGTTTAAAATTATAAAAATAATTGAAAACTATGCTATGCTAAAAATTAAGACGTTTGCTGGTAATGAAAAATTGAAAACATTTTTATATCACATTGTTTAACAAACTTCTACAGAAATTAAATACTCAAGTGAACCGAAATAAAAAAAAAAAAAAAAAAAAAAAAAAAAAAAATTATCTATTATTAATGAAGATATGCATGCAAATTGTGTAATATTGTTAGTAAAATGATATTCCTATTTATTAAGCCTAGCTTCATACAGAACAAGGCCATGAGTATATAAAATTCGCTTCAGTATTAATGATCTGAGAGACAAATAAATCACCAGCATTTGCTAATGAGAGAGAGAGAGAGAGAGAGATTCATATTTATAAACAAGACAAGCTTGTATAATAGATTATATACCATAAGGATGCAGAAATACAAAATTAGTGTAACAAAACCAAAAGAAAATAGTACAATACTTTAAGATATAATTCATCAAATAGATCTCAAAATACTTGAGATTTATTTCTGTATGATGATGCAGCCAACATCAAATAAGAAAATGATTTAGGTAAAAAAATAAAGCAATTTTAACTCCAGTCAAACTTATTGAAACTTAAAGCACATCTGTTGTTTTTCATTAGCACACACACAAGAAACTTTCAATTTTTTCTCAATCTAACTCACAAAATTATTAATCAACTTTTATGAATGCATTAAAATTATTAAATTAAATCCCGGCAAATTTGTAAATTCAACTGTAAAATTATTCCAGTATAGGTAACAAAGGCCACATTTGAACAGTGAAACATCTAGGGGAAATAACTTCAGTCCTTTAAGAAAAGAAGGGAAAAAAAAAAATGTGTAAATTGAAGTAAAACTGCATTCCCAAGTACATTTCTTTCTGTAATTAAATGATACATTTTTAATTTCACTCACCATAAAAGTAATGGTGATCTCATTGCATAATTCTTTAGAATCTTTTTTTTTTTCAAATAGACTATTAAAATTTACTAGTTGCTTTTTATTGCAATTTCTACTCTTGCTCTAAATCTAAATAAGCAAATTGATAGGTCCAAATTAAGCAATAAACCCTAAATAAAAGCTATAATAAAAAGCAGCTCAGATTAATATAAATACCAGTAAAGACTTAAAAAAAAAAAAAAAAAAAAAAAAAAAAAAAAAAAGGAAATCAATCTATTTTAAAGAGTTAAAACAAACCTTATTGAAGATCAGAGGAAACGAAGCAACTACTTCATATCACAGATTAGCAACATCAAAAAACCATGAAAAAATATTTTGCATTCCTCAAAATTTAAATTTTTGCCTTGTTTACAATGTTTCATTGCAAAATTCTTTAGCCTATTTTAGCACATAACTTTATATATGATAACTAAGACTTCAAGTATAATGATTGCACTGATGAATACCTCTTCCTGTGAAAGTTATTGGACAGTGATATTTGATTGTCCATATAGAAATTAAAATTGACAAGTCTACCGGACCCCAAAGGTAAAAGGTGTGAAGCAAGCAAGAATTTTTTTTTTTTTTTTTAATACAAGGAAAAATCTTAATAGGAAATAGTATACCAATTGTTCAAAACCATTAGTTATTTTAGGTGCTTGTGACACTCCATGGAATTTCCAAACTAAAATAAAAATAAGCAAATAATCACAAAAACATGAAAATAATAAGCACATTATTTTAATACCTTTGGAAATAACTATAGAGAAATCAAAGTTTACACTACAGAAGAGTGGTTAGTGTGACTAGAAAATAAATTTATATTATAGAAAATAAAGAAAAGTGAAATCATCTTAAGATTTCAGAAACTGTGTAGTCGTTAAATTTATCTAAGCTTCCTATATGCATTTGCATTGTTCAGTCCTATAGAACATGTTCTTTACTAAAGGCCAAATCATAGTATAATTCCTGTCCAGAACTAGAGGTCTATCTTAAATCTCACTGTTCCAATAAGCAGATAAAAAAAATAAAATTATTTTGGTTTGTTGCTGTAGTTGATTTAAAAAATGTAGAGATTAAGAGAATAATTAATTTTGCTAAAGTCAATCCTATTTATCTTGGTGTGTGTGTCTATATATTTTCTTTTACAAACTGTCCTATCACAATTAATATATAATTAGGCAGATCTTCAGATCCATCACTTCACACAGTGCTAACAAAAAATGTATTTTACTCTTTGAATTAATTATCCATGTTAAAAAAAAAAAAAAAAATACCAGAACTATGAATTCTGGAAAAAAAAAAATTAAAAAATAAACATGGAAGTTTATGTTGTTTAAAAATAAAGTAACTTGCTATGTCAATTTATTTTGCCATAAATATACTTTTTCTAATTAAAAAAGTAGAAAAGGAACTGTTAAAAATGTTTAGCAGCAGGGTTAATGTTTTGTATAAAATCTTAAAATATCAGATTAAATTGATTGAATTTAATTATGACATTAACTTTACATAATGTTCTTAATGATTTTCATTAATTTTGTAGCAAATATCACATTTGCCTCTTGTTATTTGTTTTGTTTTTTTTGACAGTAAAATAAAATTAAAAAGATTTTTTTTTAAACTTAAAAAAACATTACTAATAAATTAAATTTTATCAATATATTTGGAGTTATGAAACACAATATTTAGAGAAAATATTAAATTAACTTTATGTAACAAATAGCATTTTTAAATAAATTGTGCAATGCAAAATAATCAGTCTTCAAAATTAAACATAAAAATTAACTTTCTTGGGAGAGACTTTGTAACATTTGTGATGAGAGAGTAAAAAATTATCAGGATTATTTCTTTAAATCAAGTAAAATTAAAATGTTAAATTTCAGTAAGAACTGTGGCAAAAATTCAACACGCATTTTTCATGTTAGAAACAAATACAGATTACATAAAAATAAAGTTGATTAGTGTATTTGCTTTCATGAATAAAAAATTTCAGAATATTACCTTTAGGTGAAAAATATTAAATTGACTTCCAAATAACGAGACTAAGTTCCCTAAATTACTAAATAAAAAAAAATAAAAATAAAAATAAAAACTTTTTGCAGTGAAAACAAAAAATAGCAAGTCGGAAATAAATAAAAAAATCTCATATTTACTTCAATTAAATAACCTAGTTATTTCAAATGTAAAATGCAAATATATAAGCCAACTACAGCAGCAAACTACCACAAACCTAAACTGAAACTAAAAATCTCCACACCCAGTGAAGCAACAAGATTTGAGAAAGGCCTCCAGTTCTGAGTGAGAGTTACACTATGACTTAGCCTTTATAAAGGATATAAAACAGAATCAAAAAATACCATGAAAAAAAAAATTTACATGCACACACATGTATGTGTAATTATTTCAAGCTAACACTATAACAATGCATCTTAACAGTTAATTAGAATTTATTTTAACCAACTTTGCAAATGCATGTTTTTGGCAAGAGGCTTTAGAATAATGTTGAGGGAGAACAGGTAGAAAAAAAAAACAAAAAAAAAAAAACAACACATACCAGTAATAGAATAAAATCATTTCTAAGCACCTGTGGTAAATAAATACATTTTAAAGAAAATCTAAAGGTTTCCTTCATAATAATGCCCACTGAAAATTTGAATGAAATACATACATACATACATACATACATACATACACAAAAAAAAAAAAAAAAAAAAAAATCTAGATAATTAGGACTTAAAAGCCAGTTGTAACCTTTCAGCTAAAATAACAAATATATGCTTAATCTCAAAAAAGGTCAGTTTCCTATAAAATTTGGCCTCATGTTTGTCAAAAGGTCAATTCTTTGCTATGTAACATTGTTAGTTCCACTTTAAATTTATGAACAAACATGTATTAGCCCATTTTTTTTTTTTTTTTTTAAATTAATTTCTGAATAAAATGGCTATTTCTAAAAAATAAATAAATAAATCTTTAAAAAGACAACAGAAAGGAAATCAATATTTACGTACCTGAAAAATATTTAAGCACTTAAGAAAGCAACTGCATCTCGAAAAGTTAATGGTATCCAGCCAACGTTCATTTAATCTAACCTATTTCCACATTTTTACCTCAATCGGATTTCAATGGACATGTCACTCTAGAACAGACCAATTTGTAAATGCAATCAAGCCATTCAGTGGCATTTGTTGATTACCATTAAGCAACTGCTATAAAAATTTTATCTAGTCAATGTTACCAATTTGGGGAATGGAGACTGGAATCCTTGTAAAGATGCCTTGATAAAATCTTGCTTCATAGAATTAATATTTTAAAAATTTGAATGATATTGCTTGATGACCATATTTACTAATTAAAATATCAAAGCTTAAATGTAAGATTCTTCTATTTCTTTTTTTAAGAAAAACTATCAATTACTGTAAAGCAGTATTAACAAGTTTAATACTAGAACACTTAATTTGTTTAATTGGTACAATATGCAATCATGGAAGTAAAAGTAATAAAAATTTAAAAAAAGACAACTCAATAACGAGCTTGAAGTTGATTTTTTTTTTATACAATTTTAATACATATTTTTTTTGTTTTAATCTGTAAGTGTGGAAATGAAACTAAAAAAAATAAAAATTAAACAAAAATAAAAAAAGAGAGCGACTTGCTTGCCCTTTCAATACAGCAATGTTTTCAAGGCCACAGCAAAACTGCCAAGTGTAAGTATTTACTAAGTAAGTAAAAAACTTGGTAAATTCAAAAGTTGTTAAATGATGGTATGGAGAGAGAGAGAGAGAGAGAGAGAGAGAGAGAAAAAAAAAAAAAAAAAAAAAAAAAAAAAAAAAGCTACTTCTTTCCCAGCACCCCTCAAAACTGAAAAGGAAAACTTTAAATTAATGAAATTTACTTTTGAGTAA